>OY776087.1:27629176-28236086 GCA_963675205.1 Catocala nupta
GTTATGTGTTAGACAATATTCACTGGTCTACGCGTACAATAATCAGGGCGTGGTTCGTCCAAAGGACTTGCTCCGTGGTCCTTCCGTAATAAGGACACTTAGCTGAGTAGTGAAGCCGGCCGGAAGAGGCCCTCGTCTGACACCGTCCGCTCCTTATATAGTCCGGCGCCACCGGTCGCGAGAGGTGGCTAGTGACGTGCGCCCGCGCTCGACGGGCGCCTAGGCGATTAACGTCACACGTACTTTATAAAACCATGCCATCTAGTTCATTCATATTCATTTTAATTCGAGTGTTCACAGGATTTTGGACCATGAATTAAGGTATCCATGCAATATTACAGGTGTCTGTACATGTGCTATATTACGTGACACTTATAACCACATCTTTCTGTTACACGCTATAGATTAAATTGTGCACTATTTTATACTCCTAGCTGCTATTAAGAATTTGTTAATAAAATCCCGAAAACATTTTTTTCTGAATGTAACCCGTGACCCGACCCCGTGACACAGCACTCACACTCACTAGCGCTGCACTACCGAGGAAGTCAGCAAGGAATTAAGAATATAATAGAGTTACATTTTAAATATTAGCATAAACAGTGTCCGGTAAACTACAACGGGACTTCAAATATAGTTAGTGAATTTTGGATATAATACATTTCTCTGCTTACCTCTTTACGATGTAGCCACGGGACTACGGATATACGAAAATGCCTTATAGTAAGTATTTGCATAGAACTTTTCAATGCTGGTCAAATGATCAGGTGTATTGCACCTGTGGGTGTGTGTATGCCAATTCCGTAGTAATTACTTTACCGAGCGTATAGAAATAAACCGAAGCCTATTTAAAGGTCTACGTAATTCACCGCCTACGCTGACCTTTAGAATGCCATCATGAAATGCAAATGAGCTGTCATTCAAAGATCTTAATTGAAGACGAAATATATTTTAAAATGTATATCATTAGCCTATTAACTAAATTAACAGAAACATTGGTAGTGTACGCGTGTTATTGGAGTTTCCTGACCAGGAATTCTCATTAGCAAGAGCAAGTCCGACGAGAAGCTGATGTAATAAACTACTATAGTAAACACCTCTGTCTATCTCTTCGAAAATATAAGCGTGTGTTTGATAGCATAAATTTTGTAATGAATCACACTTGTCTACTTTAAAAATAATTTCTTCATTACTCATTTTTGAAACCTATCCATGGATTAAATTTGTGCAAAATTTATTTTATAACTATTTTGATCGAATGAATCGTACGGGAACATATTCCGGGATAAATATACCACTAAACGTATGGTATTAAACTCAAATTCGATAGCTACCTTTTTAGGGTTCACGTAAAAGGCCTGCCTATCAAACTCTACGTCTAGCAGGCCCATTCAAATGAAAAAATTGTACCTAGCAAGAATACCCTAAAACACTTAGCGCCCTAGATGGACAACACGCTTGACTATAAACATAAACGTAATCTTAAATATCGAGACCAAAATTTACCTTAAGAAAAATTTACAAATTAAAGAAACCACATAAATTGTTTACGTAAACAACAAAATAAACTCTAGAAAGTCATCGTATTACGTCCATAACTTAAAACGGCACACCTAATAAACTAAAGAGATTTCATCTCTCGAAAGTTTTTCGAGTACAAAATAAGCAAAAATACTTGAAAGAAACTTTAACGCTAAACACGATGCCCAAAGCAAATTAACCATAATTAAGAAGCACCGAAATTGTTACACATAAACACATAAACGAACTTATTAACCTGAAAAAAGTAACAACAAAGCAATTTATAAAATTAAACTTAATTTGTTTGACAAACTTCAAAAGACACAATGAACGGGAGAGGAGAAAAAAATTTTTAAAAGAAAAATAGAAATTCTGTTGGAATTTATGCTTCGCAGTTTTTTTTTTTTCAATTTGGGGCGTTCGTTAAAAATTCAGAGGACAAGCTCGGAGGGTATATATTGGTCCATACTGCGTACCTTTTTCTTTCGGGTATAGCATTGTCTGTCGAGTGTTTTGATTTACATTTGGGTACTAAACTTAGAATTAGATGGTCAGGTTGATGAGTTGTCTAGAGGTAGACTAATTTTTGATTCACACCAAATAGCAACCTCGGCTTCCTTTATGTTAAGTGGTTACCTTAGAATATGAACACTTACAACTATACCATAAGTTGGTGCCTATAAAAAATAAATTAAAGATTGAATGAAAGAATAAGGATTGCGAGAAGTTTGTGAACCTTCCGCACTCTTACGTGTGGGGTTAAACGCAGTATCAGAGTACCTACACAAACATACATTTTCAGTAAAATGGTGAAACATCGCCGAACATGTTGGCTAATTTGCACCGCCTAAATAATTGATATCTGTAGAGCCATCCAATTTTCTTCTTTTTTGGTATTTAGGTAAGGTCTGGATTACACGATGGCACGACTACTTATCTACATTTTTGTGTTTTCTGTCTCATTTTATGCTAAAGTGTTGAATGTGTTCTAACTGATGGATACCATGCACCACAGAATGCACATTAATACTACATACTTGTACCTTGCATCTAAGTGGAAGTATCGTAAATGTTATCGAGTATTTCTATAAAATATGATTTCCTTTTGGTAGCATACGGTATGTGTAGAATGGATAAATAAATGGACGTCTCGGCAGTGACTAGCTTTATACTCACTGCTCAAGTCATCCGTCGAAATGAACAAAGCGAGACATCTATCTTTATAAAGGAAATACTACAAAGCTATGGATACATACAAATCTTGAAATTGTATCATAATTGTGTTGAGGTATTATATAAAGATTCTTTTTGAATTTCAGTTATTTTACATTAGCTATTTCGACAACCGTGGGGGTCTGTTCAAATTATCACATATATAAGCTCTTTTAGTTTTAGCTAAACTTTGGTTGATCAATGATCGCCAATACGGATTTCGGGCTAAACGATCAACGGGTGATCTTCTAGCGTTCGTCACGCACCTCTGGGGTGAGGCTATGGACAAGCACGGCGAGTCTTTGGCTGTCAGCCTAGACATAGCCAAAGCTTTCGATAGAGTCTGGCACCGGTCTCTTCTTTCCAAGCTTCCGGCCTATGGCTTGCCCCCTCAACTGTGCACCTGGATTGCAAATTTCCTGCAGAAGCGTCGTATTCGGGTCCTTTGCGACGGTCGCGCTTCCAAATTTATGCAGGTCAATGCAGGAGTGCCTCAGGGCTCCGTCTTATCCCCTACGCTCTTTCTTCTGCATATCAATGATATGTTGAATCTCGGCAACATACATTGTTATGCGGACGACAGTACCGTGCATGGGCGATATCTCGGACGTCCTGGAGCTAAACAGGCTGAGGTTGTGGGGAAAAGGCAGGATCTTGTCGTTGAACTTGACCAGACCTTGAACCGCATCTCTGAATGGGGTGCCAAGAACTTGGTCCAGTTCAACGCCAAGAAGACCCAGGCATGCGCGTTCTCAACAAAAAAGTCTCCGTTCCTTCCCCTCCCTTCTCTGAAGAACACTCCACTGGTGATACGTGACAGCCTCTCCATCTTAGGTATGGATCTTTGCCGCTCCCTTAATCCCAAAACCTACATCGAGAGCGTCATTAGGCAAGCTTCGCGAAAACTCGGAGTTCTGAACAGGGTGAGGCGGTTCTTCGCGCCTGGGCAGCTGTGCCTATTGTATAAGGCACAAGTGCGCCCTTGCGTGGAGTACTGTTCTCATCTTTGGGATGGCTCCGCGCAGTACTTGCTAGACGCTCTTGACAGGTTACAGCGGCGGGCTGTCCGTATCATCGGAGATCCAGAGGTCACGAGTTCACTGGAACCTCTGCAACTCCGTAGGGATATTGCCTCTTTGGCATGTTTCTATAGAATATACCACGGGGAGTGCTCTGATGAGTTATTCCACCTTATCCCGCCCTCCCCTTTCCTATCCAGAACAACGCGTGCTGGGCTCAGATGCCATCCTTACACGGTGGAGTCGACTAGAGTGCGTACCAATAAGTTTGGGTCCTCATACCTCTGCCGAACGATCAAGGCATGGAATTCTCTGCCAAGGCACGTGTTTCCTTCTTCCTTCAATCCTGGGTCCTTTAAGCGGGGCGTGAAAAAGCACCTTCTCAGGCCGTCAAAGTAGAGACCTCAACATCGCCTCGGCTGCTATGAGGACGATGTGGAGGCCACTGCTCTTAGACCACACGACTGCTTACCATCAGGCGGAGTGTGGTCATTTCGACGAGCAAAATAAAAAAAAATAAAAAAACATAAAAAATTCGTACAAATACCATTTAAAATAGCCAAATCGGTTTAATAGTTTTCTAGTGACGCCCTTCTAAACCATTACTCACGTTTAGTTACATATATAAATGTATCACTATGTTTTACCGTATTAAAACAAATAAGGTAGAAACATTTACAAACATTCTATTATGAAACATAGTATCTAAGCATAGATTTATAATTAATGAATTTATATGGTAGACTCTTGAGAGCTCGTCTGCTAACAAGCGCTAGGAATTTGTTATTTATGCAATGTAGTACAGCTTTTCGTTTCGCAATCAGGTATTTTCATTACACAAATAGTAATGAGACAGCCTTTAGTCAAACAAAAGAACGTGGTACGCCGGTCAACTAGCCCACAAACTGTTCAGTTCATCCAATTTAACTCAAGTATGTAGACATCAAAGCAGTATCGTTCAAAAACAGCATGTAAAATAGTTGTTTAGGAACGAACTGTCTATTCCGTTCGGAATTATTCCAATCTGAAAGTTTCAAGTCGAACAGTTGACTGGTTTTGACTTTCATTCGTCCGTAGCTAAAAGTTAGCATATTGCTTATGCTGAGAATGTCCTTGGGCAGTGAATGAGATAAAGTTTGTTCTGATTTACTTATATGAAAAATTAAGTATGCCAACTTAGGAACACAAGTATCTGCCCGTAGATGTATATACCAAGAGTGAGATCAAAGTTCATGCCTCTATATCCCCGAAAAAGTAGTCATAATAGTCTAAATGAACACTGCCTAATATCTGGTATATTAAAATGTATTATACAAGCATTTCCCATATGAGTATAGGAAATGATTTCACAATATGTAGAGCTTAGGGTAACTTGTAAAATCAAATAAAAAAATTCAGGGTAAAACCAGCAACCTTAGTAAAAGTCATAGGTTCAAATCCAGCTTCGTGCATTGTCTATTTCTCTGTCATAATTTACAACATGTTTATAATAATATGTTTGTTACTCAGTCGTAAATCTTTGAATAGATTTGTAAGAAACTTGGCATTCAGAGAACCCTAGATTTACACATAGGTTACTTTATAATATTTATCCAGATGTGAGTTTTCTTGGAATTTCGGTGGCAGCCAGCAGAAAATAGTATGTGTGGAAATAAATATCATTTTCCTTCTCTAATTATTTCCACGTAAATGGAATTTTAGTATTATCAGTATTGAGGAAAGCTATGTAGTACTAACAAGTTCTGATTACCAGTTTTTCACGGAATGACTGCTACCTGACCTCCGAAACTCAATGAAATAACAATATCCTACGCTTAAATCACATATGGAAAAACTGAAAATAATATCTGTCTGTGATGCTAAGATAAATTCCATGAGACTGACATCCCTGAATTATTTATGGCTTATTTTGTTTATACGAAAATATTCCTATTAAGTAGACGTGTATCTTAAAGAATTGCTTTGCTCATAAATCCTTACTATTATTATAAATACGAACGTGAGTTTGTTTGTTTGTTACTCTTGCAAGCCTTAATCACTAGACCGATCATCATAAAATTTTGCATACACATTATCAGGGTATAGAAAAGAATATAGGGTACCTTTCATTCAGAAAAAAATGTCTCCCAAGGGATAGAAATTTACTAACAAAATTTTGAATAACGTGACCAAAGCCGCGGGCAAAATTTAGTAAACATATGTATGTTATTCATTTGTCAGTGACGTTTTTATCGAGGTAGGTGACAAGGATAGACGATGTTCATCTTTGATAATAATTGTTGATAAGAATGGTAAAATGTTTTGTGTGACCTTTTTGTAATTAGTTTGACCTTTGATCAGAGCAGACAGTGGTTAAGTTACCACTTAATCAGTGCTATGAACTTACAGTACTGATAACGAGGTATATATTTTTGTGGTCAACAATTAGATAATCCATGTCTACTTGAATAAAGGTACCACAACATCAGTCCAATAAAAAAATTTGTTTGTGAAATCCACCACGCTATGACTACGTATGATATGTGCTTATATACTTTAATTTTGGATACTATATTCTATAAGTAGATTCAACAGACTAATGCCTGAGAACATAACAAGTCCGGCTAAGTTGGAAGGCAGATCCTAACACGAATATACATAAATAGTTTGACGTGCCTATCCTTCAGTGACGCCTGTGTTACTGAAAAATAGGCAGAAGTCTATTATATCCATATATTGCCAGTTATTGTTTCAGGTTCCAAGGAGTTAGCGAGCATATTGATATCTACAGCCACACCACTAGACTCCGTGCTGCAGCTGAGAAATTCTTGACTGAAATCCCCAAAAACGCTTTACTCGATCCGGGAATTGTACCCAAGACTTAGTGGACAGCAGTTGCATTCACTACGGCTTCGTCATCAAGGTAATCTTAACATAAAATAGGCTACTAAACCCAAACATAAGAAAAATAACTTCCAAAAAAAACATCCTCAAGATTCATAGAAACAAAGAATTTATAAAATTAAACTTAATTTGTTTTATTATTTTCATTTACACCAAATGCTGACAGTTAATTGAAACTAAGTAATTATATATCACATAGTATTAACAAGAACGCAATTTCAAGCCTATTTCATATAAGCCAATATTTGTTTTGTTCAAAAAATCGTATCAAATACCTGACGTTACAAAATCGGTAAAGTAATTCACTTGCTCCAACAAAGTCACAGTCAATTTTATTGCTGAATTCTAAACAAAAATTCATAAACGAACGGCCAGCTCGAACTATCGACTTACTAAAACTCGATAGCTATCAAATTAAAAACTATCAATCAACCGGATGGAACCGGCTCAATCAGGCCCTGACAGGCCGGTCCGGTCGATCCTCCGATAAGCCGGGTAAACGGTGACAACTCATACATTTGACGTTTCCATCTGAGAAGTGGAGTCTTCTGTGGAATTGGGTTAGTAAAGCGTTCGTGGTTTACTTTGATATAATTGATAGACGAATCGTTATATGTTTTCATCTATTGCTGGGTGCACTTTCACATGGCTGAAATGTTGAATATGCATCATGACTATTTTGACTAGTTACCTATCTGCTGCCGCCGCATTGAGTATTATGGATTCGAATCTCATACTGAAGCATGATTTGTGTGAAACTCAGTGAATATTGTGTGTGTTGATTATACCATCAGCACACACAAAATTCACCGAGAAAAGTAAAACATACTTTTGTGAAGACGACCGACACAGAACAGGGCTCCTAACACAAGTATTTTGTTACTTAAAAGGAGTACCTCAATTAATTTATTGTGAACTAGCTCGTAAGTCAATGAAAATAAACAATTGAAATTGTTTAATTAATTAATTAACTTTTAAAAAAGAAGAAGAATAGTACATTATTTGGTTAATATTATTTATTAAGCAACCATTCAGAGAAAGAACTTTGTTTTTAACCAACCAAACCATACCATAGATTAATATTAATAACTGTAACATTTGACCTTATCATTAACTAATAAATAACTACTTTATTCTGTACCTATGAGTGCTTAATTAGACGAAGAAATAGATTTAATGATTTTGCAACGCCTACAATCCAGTTTATTCTATTCTAAGAATAATTTGCAATATTAATAACTTACTTCACGCTTTCTTCTTTTGACAAAACAACTTGGAGCTCTAAGTTTTTAGTTGAAATATTCTTGATTATACTTAAGTACTCGACTACTATGAAATTCTTTAAGTTGAAAGTTATATATTCGTTAATTTCACGTCGCCTCTAATGGGCCACATGATACTTATTTTATTGGCAGTCGGCGTTTTATTAGGTTCTTGGAAACTTAATACAGCTATTGAGCTTTAAATCCTAAAAACTTATAGCGTTATCGACCAGCGAATTAGTCGATTTCTGCATTTCGATCCCCACACCGCACCGGGACAATAATTAATTTTTTGGATCCACAAATAGTGGTTTCGAGTTTGGATGTTTGTTAAGTTCCCGCGACACATGAAGTATTGATAATGCGGACGATGTCTTTGTGGCGACTCCGCACAGACGAAGAAGTTCAGCCTACAATCAACAGATGGCGATACAATCGCACTTCACATGACATCATACTATTCTGCATCGCACAAGTGAAGTTTACACAGTGACTGAGTATATATACAAGCTCCCGACATCAACCGTCGGGCCGCGGCCCGCCAGGCACGATCAACCAGCCTGGTCGGAGGATCCTCCCTTTGTGTTGGAGGGACTTCACACCCTGTTCCTCCACATCTTTATAAAATTAACTTGGTTTGACTTTGGTCTCTTTCGTGTCTATAATTTTAATAAATTGCCTATAAATGCTGTTACTAATATAACTTATTCTAATCTACATTTACGCCAACGAAGCCGTGGGCAAAGTCTAGTATAATATATAAGCATAAGCAGACTTAGATCTGTTACACGGTTATGTATACATACAAAGATTCAAATCTGTTATACGGTTGGGTAGAGAGGGGCGGCAGATTCCCACTTGCCCTAGTCCTGGCATATCACTCTTGCTTCATACAAACTAGTAATTGTGCTTTTAGTGCAAATTGATGAATTAAGGGCATGTGGTACAGATTGGTATTTCAGTAGCTTGAAGCGAGAATTTTAACCACGGTAATATCCTGCCTTGAGGGCTCTAAGTTATTATAGAATCACCTACGTTACGCAAAAACCTATGAAACTAGGAAAAATAAGAAAACAGCATCGACATTGGTTTCAAAATTATATTTTTTATTCGGTTATATGAAAAGAGAATATTACTCTTCCGCACGCACGCCTGTACACATAAAATAGAGTCATGTTTTAATATGAATATGACCTTATGTGACTAGCTATGATTACTACTTGACTTAATGATTTAGTATGTATGCAAAACTACAAATTATTTTCTTTACTTGTCTTTCCTTTAGAAGTAAAACGTTATTAGGCGTATGCACTAAACTTTTCTTGACTTTGAATGTTTGGATTTCTTTGGATCTCTTTCGAGTAAATAAATAGACCTAGAATAAGACCTAGGCGAAGGTTCACTGGCCAAATCAAAAACATACAAATATAGTCTCGCGCCTGTCGCACCGAAAGAGTAAACAGAAGTTCATTACACTCACAATTCGCCAACTATGACTTTAGTTCCGACATAATAAGGAGCAAGCCAGTATAGGGCTACTTTTAGTCGCATATAGGGTCGCCGCTTCTTGATAGAAAGCACGACAAGAGTTAGCCTATCGTGGAAACCGAACCAGAAACTACTTGCACATAAGTCGCATTTACTACCGCTTAATATAAATAATATGAACTCGAAAATACAATAAATAGAAAACAAAAATAACGACACCAATCTGTAAATTAAGCAGGAACCTTGGCAATCTTAAATAATAAAAATCTGATACAAATTTGTCTACTACATCATTGGATAGGACACCAGCAGTTGTGTTTTTGATCCGTCGATCAATCTGCCACCGCGGCTGATGCAAGCCATCCATCCATCACGATTAGCTGGGCTGACGATACGACCATTATACGCGGATTTTTTCTGCAAATTTTTAAATATCAATTTTGTATGCGGTGCGGGCTAGTGAAGTTTAGATATAAAATTAATAGCTTAGCGTTTTATTTTTATTTTTATGCTTTGAGTTTTGTTTTCTCAGCATATATCGACCTTGAGAATTCAAGTGTCATTTCCGAATCGTACAAAATGATATATAGTTTGACTGTTACTGGTTTGGAATTCAATAATATATATAATAAAATAACAGCAGGGATAGTCCTTTATACGTGACATAATTATTATCATAATCTCAGCCAAAAGACATAACTGCTAGATATAGTACTGCCCCAAGATTTTCACACAAACTGGTGCGTGGACGCCACTCCAAAACATTTCTGCCCAATGGCCATCGCGCATCGGTTCTGCGAGCTATATGCACTGGCATACTATAATAGAAATTAAAATAACGGATGCTTAGACTACTTTAACATAGAATGCCTTCTTTAAATCGCATTTTCACTCGGTTGTACGATAATCAAATTAGTAACTCTTGAATTATGGAGGTGTGATATTATGACAACATAAACTACGGCCAACACTATTATCTAGCCTACAATTTGTCTGGTAAATAGTCAAAACAATCCACAATTCACAAAGCTAAACTCTTATTATAAATGCAAAAGAAACCGTTTATTTGTTATATCATAGATATAACGTTAGCCTATTTTCAACGGATTTTGATGAGACCGTAGCAAAAGACCATAGGATACATTAAACGGGATAAACACAAAAAATCGGGATCACCGATAACAGAAAATATGAATATAGTGTATAGCAATAAAAAATTGAATATTAAGTAAAATTATGACATCGTAAGTGACAATTTTTATTTCTTATTTATGATATTTACATTATTAATTTTAAAACGAATTAATCTAATATATATTTACCAACGTATTAAAAAAGATAACATAATTACAAAAACACAAATAATTGTAATACTTGACATATTTACAAAAATGGTTTAGGCATCGTAGAATTCTTCAGCATCGCTGGTAACGTGCCCAGAAGACTGACAGCATTACCATGTTGAATGGCAATGCTGATTCTTTGGGCAAAGAAAAGACCAGCCTTCCGATCACGCGATACGTCGATCGGGCGTTTTGCGATCTGCCTGTACAAAATACGAGCGCTCGGACCCCGTGAACCAAGGATTTCCATCCCAAACGGCGCAAAAATGTCATTTTCGACTAAATTACTATATTTGCGCCGTTTGAGGGTTTCCGCGGTTGCAGCAGCAGCGCCGGCACATCCCGCAGTGCTTGGAAGATGTGATGGCACAAGGGTGTTATTTATTAGATAACTCTCGCTCCAGAAGTAAATACTGTGTGACAGAAGACTTTCCAAACATTTGTGGAGGAACGAGGTGTGATAGCCCTCCAACATAAAGGGAGGATCCTTCGACCAGGCTGGTGGATCTTGCCTGTCGGGCCACGGCCCGACGGTTGATGTCGGGAGCTTGTATATACAGGTTGTCCCAGAATATGTGAATCAAATTGTAACGGGAGATTCCTTAGGTAAGGACCTTTCAAATGAACTAAAAAAAATTAAAAGAAAATTATGACCTTTGTGTAAAAATAAAATAATCAAAGTTTTTAAAAAAGTACGACTTTACAGAATCTCAATTACAGGTCCTTGGTTTATGGCTAATTTTCATTTTTCAATATTATTATTTGTGAAGGATTGATTCGACAAATAACAAACGATTTTTTTAAAAACTGACGTAGTTTTGAAATCGCAGCATTATTTTGGTGTATTTTTATACACCAAAGAAAATCTTGTAAGTTTGACCAACAAGACAACATAATGTTCTTATTTTATGTCGTCATTTGAACGCTTGTTGTATGTAGCGCCATCTGTTAGATGTAGGCGGCACTTCTTCGTCTGTGCGGAGTCGCCACACATTTTAAACAACGGACACAAATACCACCCAGACTCGGAACAACTATTTGTGGATTACACACATTATTATCTCGTGCCGAATTCGGCATTTTTCGACATTATTCGGCACAGTGGCAGTGGCGAAGTGACCACCTAAACCACAACGCCTTACGTGCAATCAAATCCGTGCATGTTCTGAAACTACTAAAATTTAAATGAACTCACAAATGGATATCCGCCGATATCCGAGAATGAAGACACCAGTATCCATCTAACATCATATCCCGTTCACGGAAAGAGGCCTATCTTTGTGTGTCACGACGTATCCTAACCTCATTACGGAGCGATTCCCGTGACGTCACACCCCCTAGCCTAACTGATCGTCCCCGAGGCGAGCTGTCTATTCCTTCGCCAATTAAGAACCGCGAGGGGATTAAGATCTGTGGCAGTATCAGTAATACGATTTGTATATTTTAGCAAACGCTTTTCAACCAACGTAATCTCACTCTTTGCTTAGTCTCTACCCGGGTAGACTTCGGTTATTATGACAAAACAGAACAACAGTACCATTTACATACATTGGTATATTTCCTCAAAAATATAGGTAGGTTCCTCGTTTCATAGGAGGCATATATTTTTTTTTATTGTAGGCAATAATTTACCGGCACTCTACCTGATGGTAGGAATGTTGTGTAATCCACAAGCAAAGCTCTTCACACCACGTCCTCGTCGATACAGATGAAGTGGTGCTGAGGTCTCAACTTTGATTGCCTAAGAAAGTACTCTCTCATCATCTCTCCCAGCTTAAAGAACCTAGAATCGAAGGAAGAAGGAAACATGTGTTTCGGCAGATAATTCCAATTGTCATTTACCTACCGAGCTCAGACTTTATTGCTAATGGGCATTTTCTAACAGAAAACTAAAAAACAGATGTCTATTGACACGTATTGCGATTAAACATAATCTTCTCCCTAGCCTTTATTATTCCCAAGTCACTTGTGGTCGGCTTTTCTAGTCTAACCGGATTTGACTGGATGTCAGTTTTACACGGAGCGACTGCCACCTGACCTCCGCAACCCGAAGGCTAACGATACCTTAAGGCTAGCCTGGTCTAGACCAGTGTCGGGATATTATAGGACACTGACTTCCCAATAACGACTGCCATACATGTTCATAGCAGCCGGGACCGACGGCTTAACGTGCTCTCCGAGGCACGGAGCAGGCGATAATTGTCAATCAATTTCAATCAATTCAATTCAGTTTCTAATAGTATCATGTTTAATCAAGCGATTGACATGATACTACTAGATTTTCCTATATGGTGATGTAGATCAAAGCGTGCATGATTTCATCAAAATTAGTTTAGCAGTACGTTAGCCGGTACTTTTTTCACTGTCAACATTTTTGAACGTATTTATTGCAGTACATAGCCTATCACGAGATTTCGGTTTCAATTCCCTAATCGGCCAAAAAGATAGTGTGTTTATTGTATCGAACTTCTAAATAAAAGCACATAAACTATCATAGCTGTTTTGAAAAAAGTACTCCTAGAACCAGATCATAGCGCCTCCTACTTGGTCCAATTGTGAATAGACGTCCAGAGATCCATTCAAAAAAATATCAAAGTCCAGTGAACTCCTCCTAAAGGTCCAGCCAGGAGGAGTTCAGTATCATACACACGTACAGATTAATTATTTATTTAAAGACATAATATAGCTGAAGAGGTTGTTTTTTTTATAAAATGCATTAGAACTACCATCCAGTTCTTCCAAATTCTTTTTTCCTTTGATACCCAGTTATCGAGGAAGTTTATAAGCTATATAGGTAACTTCACAGTACTAGTAACGGAAGCTAAGCAATAATTTCAAACACAAGTATAACCACGTGAGACAGCCAGTGATCAAAAAAACTTCTTCTTCTTTCTTTAAGTGTGGTTAGTGGCCAACCTGTTGTCAAGAGTTGTTCAAAGCCGCCCGTAGGCCTCTGACATGCCTTAACGACTGCTGTCAATTTGGCAACAACTGGGACCGACTTTTTACGTGCCCTCCGAAGCACTGAGACGCTCAGATGAAATACCACTAAGTGGTCACCCATCTATAGACTGACCGCACCCAACGTTGCTTAACCTCGCTAATCGTTTACCGATCAGTGAATGCAACTGGCTATGAGCGCCTCTAATCAAATAAACTGTATTTCACATAGTAAACAGTAACTGCAATTCACAGAAGCGAAGGCTAAACGTTTGAAAAGAAGCCATTATCAAAGTTGTACAGTCACGCTCGGAGCTAATCGTGCGCCGGCAGACAGCTCCCCCGCGGGATTTCACCGCGTTAACTGTGTTTGCTAACGTTAAATGTAAAGTTTAGTATTATTTCTGTATATCTACGTATAAACAAACCTAAATGTCGTTAAGGTTTCTGTTTTTCTGCAGTATATGAACATAATAATAATATTTATTTCCATAAAGAATTACACACACGTTATACATTATTTCCTTATTTTTATTATTATGTATTCCTCATTTTCCTACTGTTGTGTCTCGTTTGGTGAGTGAGAGTGCCGGAGACCCAATCACCCTTCCCGCTCCTTCTCCTTCCCACTTCCTTTTTTTCCTAAGTGATGCCTCTGGTGTTGCAGGCGTCTATAGGCTACGGTAACCACTTACCATCAGGTGGGCCGTATGCTTGTTAGCCAAATTAGGTGGAAAAAGAAAAAAGAAAAAATTTGATGTATATAATAATTATTATCGCGACTATCACTACATAACACAGTCCGTCTGTCTGTTCGCATTAACTCAAAAACATCTGAACAGATTTTATGCGGTTTTCAATTCAAGTGTGAGTGATTGAAGGTTTTGTACTACACGAGCGAAGCCGAGGGTGTCACTAGTACAAAATACAACACAAAGAGTTTGCGTATAGTCAATTGGTTTTTTATAGGTGCATTTATGTACAATTCCTATTCTTAATATGATGAAATAAACCTATTTACTTATCCTAACAAATATTATAAATGCGAATGTGAACTTATTTGTTACACTCTCACGCCTTAACTACTTGACCGATCATCATAAAATTTAACATACACGTTGTCGGGGCAAAAGAAATGGACACAGGGTCAGTCTCCCCGTGACCATGGCTGCTGAAAAGCAACCGAAATGTCGGGGAAAGTGTAAACCTTAATAGCTTAAATAGTCTATATAATTTTCTTAGCTTATAAATTAGTAAAATTCTATAGTAGTAGTAGTGTAATAGTTTTCAAAATTATGTAATACAATGATAAATAAACAACACGATAAAATCCGTATATAGTAGTTTAATTTCAATGAATGAATTTTAGACGCCTATGTGCAGGAAGCGTGTTTTACATCCGTATTTCAATATAATCACGCAATATAATCATATAATCACGCAATACGGGAAAAGCCTATCACCAGGGACCTGGTTCTAGTAAATTGTAAATAACAGAATTTATTCGTAATTATTCCAATGATGTGGATCCTAAAATGTTTGTACAAAATGTACGTCGGTATAATACAGAGGCTTGACACCTATATTTTGCCAATAACTTTTTTAAATGGTGTAGCCCTAAAAGGGTAGGCAGATTAGTAGCTAGTGATATTACACTCACATTTCGTTAACTATGGTTTTTGGACCTACGTAATAGAGGTCAAATCTATCGTACAAACATCAAGACTGCTACTAAAAAATCTTAAGTTAAAAGCCCAATAACACTATGCCCGTCCGGAGCATCGAATCCAACACCTCATACACAGTAATCGCATATATTCCCCTGCGCCACCGAGCCCGTCCTGTTACCAATTATTGAGTTAAATTGGTGTAATACGATCACTATCTCTAACGCACGTTGCTCTCTGTTCTCTGTCAAGCTAATAGGATACCGAGTCCCCTGGGCTAGCTGTCTGTCCACCCTTCAATTAACAGGATGCTTGAAGATATAACTATAGTAATATAGTGATATAGTTTAAGAATGTAGCAGCGATAGCTCAGTGGATAGACCAACAGACTGCAATGCAGTGGGTCTCGGGTTCGAACCCACGACGCGCACGTCTGACTTTCGGAAGTCATATGATTTTTCAAAATTATGTGCGTATTGATTGATAATTATCGCCTGCTCCGTGTCTCGGAGAGCACGTTAAGCTGTCGGTCCCGGCTACCATGAACATCTATGGCAGTTGTTATTGGGAAGTCAGTGCCCTATAATATCCTGACACTGGTCTAGCCTTAAGGTATTGTTAGCCTTTAGGTTGCGGAGGTCAGGTGGCAGCCGCTCCGTGTAAAAACTGATATCCAGTCAAATCCGGTTAGACTAGAAAAACCGACCCCAAGTGACTTGGGAATAATAAAGGCTAGGGAGAAGAAGAGTTTAAGAATGTAGGAATGATAGCAGCTAAAGTTAATGACTTGAATTGACTCCATAGATGGCTTAGTGGTGTAAGTGGTCTCATCACCACTGCCATTATGCTGGGTGATGTAGATTCGATCCCTACACGAGACAAAAAATTATGTGGTCAACAAATAGTTGTTCCAAGTCTGGGTGTATTTTTACCATGGAAGTAGTTGTTTATATTCTGGATGTTCTTTGTATTCGTTGTTTAATGTTTATCAAGTTCCCCCAGAAAATACGTCAATTGCGAGAATAGTCTTTGAAAAATAAAATTTCAATAATAAAGACCTAAACGGAGATGGCGGGAAGATCTAGACGCATTTGATAGAAACTGGCAGGCATATCCACTAACAGAGTGATTTGGAAGTCCAAGGGTGCCAGCAGTGGGAAATTATAAAAAGCGGACAAAGAAAAAAATTGTGTGTACCCTATCTCTTTTCGATCACCCGATATTAGATTTCTTTACTTAGTCAGTTATATAACTGATACTCCTGGTATTACAAGCGATCATAGGGTACAACTGCCACTTATTTTGAACTTTTTATTGCGAATTATTTGGCAAACATACGGCCCTGATGGTAAGTGGTCACCGTAGCCCATGGACGCCTGCAACACCAGAGACATCACTTGCGCGTTGCTGACCCTTTAGGAAAGGCAATGGGAACGAGAAGGAGCGGGTAGGGGGAAAGGGTTATTAGGCCTCCGACACTCTCACTCACCGAACGAAACACAACAGTAGGAATACTGCTATTTCACGTCGATATTCTGTGAGAGGGTAGTCCTTCCCCGGTTGAGCCGGCCATTCAAGCTGATATCAGAGAGGCTCTACTACTCATAAATAACTATATTTTGCCCGCGCCTTTGCTCGCGTAAATGTAGGTAAGGTTAGGTTAGTAACAGTTCTTATTTTTTAGATTAAAAGTATCCTATATCTTTTTCCGTACCACTGACAACATGTATGCGAAATTTCATGACGATCGGTCGATTAATTAAGGCGTGAAAGCGTATCAAACAGATAAATAGACATACTTATATTCATATTTATACCGAGTGACCGATTATGACCGAGTAATATATAAACCTTTTGAACATAATTAACGTAGAACTACTGTTTTACTGTTAAATTGTGCTAGGGATTAATTTATTAATACTTAGATTAGATTTTAAATATCGCTAAAGAGTTTATTGTTAAAGCGTACACAATGAATCTTATTATATTTTACTAGCTGACCCAGCAAACGTTTTATTGCCATAAAAAAAATGTTTTGTCGAAAGATTTAAAAAAAAATGTAGGGTTGGACAACCCTTATCACAAAGGGGTATGAAAAATAGATAGTAGCCGATTCTCAGACCTACTAAATATGCATATAAAATTTCATAAAAATCGGTCAAGCCGTTTCGGAGGAGTATGGTAACTAACATTGTGACACGAGAATTTTATATATAAGATATAGACCAGTCGCATGTTTGACATCTTTGTGGTATAAAATAGAAACCTCTGCCTAGTGTTACAGTACATTAAAATAACCGAGATGACAACCCTAACAAAATGCTCAAAGTGAAGTAAAATAACCGGTTCAATAATACTTCTCTCGTCTTCACGCGGTGGTTACAGTTCGTTTGCTTTGCTCAGCGTCAAATGCAGTATAAAATATTTATTGGAAATGTCTTAGGCACGCGACGCACCCGCCGCCGGTAGTTTTTCCCATCGACTAGTAATTTTTGCCTCTGTCCCTGTATTGTGATACCGAACTGAATAACTGACAATAATTAATTTGATAATTATTTATTTTTATAACAGGCCACCTACACATAGGTTCATGCTGTCTATTTCTTTTTCGTTTATAAGATGTAATATACAGAATGTCCCGTAACGAAAAGATAATCCCGAACCATCTTAAAGTAGAGGTTTTTGAGTGCTGAATATTATGCACACGCAAACCCAGGGTTTTGCTTAAGCTATTGTAACTGTACTTTAAAGATACCTTTGAAGTAAGTACACTATAGTGACATCCTTTTATAAAAATCGATCAAAAAAATTACCCCAGTAAATTTAATTTATTTAAAATAATATGTTAATCGATTACCCATGGCAACACCGACCACTTATTAGTTATAATATCTAGGTATCACATAAGTTCATAAATGTTCACCGATGCCGCGCTGCGCTACGCCGCGCCTACCTACCTACGCCTTAAAAAAATGCCGCCAAAAGTATGCCACGCTCCGCGTCCTTGTCAAGTTTAGTGGAGTGTTGCTAGACTGTGCGAAATTTTAGTAATTTAAAGGTAAAAATGCTGATCAATACTGTACATAATAATATTATGAAGACCTTTTACGATGATATAGATTATTTTTATAATTTTTCTTAGCATGTTTGTTAAGAGGGAAACAAGACCTTAATGGATCGGACAGAGTTTATACACATTGTATAACACTATCTTTTCTGAAATCATGATTTCCCATTCCAATTGAAAGAACTAGTTCTACAGTAAAGCATTGAGTCCTATGTCACTTACAAATATATAAAAAAGATCGTGAAGTCCGTAATCTTATAACATTCTTATCTTTGTGTCAATATATTTACACAATAAAGTAATGTGTACATTAACATTTAGAAAAGAAAGATTATGTTTTATTTTGGTATAATCATTTGTCATCTTCGAGCAACTTGAACTTCTCTGTAATACGAAAGTTTAATGCATCGACATAACAACTGGTAACGGCACTATCATTATTTGCTTTTGCAATCGACTCAAATAGTGAATAAACAATCAAACAATCAATTAAATTTTTAGCAACACTCAGCGAAAAAATGCCACTTTCCAATTTCTCTCGCTCACGAACCACACAGAATGTACCGGCGCGAACAAAGCAGTTTGTTAGTGCAGTACTTTTGCCTTACACCGTACCGCCTCTCAAAACGTCGAGTGCTTTTTCATTTCCGGCGGCCAGAGGGCGCGGCCGTCGCCTCTGTTTATTTTATTTTCGCTAATGCCTCCCAACCGGGGTTATGCAATTAAATTGTTTTTTGGATGCTATTATTTTTTGTCAGCTACCGTGTTTTGAAATGAGAGAATGGTAATTGATTGTGCTGGGGTTATAACACTTGTTGGCTAAAGTTACATGTTTTGTTTTTATAATAAATTTAAAACGAAATCAGGAAAGTTTTATATTAATCTTCTTTGCAGATTTGACTTGTACATTTCTTTTTTGTTTATTTTATCGATTTTCGTTTTAAGACAGTCTCCCACTAAAATCAATTTATGTTTCGTGGAGTGCTGTTAAACCATTCAAACATTTTACAAAAAGCACCTAGACTCGTCAAGAAATATTTGTGGATAACATAAAGGGGCATGCTAGTATTAGGACCAGAGGTGCGCAAGAAATTGACTATACTAAAAAAATACAGTAGTATTTATCCTACATCTTCCTTGTATTTATTATTCTGTACAAGTCGGTAATATTTTCTAAAATTATTAAACAAGAAAACGACAACGTAAAATGTTGCCATTACACAAAATATTTTTAGAGGTAATTAATCGAAATAGTAATTTACCATTTCTATATTATATAATTAAGATTTTATTCGTTTATTTAATTTTTTATACAAAAGTAATAGAAAAATTAATAATAATTATTATTTTTATCTTTGCAAGATTACATTGATTAACATAAAGTAATGTCTATTATCGATGTATCGAGTTTTTGTGTTTATTATGGCAACACCATCTCTAACTTGTCAGACGGCGGATAACGTCGATGTCAATATCATCGCTTGTTTTTCAACTCGGTGACGGTTAATGTTTATTTATTGCGGTTAATATCGACGACTTTGACCTTTAGGCTATAAAACTGCAATGGATTCTATTTTATTTTATTACTAATTGATTATACTCATAAATAAATTAAATACATGTATAAAATGATACAGCACATATTTAATATAAATTGTATTGATGAGATATAAGAAGATTTGATAACTTTAAAATGCCAAGTATTTTATATATCACTTCTTTTGCTAATTAATTATTGGCATTGCTTGCTATTATTGTCATTAGCCTTTATAGGTGTGCACTGTAGGCCCGAATTACTATAACATCTTGGCATGCCCTTTTCTGATATTATCTTTTAAAATACGCAATTTTGTAACGGAAGCAACGCCGCGAGTCAAAGGTAGTAAAGCAATTTGCATCGCGATACTACTTAAAATTTTAAGCTAATCTATATATTAATACGTGAAGCAAAAACTTTGTGCCCCTTTTTACAATAATTGCGCGGTCGGAGTAGTATGAAATTTGGCACAGTTAAAATTTATATGGAGAAGGAGTGGCGAATCCTAATATTTTTGTAAAATATGCATTAAAAATACATTTAATTAAAAAAACACACTAAACGCACACAACCATGCAATTGACACAAGCAGTCGAATCGCGTTCGTAGTATTTCGACATTGTTCGGCTGATGTCGTAGAATTTTTCGTAACTATGGTTACATAATTATAATGAACTATGAAAGACATAGTGACCCTAAAAAGGCACTCGGTTTACTTATGCGTTATTGGGTGCGTAAGACGCATGCGGCAAACACATTCCGTTTTCCACGTGCCTCGCTCAAGGTGACACGCGTTTTACGCTACAATTGATGCTGCGTTCAATGCAAGCACCAAAGCGCAGCAATTTCTTTGCCGATACATACATATAATAAAATTGTAACTAGACGACATATGTACGTAGGATATATTAAAAAATAAATTACGGTCTTCATTATAGAAGCCTATTGTTTTTAGTATTTATGTCTGTCTGTACGTACATCACGCAAAAACTACAGCGCCTAATTAAATGCGGTTTTATACTGCAGTTGTATTGCTGGTATGGATTGTATTAAAATTTTGTAAGTACATGTTATCTTGACATGGTTTAGGTTATGCATTACATATTTATCCATTAATATATTTATGTTTATATAAGTATGTTTTATGTGTGTAGATAAGCTTTTTCTTACATGCATAGAAAGAATTGAGGTCCGTAGCTACTACGTAGGCCGGTGCTGACAGGGATCCGGTCTAATTCCTTGTCATCAGATGGATCATAATGTTGAAGCGTAAGCAATCATATAATGGTAAAATATAATGTCAAATATGTCAAGAATATATAATTAGGTACATTAGTTACCTACTACCAAATTCCACATACGAAATCGCAAGCAAAATCTATGTGATAAAATTGTAAGCGGCAATCGCAATACGTTTAACGCACCGTATAGCGCGTAAATGAACTGAGCGCTTAAAACTTATTAAATTTGTTTAAAAACTATTTTTATCTCTATCTCAATGAAACTTTGAACATTTGCTCTAATTAATGAACTTATTACAGTTTGCTATGAACTCTGCCGTATCGCGTTTCACATCTTGTGAAAACTTCGCGCTCCGATTTTATTGAATTAGAATTGTATATCTTGTACTAGAATTTTATTTTATGCTTTACTAGCCGTTATCTGCTACATCATTTGAAATATTTAGATAGTCTACGTCTTTTATTAGGATTCAAACTATCTTCTAGGCAAAGAGAATTGCTCAGTTTGTTAGGGTGCTTTGGTTTGGCGTGGACATTAATTATAGTAATAAATGCATTGCTTTTTTAATATATTATACCCAAAACAAACTAAATATGATAATAAAGCTGCAGCGAGTTGTTAAAATATGCCTTTTCTTGATATACATAATATTGCAGTATGCATTTATAATTGACTAAAATGAGCATTTAATTGATTGTATAATATCTACATTTATTATAAAAACGAAACATTATTTATGTCATAAAGAAGAACATGTTAAGGAAAACAAGTATCTTATTAAAAATGTATGTTTATTTATATGGTAACCCAGAATGGAACGCAAAAGAAGAAAAATGGCGGTGCCTATGATTGTTATCAGTTTTAATATTTATTTATTACCTTTACCTTTTTACCGAAATATTTTATGCAACGAGGTGTGTGTTTAATATTTTTTTATTAATTAATTATAATTATTTTCTAAATAGATTTTTTCTGAGCAATTTGTTTACGCAAAGCCGAGAGCAGCTATTACCTTTGGTAAAAGCTTTGATACAGCTAGTAGTTAAGTGCAGACCGAGGTATTTTCGGATGTTTACATACATATGTATATATATATACTTAGACACACACCTATGTCTCGCAAGAACATCCAAAAAATGTTGATTATAGTTTTAGCCCCCACATAATAGGAGTGGAATCCGAGTTTCTTTTTAGAAAAACCCAAATGCACTTTTACTGAATCGAGAATGAAACTCAAAATCATATGCACAGCATTCGAATTCACTACCGCGGCGACACCAAGGCATAATATTAGAATGAATTATGTTTGAATTTATATATGCGGCTATCATGTAAATTAAGAGATTCAAAAGACAGTACCTAAACTTTTTGCAAGGGTAGACAAGTAGAGCCTCGCTGATTTCAGCATGAATGCTTGACCGGGAAAGGACTACCCACTCAAAAAATAACGGCGTGAAATAGCAGTATTCCTACTGCTGTGTTTCGTTCGGTAAGTGAGAGTGCCGAAGGCCCAATCACCCTCTTTCCCCCTTCCCGCTCCTTCTCCTTCCCACTTCCTTTTTCTCTTCTTCCTTCCTAAAGGGTTGGTAATGTGTAAGTGATGCCTCTGGTGTTGCAGGCGTCCATAGGCTACAGTAACCACTTACCATCAGGTCGGCTGTATGCTTGTTTGCCACCTTAGTTGTATAAAAAAAAAGATCTGAGTAGTAGAGCCTCTCTGATTTCAGCATGAATGGGCCGGCTCGACCGGGGAAAGACTACCCTCTCACAGAATATCGACGTGAAATAGCAGTATTCCTACTGTTGTGTTTCGTTCGGTGAGTGAGAGTGCCGGAGGCCCAATCACCCTCTTTACCCCTTCCCGCTCCTTCTCGTTCCCATGTCCTTTCCTAAAGGGTCGGCAACGCGCAAGTGATGCCCCTGGTGTTGCATGCGCCCATAGGCTACGGTGACCACTTACCATAAGGTGGGCCGTATGCTTGTTTGCTAAAGTAGAAGTATAAAAAAAAGAGACTAAAAGTTTAGGTTCCCTGAAATAACTCAACTGTGGTAGTAGCTCCACCCACAGAATATTGCAACCGAATAACCGTATATTGTGTTCATACTATGAATAGGTTTGCTAGGGTTATTTAGGAGACCCTAAGCATTTATTATTAATCGAGTCTAAGACACATGCGCTGGCAGTACATTGTTTTCCTTTTACAGAAGCTGAATCGTTTGGGTGTCTATCAATAGCAATGTGAAACAGGGTTTAAAGAGTCGAGATATTTTTTTAAATCAATTATAATTTAAAGAATAATACGATATACGCTTAGGCATTAAAATAGCTGAGTAGGTACTTGTTTATTAGCTTTATCGGATCGATAAAAGTACTGACTCTAAGTAATCACTACATTACTGCCCATGCGACAAGTTTTATGGGCTTGATTTATACATGGGATATAACATGTGTGATCCCCAGATATCTGTTCTATGCATATCTAGTTACTAAAATACAATCTATTATAATATTAAAAAGAGGAAAGATTAATTTTTTTGTTTGTTTTTAAATATTTAATTCAAAAACTACTCAACTAATTTAAAAATTTCTTTACCGAGTAACAGACTATATTTTGTTTAAAAAAGTGAAAGTACTGGTACTAACATAACCTAACCTACTCTTATGCGAGCATAGTCGCGGGCAAAAGCTAGTGAATAATATGAAAGCAAGAGAAGTATGCCGGGATCGTAGCAAGCAGCAGTTCTTAGCTAACACCTTCCCCTTCCGTGAAAGTCGTGTCTCTGTATACACAAATAAGAGTACATTATTATTTATCTACTGATGTTGTTATTCTTACATTATAACCCTTTATAAATAAGAAACATTGTACAAAATAAATAGATTAAGAGTTTGATAAAAGCTGGACATTACCCTAATAGACGCAATTTAGTTACCTTCTCAAAATAACCACAAGAAGACTGACCACCTCAGACTAAAGCGATCATCGTTCTACCATAAATTACCATTATCTATATAATAATAATAAAATTGAGCATAAAGTGGCTCCGAAAAACAAAGGGAGATATTCTTTTGTTAGAGGTCATGTGCACATGTGCGCAATGTCGTAGTAATTTGATCGTACGTCCACGATGTACGGATTATGGAAGAGACTATAAAATACTAACATAACTAAATGCATTTTTTTTAATACGTCTATTCTAAAACCATACTAAGACTCCCAGACTACGAATAATTCTCGTGTCGCGAGGACTTTACAAACATGTAACTAAAGAACGGACACAAAGAACAGCCAGACTCAAAAAAATAATTTGTGTATCTCACAATTTTTTATCCCGTGTGGGGATCGAACCAACAACACTCCGTGCAGTGGCAGTAGCGAAGCGACCACTTAAACAATTAAACAATCCGAATTGAAAAAGAAACTTGCATAACTGAACGTTTCGACTTCACGAACGACTCCTTCAGAAGACAAACATGTGTTTATAAGATGTGTGGGGGTAAATGAGATGTGTTCTTGTGGCTGTCCAAGTAAAATAAGTTTTGATACATATTCACTGGTACCAGTTATCAAATAAAAAATACAAATTGAGCTAAGACCAACTCAGTGGTTGCGGAGAGACAACTGCCGCGCTGCGCTGCCGTATACTTGCCCCTGACTAGGTATACAAAACTAAAGAGTCAGCAGTGTCGCTACAGATTTATACAATCACGTTGTTTTGTACTAGCTTACTTTTATTCTTGTTAAACCCTCCAACTAAGCTAGAATGCTTGAGTTAATGTGGGTTCAAGTCGAAGTGTAATGTTTGAGATTTGAACCCACGACCTCTCGATCGCAAATCCAATATCTTATCCTTATTTATCCGTTAAGGCTGTAGTCACTAAAGAGTTTTAATCTCATAATTCTATGTTAAAATCAGGTATTGGCGATCTGAAGTTTTTTAATAACAACATGGGTTCTAGCAGGAGTAACGCAATGAATAATAATATTAATACATAGGCTGGCTGCAATCTGCTACCAATGCCACAATCAATTGGACTGAAACTTGGCACTCAGCTTAGATTCTCATGACAATACATTTTTATAACAGGTATAACGTGGGCAGAGAGAAGAACTTAAAGAGGCTTTCCATTAAAGTAGATACCGATTATTGATTTCAATTATTGGTTGATAAGTAGTCGTCAAAATATGTATAATTTCCGCTACAAACTTATATCAAAGTTCTTGATTACTAAGCTTTCACCTGAGTCTACAGAACGCATAATAATAGAATCCTTTATTGAAATTAAACTACTATATACGGATTTTATCGCGTTGTTTATTTACACTGTACCTATTACATAATTTTGAAAACTGTTACACTACTACTACTATTGAATTTTACTAATTTATAAGCTAATATAATTATTAAAACTATTTATATTTAGGTTTACACTTTCACCGACGTTTCGGTTGCTTTTCAGCAACCATGGTCACGGGGAGACGTTTATAGTAGTTCAATTTCAATGAATAGCATTCGCGTAAACAGAAGACAATATTAAGAATCCTTTATGTTATTCAAGACATGGTCGACTAGATATTTTTATTAAAATCCGTTTAAAGGTTTTTAGATGGATGCTTTTAGTAATATTCACATTCATTATTATTACAACCACGAGTCACATCCAGTACGTGCAAATGCCACATCCGTAAACACAATTCATTGCGTCTATTATTTCTCGTGCCGATAGTGCCGCCATCAATTTTCGATGAGCCTCTAGAAACAGCTCGCTACATTGTTTGAAAATTATAATTTCAATTGATTTCAACTGTTGTTTTAGGCTCAGGTCTTACATTGAACCCGGAGGTATTGTAATTTTATGTTATAATAATTAAGTTCTACCAAATTAACGTAATATAGACATTGAGACGGGCAGGTGACTTGTCTTTACTGAGTTTAGAAATTAATTATTGTGTTATAAAGCTTAGATATTGTTTATTTGATGAATCGCTTGTGATTTTGAGAGGAAATTGCTTTTTGTGTTATGTTACTGTGAAGCATTGACTTAAAAGTTAATGATTACATTTAATTTTCATTTGTTTATTTATAAGAAAGACTTCATATTTGTTAAGACGTACGTTTGTGTTTACAAAAGTATTGTATTGGATGCAAGAATGGTCTAAAATACATCAACAAAATGCTTCTATCTTTAAAGCATTAAAAAGAAAGACCAAGTATTTTTTTAAAATTAAGGAGTGTATAGAGTGTACGAAAAAGTAATATTACTTGATAAAATAAAAAATGCAATTTTCAATTTATGATGAAATATATAAAAGATACCACTTCACACACCTTCCCCTTATTTTCGAAGTTTGCATGGCGAAAAATTCATAATAATTATGATAGCAATTATATCTGTAACACAGTTTTTAAGAAATCAGTAATTTACAACTTTAAGGGCTTGTACTACCACCTCCAGATAGAATTTATCTATAAGATAATAGTCTCGCCATCTCGCTTCTTTAACCTAACATGAGTGAGACAGCATGCGATTTATCTTTCGGATAACTTTTACTTGTTAGTGGTAGGAGTGGCCGTTAACAAACTTAATTTTTATGTCGCTATTTAAGTTCAGCAATTTGATGAATTTGACTAAATATCTTTCTAATGGTTATCGTCTATCTTTCTATACGCTTTCTTCTAAAGTACGGCAGCCTTGATGCACGTTACCAACTTACAAGTGACCGATGTAATTTTTCAGAGAAGGTTCAATGAGTATTTGTAGTCTTTTTTTTTTTTAAATTCTTCAACACACTGTACGCAATAATAGCTAAGCTCTAAGCCTCTTACGCCAAAACCATTGATCTGCTGTTACGAGATTGTTCTGTGTGGCCTTTTATGTATCTAATTTCCCACAAAGACACCTGCATTTTATAGGACCCAACTCTAACGTAAAATCCTGAAAATAAAATCAAAGTCAGCCTTAATAATCCGTGTCTATGTACGTACATATGTAATTGAATCAGATTGTCTTGGTTGGATACAGTGACAATGTCTTGGAGGTACGTGTTCTGTGTGTGAGCCTCGGGAGGCTAGTGCTAGAGGCACTTATTCTGCATGACACCAGACTAGTCACGGCTTACTTGAAGCTACGAAAATATAGAGACACTATCCGTTGGTTTAAAAAGGTATTATTTATACTACGTACATAGTCTCACCTATCCTTCAGTGGTATATAGGCAGAGGAATATTACATACTCGTACATATTCCATCACTAGTGATTTTGGGTCACACGTTATAGAGGGCCTTGTCACACTGAGAAGTGACCCGAGTCCAGCAGTAGGATAATAATAATAATAATATTTTACCATATACACACAACACCATCTAGCCCAAACTAAGCAGAGCTTGTACTATGGGTAAACTAGGCAATGGATTAACATACATATATACTTTTTTTTGTATATTCATTCATAGTTTACATAGAAACACCCAGACCAAGGCAAACATCTATGTTCATGCACACAAATGTTTGACTTGTGCAGGAATCAAACCCGCGACCTCAGGCGTGGCAGTCGGTTACACTAACCACTACGCCACTGAGGCCGACATACCCGCCTACTGGGCAAAGTAACCGACACATTGATAGCAGCTGAGATTTCTTTGAGATAATTCAATAGCACTTTAATTCGGAAATCTAATTTGAGATCTCATGAACAACAGAAGCAGTTACTACCATTACGACAATTTGTAGATTATTATCATTTTCCCGATTCTAAATCCTTCCTCCACTATATGGAGGCCTAGATGGCGTAGTGGTTAGTGTAACCGACTGCCACCCCTGAGATCGCGGATTCGATTCCCGCACAAGTCAAACATTTGTGTGCATGAACATAGATGTTTGTCTTGGTCTGGGTGTTTCTATGTATAATATGTACGTATTTACAAAAAAAAATGTATATATGAATGTTTATCCATTGTCTAGTACCCATAATACAAGCTCTGCTTAGTTTGGGCTAGATGGTGTTTTGTGTATGTGATAGAATTTTATATTATATTATTATATTTACGTTTCTTAGCTCGAGGGTCATGATGTATTATGTATCGTGGAGCAAAAGAACAGCTAACCTTTGTTAAAAATGAAACATTCTGAGGTTCGGGACTTGTGTAATTCTATTATGAAGTCGCCGTCTCCGACCTCTCATGTCCCACGGCCGATTTTTCAGCCTCAGTACCTGTTATTATTTATTAAGATAGCTTATTTACTTGGACAACCAGTTGTTGTTACATAATCTCTTGCATCTAAAACGTGAACAGTTATCTACATAATAATATAAATAGGCAAGACAGTTTAGTATCTATTTTGCGACTGTTGTAGACATATTCTGTTCCGATAGCTTTAGTGTTACAAATAAAAAAAAGAAAATTATGTTGTTATAATGATATTGAACTGTTAGATATACAATACACGAATATGAAAGAGTGGAAAATAATAAACGTTTATTTTATCATCACACTATTACATAGATATACATTACACAGGTTAAGTACATAATAATTACAGATAAAAAAAGAATATTTTTATCTTTTATTTTATTTTATTGTTGGTTGAACAACTGTTTATACCAATACATTAATCAGAACTTACAGACTAAGGTAGCGTAGTTCAGTGCAACAATTAAGTATAGGTTAACACCACATGCATTTGATACGGCTTTAGTTACTTAATTTAATAATAAAATATTAATTAAATTGCAATTTTAAGAAAAACAATGTTGTTATTTGAAGTCGATTACATTATTACTAAATAAAATAAAAATAAGATTTGATTAGAATAAAAACAATAATAATAATGAGCATGAGGATATTTGATTAATTAAAATAACATGTCGAAGGATGAAAATAAAATACATTATCATCTTACATAAAAAAAAAAAACAAAATTAACAATAAAACTTCTACATATTTTGCTTAAACTGTCGTGGTGAATGTCGACTACATCACTATATTTGTTCAGAGTTTTGCACATTCTGCATATAGGTGAGTTTGCCCCGAGCACCGTTCTCTTTAGGGGTGGACATAGAGGTGTTATGCTATGTCTTGGATACCTTGCTGGTGCACGAAATCTAAAGAAGTCAAGCAACTCAGGACAGTCTATTTTATTTTTTAAAAGTTTGCAAGCAAGCTTACCATCACTTATTTTTCTACGCATTGATAGAGGTTGCATCCTGAAATATTGCAGACGTGCATTGTAGGAGGGCAATTGTTTGGCTTTATGTGCCCTAAATGCAAGGTGCTATAGGAAACGTTTCTGCACTCGCTCTAACCGTAATGAATGCGCTGCGTAGTGAGGTCTCCATACTACACTGCAATATTCCAGAATGCTGCGTACGAGACTGATGTATAATATTACTTTTGTGGAATTCCCTAGTATTTCGTAAAATAAAGCCCAACATTTTCGAAGCTCGTTTGATGATGTTTTCTATATGTGGTACAAAGGTTACTTTATTATCGAACATAACTCCCAAATCCCGAATAGTTTTATTTTCTTCTATTTTTATTTGTTATTTAATATTGCGTGTGTATAGACTGCGCTTTTCTTGAAAATGTTACATGACTGCATTTTTTTTGAGTTAAGCTCCATTTTATTATTTGTAGACCATTCAATCACCCTAATTAAGTCATCTTTTTTTTTTTTTTTTTTTACTTGGGGGAATGCAATGACGCATATCCCTCCGCGGGGGCGGGCGGAGGGATTATGTCGGACTCGCCGGGGTAAAATAAGATGTTAAAAAGATAATGTACCTCCCGGAATACCGACTAAACCTACCACGGTGTTCCTCGACAAAACCAATATCGACGGGGCCGCGCGAATCACTTTCGCATACGGTCGCGACCCCGCCGAGGTTCCGGCCCGCCGTATGAAACGGCAGGCCCCTACGCAATAAGACCTACCCAAGATAGGAACTTCTCAAAATAAAAGCCCTACTGCCTCCCCCTAAAGGGGGAGACGGACACGAAACAGAGGCGCGCGTGGGAACACGCACGCCGCCTCTCGGACCTGGTGCTGAACGGATGGCGGGCAGGCCCACAAAGCCCGCCACCCCCAGGTCAAACCTCAGGGTGGCTGGAGGTCATCGCGCGCCCTCCGGCGCCCGGCTCTGCGGTTTGGGAGAGGGTTTAAACGCTCCCTCTCCCGCTCCGCCGCCTCCTTGATGGAAATCACTTCCTCGCAAAAGGAGGCGACGGTGTTCCACGACCTCTCACTCCGGACCATAGACTGAACTACGGCCGGGAGCGAGAGGGCAACCGATCCGACTGCCGCGATCCATTCACGGCGCTGCGATGCCCAGGCGGGGCAAACCGCCAAAGTGTGCAGCGCCGTGTCCTCAATAAGGTCGCGGCAGTCGCCGCAGTGGTGACAACCGGGCGTCTCTTGCCGGCGTATACGACACAGGAACCGGCCAAAACATCCGTGGCCAATCAGAACCTGTGTCAGCCGGAAGGTGAGGGCGCCATGCCGCCTCTCCAGCCACTCCTCAAACACGGGACTTACCGCCACGATCGTGGCGTGCCCGTACTTAAGTCATCTTGTAATAACTCACTATTATGTATGGACTCAATTTTTCTGGCAAATTTCAAATCGTCTGCGTATAAGTAACACTCAGAGTGACGGAAACAATAGTCAGGGAGGTCATTGATGTAAATATTAAACAATATTGGGGCTAGGTTCGATCCCTGTGGGGCACCGGACATGATTCTACAATTCGTGGATCTGAAACCGTTCACAACAACATAAAACTCACGCGCAGTTAGATAGGACTTGAATCAATTTAACAGAGGCCCTATTATACCATATGCTGAGAGCTTGTATATTAGTATATTGTGGGAAATTCTATCAAACGCCTTTGAAAAATCAGTGTATATTACATAATATTGCTTATTGGCATCTAAGGTTTGGATTGCAGACTCGGTGAATGTTAATAAATTTGTAGATGTGGATCTTGACGCAACAAAGCCGTGTTGATGGTCATTAATATACATTTTATAGTGGCGTTGGATGTGCGGACATATCAAAGACTCAAAGATCTTAGCAAAGGTTGACAGAATTGATACTAGTCTATAATTGCAGATGACATCTTTCTTATCCAATTTATATACAGGAACTACTTTGGCTTTTTTCCATTCTAATGGAAATGTCTCTGAAGCTAATGTTTCATTATAAATATTTAATAAAGGCACAACTAGCACTGACGCATATGCTGAAATAAAATATGACGGTATACCATCGGGACCAGCTCCTTTTTTAATATCCAAATTTTTAACTTTCTAAGTATGGATTCATGTTCGAATACAGGATATGTCAAGCATTGACTACTACTACTCTTCAATTTGTTTAAGGAAGTAGGATCATGTATGCCATCTACATCACCATATCACCATATATCACCATCATCTCTATAAACAGACGAAAAGTAGTTGGCAAAAAGACCACATATGGTTGAAGGGTTTGATGTAATCGTCTGTCCGTCAGTCATGGTCAAGGGGTAAGCACTTTGGCCACCGCGTTTGGTTTTTACATGAGTCCTAAACAATTTAGGCTCTTTTGTGATTTCTATTTCAATGTCTTTCATGAAAGTAATGTATTTTGCCTTGCCTTTATTTGACACCTTTTGGTAAGCAATTTTAGTTCGATTTTATCCATTTTTGTATTTGTTGAAACGTAACCTGAGTCTGTTTTTTTCTTTTAAAGATCTAATCAAAGATTTGTTGAACCAGGGAAGGTATCGACCGTTCGCTATCTTATGTTTTGGGACATATTTGTTTATCACTGTGGTGAGAACATCATAAAAAACTTTCAACATATCGTTGACATTATACTTACCCACGAAAAGCTTATTCCAGTCTTGTTGTTTAATGTATTTCTTTATTTCTTCATAATTAGCTTTATAAAAGTGGGCTTTAAAGGGCAAACGCGCCGACACCTAACTACTGATGCCGTGACTAGTGTTGTGGGTTCGAATCCAGGCATATTACTAGACTCCTTACTGCTAGTATTCCTTTTCAGATAAGTCCATTTGGCCGATCCGCGAAACGAACCGAAAACCTTACTACATGCAAGCTAACGCCTAGGATCTAACAAGGCAGTGCCAAATAACTATTACAATATTTAAGCTGTTGTTCTATAATTACCAATAATTAAATCTTCCTGTAATCGAGCTGTTAATAACCCTTTGTAATATGCTGAAATTTCACACATGATTCATTATTAACCAAATAATATTAACGGATTTCCACTCTAATTTCCTTTACCAGCAAAGCGTAAGTATCTATGTTGGCACCGTAATATTTATATCCAAAAATCTATCACTCGATATTTTTATTTTCTGGTTATTCTTGGCCTATCAAACGATCGTGTTCATATAAATAATTCTATGCCGACTTTGGGAAGCACCGATGTCAACTACTACGTCGTGTTTTATAATACGAATGATCTTCAAATTTTGTAAAGTGAAGCATTCAGGATAAAATATCAGACATGCAGTTCACTTGAATTCATAAAAATCAATACCTCTATTTAAACTATATTCCTGGCTAGCTAGCTGGTTACTTCACATAATTATACAACCATTAAATTTTAATCAAAAGCGAGGTAATACTAGGCTATCCTTACTGTCAGCAGTGTACCAGCCAAGTTCGGGTGTATTTGACTGGTTCTGTCTATTTACTAGTTATATAAGTATACGACCATATTTAATTAGCTTCTGACCTTTTGTTTACCAATTGACTAACACGTAATATTTAAAATATTTTTAGCAAATGGGATACCAAATTAGTAGTATTGTTTTTAACCCCTCCTTCTAAGTGAATGTGTTTATGCTAGGAATAAGTTTACGCCGGTATTGCTATTGGTGAAATTCGAATATATAAACTCGAATTAGGTACCATCGCTCCTAAAATAAATATATTGATATTAATTATTATAATTTAGAACATAATATCTTATTTACTTTTTGCTCAAGCCTAAAACTAATGAATCAAAATACTTTAGGTGTTAAGGTAATAAATTCTATAATCATATTTTCTGAGGCTTCCTATAAGTTCAATCAAGATATAGATATAAGTGATCATAAGTTCAATCAATGTATTTGTCCTTCTACAAGCCAGCAAGGGTTGTGGTGTGGTGTTATGTTAAATGATAAAATATCCCCTAGTTTGGTTCCTCAAATAAAATCAAAGACTTGTCACCATAGAGTCCAAACGAAGAAGGCGAGAAGCCGATGTTAAGCAATGAACTACGCAAGGCTGATTGATTATAATTTTTACAAAACTTGGCCCAATTTTCACACTTATTATCTAACGAGAATTACTACATCTCAAGATACTAATTAATTACACACAACCAAATTATGTTATATTAAAACAACATAATATTTGAAAAACAATATTATAATTAATAACCGTAGCTATGGAATAATTGTTGAACAAATTTATTATGTCTGTGGAGTTGGCTAACAATGTTTCAATTTAACTTAAATTTTCCTGCAAACCTCTCTTTGTTCAGTACAAACACGTTCATTAATTCCCAGATTAGATTTAATTAGATTCTTATAAATTAATACGGGTTAGGTATATTGGCAAAATTTGTGAGTATTTACTTTCGATGTTTAACATACATTGGAGAACGTAAAGTAATATTATAATAACGTTATATGTATACTTAATATAATGTTAGACAACTACAAAGCAAATGCTCGGCTATAGTAAACAAGTCTGCTATAGCCGAGCATTTGCTGGAGTCTGGACCAAACCACTGGATTGAGTTACATAAACCACAGGTTTTATCCACCGATCGTCACTATTACTCCAGGATAGTACGTGAAGCGGTTGAAATTAAGAAATATCGCGACTTCAACCGAGAGGATGGATACCGTTTGTCTACATCTTGGAATCCAGTCATCAGCAAATGTAAACGTCACCGTAGTGACTTAGGTAGCCAGTGTGTAGACGTCGTTAGTGTTGTGTGTCGAAATACCGACAGTTCGAATATAAATAATAGTGACCAAGTAAGGGTAGTTGCCGAAACCCGCACTTCACGAAGGCGCCGCTGAGCTCACAACAGTCAACCCGTGACCACGATCGATGCAAGTTGGTCGAAACGTCGGGCAATCAATAGGTATTTATTACCTTTTAAATACTTTATCGCGAGTAAGACCCGTTGTCTAACATTATATTAAGTATGTGTACAAATCGCGATAGTCTAAAAACGTTATATGTAATCCTTTTTGTGATCATAATATTATTAATTGCCTCCGTGGCGCAGTGTCAGTAAATGCGATTGCTTTACATTAGATCTCGCGTCCGAATCCGGGTCGAGCCTACAAAAAGTTAATAGATTTATCTGTTAAGAAATCTCAATAGCAACCCGAAGTTGAAGTTGACGGTTTTACACAACACCATGCCTTGAAAAGCATGTAAAGCCGTTGGTTCTGCGCTTGGTCTCTCCCCAGTCGTGTCAGATTGCCGTCCCTTTGGATCATGAGAGTTAGGGAACAGAGAGTGCACTTGTGTTTGCGCACACACTTGTGCACTATAATATCTTCTGTGCAGATGGCCAGTATCCTTTAAAATTGGCTGCGGTTAACAAATTTCATGACATTATAATATTATACTAGCGGTCGCCAAGTGGTCGAAATTCGACCATAATTGTTTAAAATTTTAAGTTTGATCGTTATTAAGTATTTATTGTCTATAACTATACCAAACTAACCCTTATAATCACATTTCATTTAGATTTCGCCAAGGCTATACAGGTTAATTTACCTATCTTTTTTAAACAAATTATTATTTACTTAACCATATTCTTTCATTGACGATATTCCTAAGCTTGCTACTTTGTTTTCCTTTTTTTATTATTACTTATAAATAATGTATGTAACCATGGTTACGAATAATTGTACGACATTAGCCGAACAATGCCGAAATACTACGAACGCGATGTGACTACTTGTGTAAAATGCATGGTTGTGTGCGTGTAGTGTTTTTCATTAATTTAATATGTTTCTAATGCATATTTTATAAAAATATTAGGATTCGCCATTCCTTCTCCATATAAACTTTAACTGCGCCAAATATTACACTTTACCGTCCATGCAATTTTCGTAAAAAGGGGCACAAAGTTTTTGCTTCACATATTAATATATAGATACTGCCTCCGTGGCATAGCGGTAGTGAATGCGACTGCTGTGCATGAGGTCTCGGGTTCGCATCCCGGGTCGGGGCAACAATAAGTTATTAGGTTTTTCAGTTAAGAAATCTCAATAGCAGCCCGGAGTTAGGAAGTTGGCGGTGTTAGACACCCCCGTGCCTTGGAGAGCACGTAAAGCCGTTGGTCCTGCGCCTGATCTCTCTCCGGTCTTGTCGGATTACCGTCCCATCGGGTCATGAGAGTTAGGAACAGAGAGTGCACTTGTGTTTGTGCACACACTTGTGCACTATAATATCTCCTGCGCAGATGGCCAGTCTCCGTTGAGACAGGCCGCCGTGGCCAAAATTCGGTCTGGTCGGTCAACCTAGAAGTTGCCAGGGTTTTAGGAAGATTCTGTTCGAGAACAATTCCCGTAGATATCAACGTTTCCGAGATCCGATGGGGTACCGCCACCAAGAGCTGACCTTCCGAAGGTCAGGCATTTTTCCCGGGCTTTCTGAACGATTCTCTATACGACCCTATATTTACTTATTTCCTACGACTCCCCCTTGTATGACTTCTATTTCTCTAAGTCAGTAGTAATTTAAGTTTATATAGTATGAATGAATAAGTGAGCAAGTGGATCACGTGGGTGCGAATTATACGAGTCACTTACTCGATAAGCTAGTTAGTTGAATCTACAATAAATACTACCTGCACAAGCGCACGTTTTACCCACGTCGTCAACAAAAAATAGAAACACAGAAATTCAAAACAACACAGAGCCTTCTTAAAGAGCCCTGGTATCCTTATTTATTCGAGGAGCACAACACGAAGTTTTCTAGCTGTGGTCTCTCGTCCCCAATTCAACTAATCTTGCTATAAAACCGATTACACCGAGCCGTAATTTAAAATCTCACATAATATAGGTACCTATTTAGAGTGGAAAATATCAAGAAGCGAGCGAGATGTTGGACCACCATACACAGGTCTCCGCTCCCCATCATACACACATTACCCTTGTTTGTCAAGTTGGTAAGATATATAAAACTAGCAGACCTGACTAACGATGTCTTTGCCGAACGAACTGCGTGCAGCGCCATCTATCGGATCCAATTGCGAATCTAAAACTAAACCCACTTAAACACACTAAATAATTTTATCAAAATCAGCCTAGCCCTTTAGGAGGCGTTCAGTGAGATACACACATACAGAAGAATATTTTAAAGATATATGTATTTTAAATTATAGAAGTTTGATTATCTCGCAATGTAGGTATTCCACGTTGCTAGTAATAATTCACGCTTTGCTATATTTTAAGTATAGCCACATAGACCGTCTTTTTCACACAGTGTGTTATGAAATCAGTAATTGTACGTTGAACAGTGTTGCAATCTCCAATATGTTGTAGCACGTGACCTCGAGCTTCAAATGGCAACACCACTTCACAGAGATTTCCGTCTTGAAATTATTTTCTAGAAATTTCGCTCCATTTTCCTTTGTACTTTTGTTTCAATCTCGGTTAAGTTTGATCGTGCGGATATTATCAATAACATGTACTAGTAATTGTTATCCAGTTTAATTTTATTATTATGGCTTTAACTAAAAAGAAACATGTGGGGCAGTCTTTGGGGACTGCCGATAGAAGTGAAAACGAAGTAACTAGCGTGCGATGACGATGACGCGAATTTCACGCCTTTTGTTCACTCAAAAAGTACACATATATACACAGTATACATATAGCTCATGGCAAGCGTTCGGTGACGATAACGCGAGTTCCATGATTTTTGTTCACCCAAAAAGTGCTCGACGCGCCTGAAGAAGTTTTCACTTCAAAAATCACTAATAACTTTTCTTGACTAGATCCATGTCAGAAATGTAGGTGGTTGGGTATCGAACTTACTATTTCTCTATCGAAAATGCCTTATTAGTTGGGGCTGTCAAGGCTTCAAACAACGCACCTTTGCGACGATTATTTCTTGGGTGCGTTACGTTACTACTGCAGATTCAATGTTTGTAAAAACAGAAATTAAAAATAAACAAATACACTCAAAATATGTTAAGTATCTATTATTTTATTTTGTTGAGTAAGCTTAATTGTAACTAATAGTGTACTTTAGAGGATTTTGTCTAATTATATTCACTTAGAACTTCAAAACTCACTAACTGGAGCTAATCCCGAAATAAATCAGCATCCTGAAGATACAGTACGTTCTGACTCAGATATGAATAATTTTATCCTAAGGGTGCGTTCTGACAAAGCGATCTGTTTTCCATATACCTATCGTCTACTACCTATTTTGGGACGCAATTTGGTAGAGGCTAAAAATGATACACTTAATACTGTGTAGAAACCGAGAACGAAGTCAAATAATACATATTGAGAACATGTAAACAACCGAAGCGGCTGCCATCGCGTTAAGAATTGTGAGTTAGGGGCAAGTACGAGCATAGTAATATCATAAATATATATATGTTCCAATTTAACATTTTCCCTTTTATAAGATATCGCGTGCTCTAGGATTCAAGTTCTGTGACACGGTGACTTTACAAAGTATAAGACGCAGGTGCTCTAACAGAAACTCAATAACGCTATTCTCGATCAGGCACCCTGGATTCACTATCAGCACGACAGTAATCTCAATCATTTACCACGTGATTACACTCACATAGGTCTAAAAGCTTTAATAAACATTGTCACAAACTCTAAGCTCAGTATGAGCGCGCTCTTAGTGCTGACGTCGATGAAACAGGCGACGCCGAAAAACACCAAGTATCGCGAACTTCGTCTGAATTAATTAATTTGTGTGGAAGATGGTGCAGCATTCTGATAGTGATGACGGAGGACCAAAGAATACGATAATATATAAAACAAATGTTAGGTAAAAACATGATTTTAAAATTGTATTCCGTTGTAATCGCAGAATAGTGCAAAAGTACTATCTTGACATAACACTTTTGATTATATAAATTTTCACAATCTTTAAAATCAGCCATTCATATAATAAGGACAATAATTTCTATATAGACAAAGTAATAGGTAATTTTAATGAAAATAAAGTTATGCTTACACTCCTTATTTAATCGATCGACGACCGATAATCATGAAATTACGCATACTGGTTTTCAGAGATACCTTTCATCTAAAAAAGTACTGCTGCCGAGTAAAACTGCGGGGAAAAGCTAGTTCATAGTATATCACTAAATGTATTTGTTTTCTTTTAGTAATAAATTGTTAACTAAATGGGCCAATGAAGCAGTCTAATTATTATAACATTTATTTTATATTATGTAATTATTTGTTTCCCACTCTCAATACACCAGACACTCTCTTGAGATCTATCTTTGATTTCTCAGGAACTGACCTACCTAATAAAAACTAAGTAGTACGGAATACTGGTTGGGTGCAAGAACTGATTCTACTTAGTTAAACGCAATTCTGCCGTCCGCTAACCAAAAAGACGTTAAACCATATGCGTTCCGTATCAGTTAAGGTCCTGACTAAAAGTCAGTGGACGACAGAATTGTTTCAAAACTTGCGAATAATATAAAGCAAATAGGTCTGTTTATTTATCATATTATACAATTTTCTGATATGACTAACGTTATTTTAAAACGAACACGTAAATTTATTTTCATATGAAATTTTTATAATTACGTAAATTAAAATTTAATTTCTGGAATTAAGTACGCTTAATTCCACTCCATACTTGATTGCTCACCGCATAATTATAACAGAATCCAATTATTTAGTAGCGTTACGAATAAGTTAAGGTTCGCCTGGAAAAGTATCACCCTCTAGACAGGCTACTGTTACAACGTTTTGTCCATAAACGTGCTGAAATATGATATACTTTTCTATCCCTTTCTTTTTATCCAATAATATAATTATTCCCTTTGTCCTAGAATGGGCAACCTCTGGTATTTCCAGTAATCGTTGGCTATCAGCTATTGTAGTCTATCATCGCTTGCAATGCCACCAAGCACATAATCATAGAACCTGCATGTCATTTAGTCTATATACCTATACTGGTTTTGCCCGCTAATTGTCAATCCCTTCGAAACAGTTCTTTTTTTCCGGATGAGAGGTACATATATGTCCTTTGCTGTATCACTGATAACATGTATGTGACATTTTATGATGATCGTTTGAGAAGTAAATGTGTAAAAGAATAAGAAATAACCTCACATTCGCATATATAATATTAGCAATGATTTTATTAAAAATAAAGCGCTTTAAATTCTCAAAGAATTAAACACCGTGTAGGCACAATAGTATTCTGTGTCATAGCAACTCTGTGTGAATGAGTAAGCCGCTGCAAAGTGTCCACATTACTCTTTAAGTGAATCCGTAAGGATAAGTGCTCAACATTCACTATTCAGCAAATAAAAGAGCCATTTTCCTTGGATCTGACCGGGTAATGGAAAAACAGAGGGCTGTGATCCGACACGAAAACTGAGAACGTCTTAACTTGTAACGAATGTCGTACCCGAGAAAGTCAATCTAAAATTGCCGACTTAGAATTGTCGTTTTGTTTTTATGTATTGTTGCACCCTTTGCTATGTGTACGGAAGCAATGGATACAAAGAACATCTAAAATTTGACAATTATCGGTTGACGCTACAAATTTTTCAACAATTTTAGTATCATATCTGATTCTTAATAATAGACAATAAGACAAAGGTACTATCGCATTTATAATGTTTGTAAGGAATTTTATTAATATTGATAATATCGCCTTGATGTAACTCTGCATGACCGTAACCATGGCTGTTGAAAGTGTAATTCTAAATTTAAATAGTTTAATAATTTAAATATCTTAAATAGTAGCAAAATGTAACAGGAATAGTTTAATAGTTTCAAAAATATTTATTAATAATGTTTTAAAATAAACAACGCAGTAAAATCCGTATAAAGTAATTGAATTTTAATGTGCTTGTGAATTATTTCTTCCGGCATTTTATAATTAAAAAAATGCGACGAGAAACTATTTTTATATCTAAAGAAGCATTTTAGCGGTGGTCAAATATTATAGTCTACCGCTGCTGGAATATAAGGTAGAACACTGAATTAATGCTGATTACGACATCGTGGTTTAAGTAGTAAGCTCGTTACATAACCACCAAATTGATTTAAATGAAATGTGGCATAAATATGGTTTGGGTGCTGGGGATTGGCATAAATATTTTTCAAAGAACCTTAAGCGAAGTCACTGGTTAGTCTATTTAGGAGTACATTAAATAAAAACAAAACTTCCACAAAAATTGTGCGTTGTCCGCAGTTTTAGTGTTAGCTAGCCCCCGTTCGAGTGTTCGTCGGAGATAAATGTGGTTAGACGTATAATTTGTACTATTTATCCAGGAGTTAACAATTATTCGGTCAGCCGGCTTTAATTTATTCGAACACAAAACCACCATTTATTTGTGTGTAAGCATTTTTTTAAACTGCCGCAATTGTTTGCGATAGCAATTCGCGGTATGTGTCTATTCATTTTAAATGAAAATTATAATTAGACTTTACTTTTCGGTATTATTATATTCATGTTATTTAAATGTAAATGTACTGATATTAATAAAGATATGCACTGAATTTGAGAACATTACATACAATTTTAAATAAATTTGTATAAAGCGATAATTAATTTCTATAGCTAAATTAAATAAATAACATATAAAAAGATTTTAAGCAATGCTTTATTAATTGTATAATGCAGCTTAAAATCTCAGCAGGAAAAATAGTTTTAAAACGAAAGTCATAATGGATGAGCCCGGCGCTACCTCAATTGGTGACTGTAGAAATGAGCTGGTTCTCCCAGGCAATTAATATGTTTCGACTTGTAAAAAGTTCATATACGGTATATTGGTCTCATCCTTAATTTCTTTTCTCTAGGGTCGGTGAATTATATCTATAGTATTGCAAACCACAAAGAAGCGACAGCTCAGTGGGGAGAACAACAGACTGCAATGCAGAGGGTCTCGGGTTTGAACCCACGTCGCGCACCTCTGACTTTCGGAAGTCATATGACTTTTCGAAATTATGTGCGTATTGATTGACAATTATCGCCTGCTCCGTGCCTCGGAGAGCACGTTAAGTCGTCGGTCCCGGCTGCCATGAACATCGATGGCAGTCGTTATTGGGGAAGTCGACACAAAAGATCCCACTGGGTCGAAGTGTCGCCGGTTTGTACTGACTGGCCCCCACACAAGATAAGATAAGATTGCAAACCACAATTACCTCTTACCATCTAACGAGTAGTATGCTTATTTTCCACTTTATTTTGTATCTATGCTAGTCTATAATGGTGCCAATTGTGTTGCCACAAAATTCTCTTATCTTAGCTAAAAATCTCTAAAATTTAGATTAGTCCTGTCAAACGACATTTTGTATTCTGAAGTCGCTAAAAGTGACAGGACTAAACTAAATTTTAGAGATTTTTAGCTAAGATAAGAGAATTTTGTGACAACAGAATTGGCACCATTAATGTTATAAAGAGGGAAGATTTGTACTTTTGTTTGTAGTTAATAATCTGGTAAGCTTCATGAAGTAACATACGCTTATATCGCATTAAGCTACGAGTCACGATCGAGATCATAAATGTGAGTAAAACCGCTGGTAATAGCAAGTTTTATATAAAAGTAAAATTCATGATCATTTTGTTCTTTCTTATAACACCTACAACAAAAACAAGTCAGCTCCCAGAAAACGAAGAAAGAAACGCGGGAAGTGTATCACGCTGAACGAGAACGTGTAGGCAGTTTTGAGAGACAGTGTACTGTGAGATCCTCGCTTAACCTTTCGTTAGAACTCGGATTATTGGATGGTCCTGCGAACTTGTTCTGAGTAGTAGCATAGATACCAGCAATATAGTTTCAGCTAGCTACGTGGGACCTGGACGTAGCTAACAAACTGTATTAGAATACACCTCTGCCTATAACATCTCGGAGAAACAGACGTGAGTCAACGAAATATGTAAAAAATATGCGTTCAAATTCATATAAAAATAAATAATCTTCAATAAGCTCAACAGACTCGATGAAGAAGTAAGTCCACCACTTTATGCCAAGCAGTATATATTGCATATAACCCTCAGAAGCAGTCTTGATACGTTATTAGCCCTCTGCTATTCAAATGTTGGGCACACAAGACGAACACCAGCTTTCACTTACTGCTAATCGTAGGAGCATCGAGAGTCCTTCAGGAAAGCATCGGTCGAGGGCTTCGAGCGCACTTCGCCTCGAGCCATTTGCGCTGTATATTATAAACTGGGAGGCAAATGAGAACGGTTTTTCTACAAATTTCAACGAGTTTGGCCTAGATTCCAAAATCTTTGATGGGTGACAATTTATTTGTATGATAAATGATTGATGAATTTTATTATTTACGTTACTGAGAATCACGCATTTGCGTGGCAGAACAATGGTTCTGCGACATATTGTCTATCTCTTTTCCCACTGTAACTCTGAACCCAGCTTCAACAGTATAACTTTAGTAGAAGAGCAGGTAGGATTAGTCGTATATGCCGCATTTAACTAAAAACATTTAGTGGTTTTTGCTTAGTCTTGCTTAGCTTACAGCTCAACTTAAAATTTAAGTTACATCTAATCTCACCTCGTTCATTCTATCAAGAGATATGGTGTCAAGTTTGATATGCTAGTGTAGATATTTCTAATTAGTTCACTATGATATACGTTATAGCTTATCATGTGCCACGGATTCTTTTAAATTATTCTAATAACAGAACGGCAAGGCGACTACATTAACATCCCGAAATAAACACAGCGCCATTTTCACAACCATTTTTCTGTTGTTTAATTTGTATCGTCCACTAAGCCAACCATCCATCCTCTCACGTGAACCAGCGTTTAATTATCAGTAAAAAGACGTCACTCGTTCAAAAGCTCTTCGGCAAGCAAACACCGCCTATCGCAAGATCGCGAACTCAGCTCTTGATTACCAGCCAAATTGGTCCGACGTTTTTATTTTTAATAGAAAGAGCGCGCTTAGTAAGGCATTTTTTTCACGATGCCAAACACTGGCCGAAATAGGAAGGTGGGCGGATCGAGTGATGTACGAAAAGGTTGTTAGCTTGAAGAGATTGAGGTTTCATACAAAGTAAGAGATTTTGGCAGATAAAACATGTTTGGTGAGGTGTCGTGGTGGTATTCACATTGTCTTTTCTTTTATATAAATGAGCGAAATGGTAAAGCACACGGTCTACCTGATGGTTAGCTGGCTGCTGAAGCCTATTAACGTCTGCAACAACAGCGGATGCAGGTGCATTGCCAGCCCTTTAAAACACATCGCTGGAAAGGACAAAGATTACTTGATATCCTCCTGACAGCACAGCGTATCCTCTCATACTCTACTCACCTCAGTAATACTATACTAGGTCGTTTGACTACGATCTTCTGCAGGATGGAGGTAGTTGCCGAAAGTAGATACTGCTGAGGAAATGTTGTTGTGGTATACCTATTAGGTAGAAGGGGGTCTCTATTGGGAAACTTGCTTAACAGAACATCTCCTATCTCTCATAACATTTTGCAAAACCGTACTAAATTTTAATACAGATTATTTAATTTTAAATAGCCCCAGTTAATTATGAAACACGCAAAAAAGAAACGACATCCGTTTGACCTTTGGAACACGCCAGAATTTTTGCCTAAAGGGATATGCCGTTTATGAGGATTTTATTTATTTTTGTTAAAATCCTTTACTTGACGATCGCTTTGGTTACACATGGTGCCACAAAAGGGTCGACGTATGGTGGCAGCTGACACCTAACAGCCAAGTCCCACGTATTTTATGTTCTAGCCATTTTGTACAATGGGTTCGTAAATGATCAATAAGGTTTAGAAAACTTAGCTGGGTCTAGTCTATACATATATATGTATAGACTACTCTTAATGGCATGTGAGCTTTAGTGCTTAGTAGGCCTCGTGGCATGTATGCGTACGATATTTAGTACCTGTTATCCATTTTTTAAACGTTTCTTTTATTAACACCCAAGTATAAAAATACTTGAACTATCGGTCAATCTGAAACCCAGTTCTCAGAGGAGCGAACAGAGGCTAGTAAAAGCCACTTGTAACGTCGTCATCTCTACTCGATCCCAGCATAGCTCTTTTACTGTATACATTCTCACTCGTGTAGAGTACTCTTCGCCTGTAGTTTGTCTAGAGTTTTAGGGTAAAATAGCAACAAAGATACTACATTGAACATAATGCTATACTGAATATGATATATAATATTGATATATTGAAGCTAATGCTATATTGAACGTATCAAAATATTATGTTACGTATTACCTTCACTAAACAGCTTTAAGACAGACATGACAATATCTCCAAATCACAAGATACGCAAGCATCAATCAGAATAATAAGCCTCTAGTGACAGACGAACCAGACGTCCACCTGCTGGTAAAAGGTAACTACCGCTAATGGTATTTTGCATTGTTAGGCGTGTACACAGCTTTAATTAATTGTAGTACTCTCTTCAAAATATAATAATAATATTCTAGATTACAGTCTTTTAGTCAAGCAAACCGAGTATTTTAGCTTAAGTGCCTATATGTTATATATGTGTGTATAAACATATTTACAACAATCTTTCTTTATTTGCCCACCGTTATATTGTAGAAGCTGTTGCATTCAATAAAGAAATCCAAATAAAATGCATAACACGTACATGCAACTGGATCTAAATTCTCCAGGGTCTATAACCCCAGAATCCATCCTATTGATTCTCTATCTAATTTCCCACTTAGACCAAAAACCAATACAACCCAAGACTCAAAGGTCAAAACGAAATCAAACAAGCCAATCCACTTAACACGATATAAGGTCGGTGGCACACTACACGCGGTGAAACTACGAGCGGTATGAACTGAATCCAATCTAATTTGGCGAGGCCCGAGCTACATTAATTGTGCATTACGAAGAAAGCTACACGCCCAGCCACTTCTTGCTGCTATATAAAAATCTATTGGCTGCTTGGTAGCGTACACTGGTGAGTGGGTGTTAATTAGTGGGTTCAATGTTAGTTCTACACGTTGTAACGTAAACATAATAAAGCCCGATAAAATCCGTATAAATTTGTCTAATCTCTTAGACTTTAGCGGTCGCTCTGATACATTTCTCCTATTCATCTAATCTCGCATTACATTCATGGCGCGTTCTAATACCATTAAATTATCCCTTGAATTTACATAGAAAGATGATCTTACGCTTTGAGGAACTAGGCCGAAGTGTTTTTTTGTCAGATACGTTTTTAAAAATCATTTAACTTTAGGAGAGTGAGTCTTTTTGTCATATATTGGACGCAGTCCCAGACTGTTGCAGCTGCTACTGAGAATTCCTTGGCAGAAAACCCAATAACATTTGACATAGTCCAGAAATCAACCCAAAACTCCGTGCATAGCAGATTCGTGCAAAGCACAAAATATAATATATTTTTTGCCTACCAAGTTGATAAAATTATCTCTTGCTGATATCTTACTGCGTTTCGATATATTTTAGTGATACCCCTCACTTGCACTCCCAGAAAACGTTATTTAGACAGTAATAAGTTCGTCCCTTTTAATATGGGAACTATGACTATGAATGTTTCTAAACTAGTTACTTCATAGATAGCTCATCGGTCGAGCAATTACCTTACCGCTGTCGCAGCTCTGAGTATTGTAAATCCTATAAAGAAGACTATTTGTATAGCACACCATGACAACTAATCGTACAAATTGATTTAAATATCTGGGAGTATTTTGTTTCAGTGAATTATATCCTTGTAAAGTACCCTACAACATCGGGATCACATGATTTATCTAATTAAAAAGGAAAATGTTTCAAATATTGTCTCTAACTCCCCACCAGTGTACGCTATGTACAACAAAACTTCTAGAAAGCTGACGAGAACACGGTATTTGCGTTCGGCCCACACTCAATAAGAATCGGCTGTAATCGGCTCTTTCCGCCGCCCAATAACGTTTCACGAGCTCTCTAAGTAACGGCCACCCCGCCGGTATTATTGTGTATTATAAACCAGTGTTTTAAGCTGCCAGTCTTTTGGAGGAAAATGCCTAGTGCTGCTCATTTTCGCACGTCAATTCTTTCTAATTCATTTCTGTTTTCAATGCCATCCATGCAGTCAACAGACTGCATGGATGGCATAATGATTCAAGCGGTCACCTCACTTCGATCAGTGTGCCCAGTGTCGAGGTTCGGTACCAACGGAATAAAAGTCTGTGTTTGTTGTTTTGAGTCTTAATGTAGGTAATATGTCTCCGTTGTTTGTAACGTCTCCGTAATACAGGAATTAACGCTAGAGTGCATGTAGTATTTCGTAAAAAAAAAATGTGCGCAGTTAGTTATGTTCTATTTATAAAAGAGCAATTTATTGTCGTTCTATACTCCTCAAAGACCTAGACAGATATGTAATACATACCTAACTAATTTAGATGTTAAGGTTTCAAGGAATAGGAGGCCTGTCAATTGCCGATTAACAGGCACATATCCTCATGAACACGTTGTCCTTAGAATCAAACCCAGGATCTCACCTCTCAACGCCAGCTTAGCCACAACCTTGGCACGGTACTAACAAGGTAGCACCATATTTCTAGCAACATATAAAAAAATCCTCTTAGCGCGATACAATGTGCTTCACATTTCAAACATTGTAAACTTTAACTATCTACTATAACTATTGGAAATAGAAAATCTATGATTCTAACGCAGTATATGTCAAGACAGTTCTTGAAATGCTTGGAACTTCTCCGAATGAGAAGCGGGTGATCCAACAATATTCTAGTATTGACCGGTTCTGTCGATTTGTAATAATATTTACGGTGGCGGTGATATTCAAGGAGCTGTTATAAACCTTAGTACAGCGGCGTTGGGTCAAAGATCACTTATACCTACCTATTTTATTTGCTATGTAATCCAAATCTTTGATACTATAATATTGTGAAGCGTTTAATATCATAGTTGGTATTAAACGACAAAATACCCTAAATATTTTAATTTATATTTTTATTTAATTCTTTGATATAAAGTTAATAATTTCATATATCATTGAACTTAATTACTATTTTAATCAAGTGAAATAATTTCATTCACACCTTAAGTGTAAACTTATTTGATCTTTACAGTAAGATGTTATTTATTTTAAATGCATAAAATATGCACAATATATTTTTAAATTATAAATATCTTTATAGCTTTTGTAAATTACTCAAACTTAGTGTTTATATAGCCATTACATATTGGCACATATGACGTTACCTGTAACCCGGACAACGTGTATGCGAAATTTCATGATGATGATCAGAATAATACCGTGGTAAATAAACAAACTCACATCCACATTTATAATATTAGTTTCCTAACTTTATTCAAGCTTAATGTTTAATTAATATGTATCAGAAAAGGAGTATCAGAGCACGAGCACATTTCACCATGTATGTAATGTTCTTAAAAAGAATGCAATATTTCATCTTAACGTATTAATTTATAACTAATCATCGATTTACTCTTACTTTTATCATAATGCGTAATGTATTATTTGGCTGCCTCGCCACAGACATTACGCCAAGTGTTGTGGGTTTGAATACCACTCGGGCCTAAATTTCTGTGATCCACAAACGGTTGTCCCTTGTCTAGATGCTCTTCATATCGTTCTTTTTTTGTTTGCGTATTTACAAAGGCCCCAACGATACAGGTACTAAAATTAGTGCATGATAGGCATGTAGTTCTGTCAAAAAAGAGATATTAATAGACGAATTTAAGATATCATATACATATCTAGTACTAATAACTCAACTAGAGTACGGACTACGGAGACTCGATCCCACAATCTAACAGACAACATAGTTTTATGGATACCAAATAAAATAATAACATACATAGTCTCAGTGTGTGAGCGGTAGGCAAACATCAAACGCCATAACTAAACTCAGTACTGTTTCTAAAAAATTCTTAAGAGAAAAGTTTAACAACACTTGTCCGACCCGGACATTGAACCTCACGCACAGCAGTCGCAATCACTACCGCCGAGTTATTAAGACAATCATAATATATACAGATTAAATACAACAAATTAATAAGTAAATCAACCTTGTATACTATCACTGCAGCGAAAATTACCTTAAAAAGAAAGTAGTGGGTATAATAACAAGCCACTGCTCACTCAACTAACAACTATTCAACATCGGCATCACTGATAGTCCCTTATGTAGAGGCTGCATGGAGACCGAGTAGCCACCGGCTCACGTGCTCCTACATTGTAAAAGCGTGAGCAACCAACGAGCGAAACTTCTAAACAGTCCAGAAACGATGAAGGAGGGCTTGTTCCTTGGTGACATACAAACAATGTCTGCTTGTCATTAAGAAAAATTGCTGCGAAGTACCTTGTTTCTCTTCTGTGTTTTCTTTCTTTTTTATTTTTTTTTTGTAGTTTTTAATACCTATTGCATAGTTTAATTAATGCAAGTAAATAGTTTGTAAGTATCTATGTATAACAAACAAAAAAAAATGAGCGTATCTCGCCCTCAAACGTAAAAGTTTGGTGAGAGAATTTTAGTACGAAATCTAACATTGTAAATTGAAATAAATTAAAAAAAAAAACATCGGTCCCCTGTTATCTTTCTAGTGCTGAGGTGGTATGAGTAACCGAACAATATTTTACGTCGGTTACTTACGCACAATGGCCCAATTGTGGGGCTAAGTGCGGATAACACACGTCCAACTAACTAACAAACTAAATATATATAGATTAAATATAACTAAATAATAAGTAAATCAACCATGTATACTACCACGGCACCAAAAGTTACCTTAAAAAGAAAGTAAAAGATATATATTTTAAAAGTCACCTTATCTGGTCTATGTCTGACCTTGTTGAAATAGAAATTGGCAGTGTAGGCGTCGAATACCATCCAATATTAGGTTGTCTATCCGGCATCCGGCTATATTTGTACTCGGTCGAATTAGGTTTTCAATACAACTAAGAAAACGTGTAGTATTCTATGAAAAGACTTTATTAAAACGGATGGCATAGTGGTTATTATATTTATTATATTTTTGCCTCGCCATTTATTTACAATTTAAATCCCCCACGCGACAAAATTATTGTTCCGATTTTACATGTTCTTTGTGCCTATTGTTTTGTAAAATTAATTGCATCACACCACTCACCAACGCGCGTATTGCATTTAATCCTAATACGAAATAGAAAATATTGAAATCCGCAAATAAGTAGCTGTATTAAATTGTTTGCTATGTGTTTGAATTATTTTAAACTTATTTCTTATATAATTGACAGCGCATGCATCATGTTTAGAAGAAAAAAAAACAAGTATCAAGGGCAAACGATCACATACAATTCCATATTCCATAAAATGAACGAAAACAAGTAGGTACCTATCGCACCTGTGTGAGGTGGGCATTTGCCTCATAAAACCATCGCAGAGTCGGCGCTCAGCGTTTAATTAACTAAGTATGAATTAGTGCTGCCTGCGAATATGTAGCCCGTTTGTGAAAAATAACGGGCAATATGTTACACCGTTTATGGACATATTCTTTTGAATAAGCAGATATTTGGAGGTCGGCTGGATAATAAAGGCTCTTTCATATTATCTGTTAAAAGTTATTACATTTTGTATGGATAGCGCGATGGCGTAAGTGATCACCTGGCTACTGCCAATTCGTCGCATGTTGAGGGTTTGATAGACTATAAATACTTACTTATGTCGTGTTTAAATGTAATTTGTGTCCGCGTTTCAATATTGGTAAAGTTCCTCGCGGCACTAGGGTTATAGGTATGAGAGTTGTGTCATTTTATACTTAATGGGGTAATTGCTTATGTTTCATTTCTTACATGATTCTACACACAAGAACAACAAAAATTTATATTTTTGTATCAAAATTAATTGTGAAATAAGGGGATAATTAATATTTTAAATTTGGGTATAAGAAAATTGGGGTTGTAGTTAGGTGCATGAGGGTTTAAACTCTTATTGTTCGTTTTGCACGAATCTGACCGCAGGAATTATGCGAAACGACACTTATTAAAAATAATACATTTTAAGTATTCTTCTTTTTCAGTTTAGTTGGTTTCGCACTCATATTATGGATTTGTGCGAATCACACGCAAAACTCTTATGAAATGACCAATAAGCCCGTTTTAATAGCAGTTACATTGCAATTTGTATCGAGCATCTTTTGATTGTCATTTACCCCTCCTACCAGATTTGAGCCGCTTGTATCTTATTTATTTTTAAGTAAATTTATAATACACCGTGTCATGACAGTTATTTATTATATATCTATAGTCTGTGTCTCAGTATACACAAAAATTTTATTAGTATGGCGAAGTACAATAAAACAATCTATACACTTTCCATTGTTCTTCACGATAGATACAACCCTATAATCCCATCGTTTTACCTGCGTTGATTTTCATTATTTCACAAAAAAACTCTACCCGGATAAAAAATATTTCATTTCCTTGTCTGGGTTTGTCCACTTTCTTGTAATGCCTTCAAGCTCTCTGTGAAACGTCTTCTTTCTACTAGTTTTTTATACTTTGTAATATCGGCTTTGCATCATATCTATATTTCTGCGGCTAATAAAGCAGAAGTCTTGTATCAACAATTTGAAAAGTATATTTAGTTTTAAAGTAACGTATGACGTTGGTATATCAAAACAGACTTGTGTAAAGACCTTTTTTTAACATCTCTTAAAACATTATCATTGCAAGAATGAAAGAAAGCTATACGCTCAAAATCGAAATATATTTATTCATTTTGGTCACAAAGTAACACTTATGAATGTCAAGGCTATATACTACACTTCTAAACTAAATTATACTCTGAACATTTACCTGTTGATACTGGCAAGAAAATCACGGCCATTGGGGCCGTGAGTCTCTTGCTTTGTTTGATTCTTGCTTACTTTAATAGCCAATTTTACAATGCTGCTCGTTTACAATTGGTCAATAACATGCTGTCGTGCATGCTGCATCACTTTCGCGCATGCAATGACAGTGCTATGAGATATTAAACAAACCAGCTAGTAACTGATTACCGTAGCCTATAGACGTGTTTACCATGGCAACCACTTTCATTGGCAGCGCCAAAAAATCGTCTACTGTTCTTGGAAAAACTGTTCTTCACGACTGCATAATTATAAAGCTTATATTGTAGTCTCTAAAGAAACACGGTAAGGAGGTTATTCAACAATTTAATCATCAGCGAGAGGAATTTCCTTTGAAATAGTTACTGTTTACCATATTGGTTCCAAAAAAGGGTTTCTATAAAGTTTTAAGTTTTTCTATTGTCTACCAACCGTGATTCTCAAAACACGATAACAACTGCTGCTGAAAATTGCTTATTTAGGTCGCGAAAGTGTTATTGGCTTTTTCCACTGAATCACAGTTCTATATATCGAGGAAAAAGGTTTATAACTTGGCCAACCCTGAAATCTATTTTTATTTATTGAGGCGAAAAACAAGCTGTATTTACAATTTCTTGGTTAAAGGTTACCGGAGATTATAGAAGTTTGCAAGAAGAGGGGTATCATATATGTATATGGATATTACTCACGCGCTGTGTACTGTCAGCGCAAAGGCGCTTGAAAAAGTGACCGTCGGTTTCTTGCAGGAATTTTCTCATGGGCTCAGCCCTTAGCCCTAACCTAGCCCATAACGTAAATGTTAATTCAGTAAAGTCACTAACTAATCATCTTTGACGTTCATAAGTGTTACTTTCTGGCCTAAATGAATAAATGATTTCTGACTTTGATTTTTACCAAAGTTTATTAGTTTCCTGCAAATAACAGCGCATCCTTAAGCAGTGTGAAAACCAAGCTCACGGCAGAAACATAACATAAGGACATGGCTGAGAGTTTAGTGTGGACTCAGCCAGTTTTGTTTACTACAGTTGTAATGAAACTTCGCAATTCCTGATTTCTCATGAAACCGAATCAAAGAATTGTGGATAGAGAGTCGAACTCGCGCTCACATTAAACCACTGTCTATTATACCAAAAACTCACCTCGAACTCATTGGTCACCTCGCTAGTAATCATGATAATCTAATATTGCTGATGTTACTATGCAATTCTAATTATTTATTTATTTGGAATAACAAACAGTTACACATTATGTTCTTATTACTAATACATTTTAAATAAAGTTTGATTAAATGTGCAACCCACGCCGTTATTCACAAATAAAAAAGAATTATAACAGCTGGTTCCCTATCCATTAGCATAAAATTTTAAGACCTAATATAACTTAGCATAATGTTGTTTGGCATAATTATATTTTCGCATAATATAATTACGCATAACAGCTTACGCATAATTTTTTAAGCATAATTTCTCTAACCATAATAATGATTAAGCATAATATTGTAAAGCATAAATTTATTAAGCATAAAGTTCTAAACCATAACTTTTTTAAGCATAATATCCTAAAGCATAAATTGATGATGTGTTGAATGAGTTTCTGTCACGGCTCCGGCGCTGCGGGCCTCCGGCGGCCCCACGCGTGCTAATCGTCGCAGACGGCTGTCGCTCACCACCGCAGCTTCGGCTTGTTGGCCGGCTTCGCCGGCCAGCCTCAGCCGCGGCGGCTCGCTCGCAGCCGCCTGCTCCTCAGCCCGCGGGCCGCCTCGCCCCTACACGCCTACGCGATTTTAAATAACACTCTAGGGGTAGGACAAACAAGACTACGTGAAGTCGGTTTTGAAAATATACACCTAAAATAAATAATTAAGGACTACTATTTCAATCAGTTAACTTCTATCTGAGTTAACTTCTATTATGCTAAAAGTCTTTAGGCCTACTAACGTTATGCTAATAGTCATTAGGCCTACTAACGTTATGGGAATCAAATTTATGCCAAAACAAATTAGTCTTTAACATGATTATGCCAACATAAAATGTATGCCTAAAAAAGTATGCCAAAGTATTATTATGCCAAAACAAATTGTGCCAAAATCGTTATGCCGAAGTATATTAGGACAAAAAACATTATGCGAAAAGGAGGGATCCCATAACAGCTAACTCGAATATGAGTTTGTTAATAAGATTTAACAAAATTGCTCGACTGACCACGAACGAAGGAGTAATGTCTGTTAACATTAGAAACATGATCAATCTCTACACTCCATTACCTTATCGACGTCTTTGACAAACGACTGTTTAAATCACGGGTTCGAATCAGGCCTTAATCAAGTCTATAAAACGTAACGATAAGAGCAACACGAAAAATGTCACATAAAACACTGGGTTATTTTTAAAAATGTTCAAATACATTAAAGGGGCTGATCTCATAATGTGTAAGCTCGGCGTTCAAACTGAATTATTCGGTTTGTATTAGTGTCGAATAATATTATACACTAATGAAATAGTTTTAATAGTTTTAATAATTTAATTAGCTTAAAATTAGTAAAGTTTAATAGTATAGTATAGTAGTGTAACAGTTTCAAAATTATGTAATAGAGTGCTAAATAAACAACGCGATAAAATCCGTATATAGTAGTTTAATTTCAATGAATAACATTCGTTCGTAAACAGAAGACAATATTACAAAATATTAAGATTCTAGATCCTCAAGCTCATACGCAAACATATGCCACATCATCAACGAGGTAATCTCGGGGCAGGCTAGGCGAGAAAATCCAACAAGTTCGTTGTTCGATTTACCAACCACGAGTTTTATCACTGAACCACACCTTAAGGGCGGGGGAAACAATAACTTTCGCTCAGTTGACTCGGCCCGAGATGAACGGCTCGGATCCTGTGTGAAATTGATTTTTAAAATATTGCTAAAGCGCCGCCACAGTTCCTGTTTACTTCCAACTTGTTATAAGAGGAAATTGTGTGCCTAACGCCCTTCCCAACTTGGTTGGTACGCTGGTTGGAACTTAGAAAAATTTTAAAGGTTTACTTTTCGTTTGCTTATAGGTAAACTCACCGACTAAAGTGGGTGGTGAACTGCGTTATATGGTAGCGTGGGACTTTTGAATGAGTATGATCATTTGAATACCAACTTATATTATAAATACGAATGTGAGTTTGTTTGCTTTCACGCCTTAACTACTCAACCGATCATCATGAAATTTCGCATACATGTTGTTCTTTTATGGTATAGGAGGTAAACGAGCTGACGGTTCGCCTGATGGTAAGCGATTACCGCCGCCCATGGACACCAGTAACACCAGAGGAGTCACAAGTGCGTTGCCAGCCTTTTAAATTTGCCCTCCCCCCTCCTCCAGGAGGGCAGAGGGGTTGGACCTCTTCCCTCCTCCAGGAGGGGGGATGGGGTTGGACCTCAAGTACCCTCACTCACTCGATGAACAACCGTGAAATAGCGCTTACGTTAAGCGCTATTTCACGCCGATTTTCTGTGAGGCCGTTGTATCGCTCCGGTCGGGCCGGCCCATTTGAGCCGAAGCGTGACTCTCCCAGGACAAAAATTTATTTATTTGGAGATCCAGGAGTTGTTACATTATTTTTACATAATTAAATAAGATCATAAATAGTAACTAAATGCACAACGTTTTAAGGAGTCACGGCATAAATAAATGAATACAGACAAAGACATAGGATTCCTTTCATCGTGAAAAAGTACTGTTCCCAAACGAACCCGCAGGCACAAGCTAGTGTTTAATAACTTATGCATGTATGTATGCATGCTATCGTAAGGTGCCACGTTTGATTTTTGGGTCGTGAAAACTATTATCGTGATTTTTATTAGGAAAATTTTAATTACTGCATGACGCCTGGTGATCGGTCTGAAGAAATATGGGTATAATACACCTCTTCCTATCTGAATCTATGTATGCATGTATGTATAAGTATAATAACCGAAGAGCTAAGTAGTCATATACCACATTCACATTTGCTTTCGCATCAGCTATAAGCATAATTTCTCGAGTTTACTCCTTAAAACTTCAAGCCTGGTTACCTGCACGACTTTTATTTGTGGACTAGTTTTACCGTAAGTGTCTAAAGCAAATAAAGATTCCAATAAATATTCATTAGATTTGAAGCGATAGTCGGTTGATGTCTTACGCTGGGCAGAAATTTCTTTATTGTGGTGTCGACAGTGCGTAAATTAACAGAACAAAACCAATATTCGTTAGCTCAGCAGCTGTAGACTCTTGATGGCATGCGTTGGCAGTATAGGGCTTTCCTATACTCAGGGTAGGCAATTATTACTTTCTTAGTATTAATGCTAGCAGCTACACATGACAGTATATCAGTAAAGTTACTACCGAGCGAGCTGTACGCTTGTTTACTTATTTTTATCTATTAGTCAGGCTATTGCAATTCACTGTGGATATGGCTCTTCCATAACGCGCTTTAACGCCCGGTTGCCATTTTAATTTAATAAAAGATGAAAATTAATATTGTGCCTTACCGCATTCGAATTAATAGGTACTAAACATTATTGCGAGCGCTGTATCTTTAAAGATGCAAAGAAGGTATCACGTAGTGGAATAATATATTCTAATACGAGATATTCGAATGAATTACGCACATCAATAATGAGAGCGGTAAAGAGATCATTCAATGACGATACAGCATGATTGGCATAGTGGTTAAAACGGCCACCTCACCAATGCCACTGTGTCGAGTTCGTGGGTTCAAGAAAATAGTATTGTTACGTGCTGGATTCAAGGAATAAGAATGTAAACAATATTACCGACTAAGACACGTTTTATTCTAACACACAATTAAACTTAAAACGCAACACACACTATACTGAACTTTTCCAGTATAACTAGCTATAAACTCTGTAGTATTTTCGCTTTCGTTCGCGCCGATGTATACTTGACCGCTTACGATTGTAAACTGACTCGGCGAGCGCTGGCCTTGCCCTTTGATACGCAGTTAAAGCATTTCTGGAGATTTCTAGAAACGCCATACCCAGTATGTAAACAGTACGAAGATTCGAGAATGTGCCAGCGTTCTCTCTACTCTTCGTGTATCGACAAACTACGTAGTTCCGTAAAACGTCAATAGATGGCGCTGTAATAAATTATTACACGGAACTGACGAGTCTTCTTCACAGTGCCGATAGATGGCACTGGCTGTAACAGTATTCAAAATAGTATTATTAGTGTGAGGACACGGAATACTAATTTGTCTAAACCAAACAAACAAACTAAACCGCCTGTGGCACAGGTTTACCCTAGTACAGGCACCCTTTATATTATACCTTTACGATGCAACCTAAGCTCTGTATATTTTGTACCAATTTAAGTTGAATAAATTATTATTATTATTATTATTATTAAACATAATTCTTACAATTCTGGGTGTTCTGTGTGTCCGTTGATAGGATGTTAATAAAGTCCTCCATGCAAGAAAGGAATTATGTGCGAGCATTGTCTTATTACAATTATATTGTTGTAAACTTATACAACATTATTTACATAAAATTGCGTAAATGAATACTTAGCCGACAAGCTAAACGTGACACGAAAAAACACAGAAAAAAGAAGCTTAAACTTAACCCACAACACGTTAATTAAAATTCACTGACACAATAATATTTTCACAAATAACCGTATAATTACTAAAGCCTTTAATAATGAATATTATTAAGTGTTAAAACGGTATAAAAAATGGGGCGAGGTAGGCAAAAAACTCGTCCCACTCATCCCACGCAAAATAATATGTATGGGCTCATGCCAATAGCGGTAAAAGCGTACTCTTTCAATGAAGGGGATTTTTCCGAGGTTTATTTTGCGGTTCCGTGCCTATTTATAGGTACATATACCTGTTAAGTGGTCCAGTGTACGCTACTTGAATGCTTGCGTTTACACTACACGCGCAGCGTAGCTTTCAGCTGAAAATAGAACAAACTATTATCCCGTTTCATCTTCACCGTTTATTATACAGAGCAAATTTGAAAAGGGTCAGTACCACGTCAGTAGTAAAGCACGTGGTGAAGAATTACATAGATGTATAAATAACTCTATATAGCTTGATTGTTTTATGTAATTACTTGGTATTATTGCCTTTATTTTACGAGACCTAAGACTAGTACGTAGCTAAGTAATGTAGATCATGTCATGCTACTGTTAATTTTAAATTACTACTAACAAATATTACTACCTACTAAACTGAAATGCTTCATTCATAATATTATAAAATTTGCTTTTTTTTATATGTATTAAAATATATGGCAAAATTACTTCAACACCTTGTACATAAATGTGGTGTAAAGTACTAAAATTATTATTTAATGGTCATTTAAAAGAGTGGTCACGAGTTTCTTGCGGTATCCTCTCATAACGTTAACTTAGTCTGAACGTAAAATAATAATAATAATATCAGCCCTGTATTAAACTGTCCCACTGATGGGCACGGGCCTCTTCTCACTGTGAGAAGGGTTAGGCCATAGTCCACCACGCTGGCCTAGTGCGGGTTGGCAGACTTCACATATCTTCGAGAACAATATGGAGAACTATCAGACATGCAAGTTTCCTCACGATGTTTTTACCACCGTTAAAGCAAGCGATAATTAACTATTTAATACGCATGTAACTTCGTAAAGTTAGAGATGCGCGACTTGGGTTCGAACTCGAGACTCTCTAACATAAATGTAAATTTCGTAAACTACCTAACTCTTTTGACGTTCATAAGTGTTAATTTGTGACGAATAAATGATTCTTGACTATGGTTTAGATATGATACATTTATTTTACTCGAATAACATACAAGGTAATTTGGCGATGTGTATTTTCTTTTTTAATGTGACAAAGGCAAACACCCACGTGTAATACTCAACTTCCACTCAAATATATTTGTAATATTTATTTTAAATACAAAGGTTTATTGAGTCCTATTTTTGCTGTTCTATAAATATGTCATAGAACTCTGTACTGCACTAATGCATACATAAATTCACGCCATTATAGATGTGAGTTTGAGTATGTATCAATCGGAAACATTCCCGAAGCGGTAGACAGAATTGTATTACAACCACATTTCGCCAACTATGCTTCCAGATTCCACGTTATAGAGCCTATTGCCGCCTACCGGGCCCAACCTGTGAATCAAACTCCATGCACAGCAGTAGCATTCACTGCCACTGCGCTATTAGTTACATGTACCTATCCAGTGCATCGTTCGATGTGATAGATACGATGTCTCATGCGCTAACACAATAAGAACATCCACCTTGGTGCTGTTATATAACTCTTAATCTACCAATATTCATATTTCTGTATTACCTGCAGCTACCAATTTCCACTTGATACAATTCCGACATGCCTTTCTAGCTTCAATCACTCTTATCACATTCTTCAAGCACGCTCGTCGGTTTACGCTAGTCTTAACTTAGCCTTTTCGGTAAAAGTCTCCCATTTAATCAGAGAACGTTCGCCGAGGTTCCTTGCAAAGTTGCAAGTAAAACAATAACACCTGGCCTAAATCTCGGAGCTTCGAGCAATGATCTTATAATATAATAGAGTAAGATACGTCACTAGTGCACTAAAAATGAAGCGCACGAGATACTACATTTGTAGCTTTTGACCTTTAGTCGCTTTCCAATAAGAAGACAACACATACGTGCCGCCCAATCCCTGCCTTATAGCTATTTGTATTTAAAGATTGTTTTACGCGTTTAAATGTAGTCGTGTATTGTGCGTAGTACACACGTATTCCTTCCACAACTAGAGCAACAAGGACATAACACGCTCGAACATAGATCAACATAATATTGATATTCTAACAGAAGCGATTGCACGACAGGGTTTGGCTAGTTTGAAGGACGCTTGCACATACTTACGCAATTAACAAACGTAGATGATTTTTTTTTGCAATAATACGGCTGTCTCTTTTACACCCTTTACTAATGTAGTGAAATGTCAGTAAATAAAAATGTGTATGTATGCTGTTGCATTCGGAACATTTTCATCGATGGTTTGGTAAGAAGCTACCATATCTATAACATAAAATCATTGCTCTAGTGATACATATGAATATCAGCCCTATTTATAGACTGTCGCATTGCTGGACACGGGTCTCTTCTCTGTATGAGAAGCATTAGGATATAGTACACCAGGCTGGCCTAGTGCGAGTTGACAGACTTATCACATCTTTAAAAAGCATTACGTAGAACTTAAAGACATACAGGTTTCTTCACGATGTTTCACTTCACCGTTAAAGCAAGTGAAAGTTAACTATATAATACGCACATCAATTTGAAAACTCACAGACAGCCTTGGGATCGAACTCAAGACCTCTATGTGGCAGTCCAATGGCTTCCCACAAGGCTATCGATTTTCCTTTGATTTTTATACAAGATTTTATTATTATTTTATTGCTCGTGTTAATGCAGATTTTGTCAATAAACTTCTATCCTTCGGGAACAGTACGTACCTGACAAAATGTATGCAGCATTTCATGATGATCGGTTAAGTAGTTAAAGCATGAAAGCGTAACAAACGAACTCACATTCGCATTGATAATTTTAGGATATTTTTATAATACTATTAATATTAAAATTAAAATCTGATAGATAGATTTGTATCGTGTCTCGCGGAACCCAATGATTTCCATACAGCGTACTGCCAGCTATAAATACGAAAAAAAGGTAAAATGGTAACATTGTACATGGAAGATTTATAGGTGTAAAGCTTTGTATGGCTAACTTGTTTAAAATATATTCGGACAGCGTACATAAAAACATGTTCATTTAGTTACCCGAATTCAGATATATGATATGTTTTATATTTTATTAAATGTGTAGTGACGTCTGGGCGATATATGGTTCGGATGAAATTATTTGGGAGCATTTTTGAAGAAATATTTTGTTGGATATCATTTTGGTTGAATGGTGTATGTTTGCAGTTATGTTTTGACGGTCGTGTGATGGTTTGTTTACTGAATTGAGCAAACTGTTTTGGGGGTTTTCAGTAGCAGCTTGGAGTTTATCTTCTTTTTCGTTCCCTCACTAATGAGGATCGTGACCATATATTATCCGTCTCCATTTGCCTCTGTCCTGCGCCAGTTCAATAGATCGATGTAGAGTTTCTCCTGCTGCCTCTACAATACTTTTGCACCTTCGTTTAGCTTATTCTAGTAGATAATTCTAAGTACTAGCTTGAAGACTAGATATAATAAATTGCTTAGAATGATAGTTATCCATAACAACTACGACTATAACTGACTGTTCTATGATTTTTATGAGAATGGAGTGAACTAGATTTTAGTTGAATAATGTTTGAAATGGAGATTGAGAGAACCTAGAGAAACAAATTAATTATTATAGTTAATCTTTATACCTACAAATAATTATTTTCTACATGTGTATGCCACTAACAACTTATCTGATTTTAATGAAATATAAACACACAAAGTATGTTTAAATGGATGGTTTAGATTCGCATTTGAACTCGGGAATGAGTGGCACTAGGAACTTTTACTTATGTTGTAAGCTGGATAGGCACTGTAGGATCCGTTAGCTTATTAGTATACTAAGTCTGGTCATAAATACCGTTACAATTAAAAAACACATAATATTAGATTTGAATTTGGAATCTGTCATTCTTATAGGAATATTCATAGTGTTTTCTAATTTTCGCACCAATCGATGTTAAATATTTTTGTGATATTTAAATGGAGTGGAGTAATAAAGGGAACCAAACTGCTGAGATAGCATTACATAAAATAGGTATGGAGCCAAATGCAATTTTAGAAACTCTCCATCCGCTTGGTATTAGTCGAATTTTGGGTACCGGGCTATTGATAGGTACAATGAAATCTCCTCCGTTTGTGACAGAAAAATATAGACACTACATAGTATTCGAATGAAAAAGGTGATCAAAGCAGTAAAGGAAAGAATTTGAAGAAAGCCTGTTTTACTATTGAGCAATATTTTACCATGCAGAATGACCGAGTTTATACTCGAAGCTCTATAGAAGCTTAATTAGTCAGCAGAATACAACGTGGACATTATCCGACTTCAGTGATGGTTTGGTGGGGTGTTAGCTATCAAAAAGTGACTGAGCCATATTTTTGTTAAAAAGATTTCAAAATATACAACACAACACAAGTATATCAAGATACGATTCTTAAGAAGGTGGTTAAGCCTCTTAACAACAATATGTTCCATAACCAAGAATGCGCCTTGCAGCAAGACTCAGCACCGGGTCATAAAGCTCGATCCATTCAAGCTTCGTTGGAAACAAACGTTTCGGATTTCATCAGAGCTAAAGACTGGCAGTCATCAAGTCCCGAACTTAATCCGCTGTATTATGATTTATGGTCAGTTTTATAAAGTATGGCATGCTCTAAGCACCATGATAATTTGGAGTCTCTAAAACGACCCATAAGATTGGCAGTGAAGATTTTTTTTTTACGTGGTGTATGCATTGGCGCCTACCCCTTCGCGGGGGCGGGCGAAGGGGTTATGTCGGACTCGCCGGGATAAATGAGAAAGATGGAATAAGAATAATGTACCTCCCGGAATACCGACTAAACCTACCACGGTATTCCTCGACAAAACCGCTATCGACGGGGCCACGCGAATCACTTGCACATGCGTATGAAACGGCAGGCCACTATACGAAGAGACCTACCTAAAGGCACTCACTAGGGGGGAGATGGACACGACACAGAGGCGCGCGTGGGAACACGCACGCCATCTCTTGGACCTGGCGCTGAACGGATGGCGGGTAGGCTCAGGAATCCCGCCACTCCCAGGTCAAAACTCAGGGTGGCTGGAGGTCGTCTCGCACCCTCCGGTGCCCGGCTCTGCGGTTGGAGAGGGTTTAAGCACTCCCTCTTTCGCTCCGCCGCCTCCTTGATGGAAATCACTTCCTTACAGAAGGAGGCGACGGCATTTTACAACCTCTCACTCCGGACCATAGACTGAACTACAGCCAGGAGCGAGAGGGCAACTGATCCGACTGCCGCAATCAACTCACGGCGCTGCGATGACCAGGCGGGGCAAACCGCCAAAGTGTGCAGCGCCGTGTCCTCAACAACGTCGCGGCAGTCACCGCAGTGGTGACAACCGGGCGTTTCTTGCCGGCCTATGCGGCACAGGAACTGGCCAAAACAACCGTGGCCAGTCAGTACCTGTGTCAGCCGGAAGGTGAGGGTGCCATGCCACCTCTCCAGCCATTCCTCAAACACGGGACTTACCGCCACGATCGTGGCGTGCCCGATCCACAAGAAAACTTATGTTTACTCCTACAACTGGCTTCAACGTTTAAAAGACTGTATTAAAGCCATTGGAGATCATTTTGAATGAGCTTCATATATTTTAATTATATTATATTAATGTATAAACTAAGACACATTACAGTAATAAATGGTTTATGCAATAGAAAAAAGAAGATTTTTACTTGTGTGCGCCGAGTGCTGTGGGCGCGCGTGGGCAAAGATTGGTGTGAATCTCTGCGCCATTCGTGCAGTCAAAACTATAGCTGGTAGATAGGCTCACCTCTTATTACGTGAGATCTAAAACCATACTTGAAAAAGTATGGCTATAATACGCTCTGACTACCCCTAAGGGGCGTAGTATTATTTTAAGTGTATGTATGTATTATTTAAAGTATTAAGAACATCTTACTAAGTTGAATGCTAGTTCCTGACTACTGAGCGATCTTTCGCCGAGAGCCGGGTTTCCTTTTTACCCTTCCACAATAACCTGTTGCTACACAATAAACTGTTAATTTAAATATTCGCGCCTTCTAATGTAATTTCCTAGTTTGTTAGACTATGTCTATGGTTACTCTATACCTTATGATGTAAATTATAAAATTACTTAAATTTGTAATTCCGTTCAAATAAATGTATATTCTCTAAACAAACCGACTTCCACTTATTTAAACATATCAACATGACGGATGCCTGTGTTGCCTGTTAGGTAAATAAAAAAATCTCCCAAACAGAATTATTAACAAAAATAAGAAATCATGACACAACTGGCATTTATCCATCTGGATACATCTCGATTTCCGACAGAGATAAGCAATGGCTACAGATTTCTGCTAGACGCAATCCTGATAACCGTGAACTAAACTCGAACCGGAGATAATAGCGAGCCATGGAGTCATTTACCAACTAAGATAGTCCTAGCGCTGTATCATATGTTAAAGGTATATTATCAAACTACGCTGGTGATGAAATGTGCTTTTATCATCCATACATACTTCCTATATCTCCGAATAAACACTTTACATTGCTGGCCTCATGAGGCTAAAATCTCTCGGGATCTCACGACGTAAGCCATCGAAGCAGTTATTATCATTCTATGCTATATAGTCTTTAAATATGCTTATATAATACATACATATATTTAAGTATATTTAAAGACTATGTATATACAAGATATATATTATATTATGTATAAAATATATCGTTGTCTCTAATAATAACCTCACAAATTAAAATAGGACGCACTCGGCACTACTTTATAAACTTTAATAAAAATATGTGCTTTATTAAAAATATAATTATTCTGGCTGTATTAATTAGGACATAGCTTTAATCTCAGGCTAATGTACTTTTTCATCCTTTATGCTTCGCTTCTGGGAAAAAGTTCGGCCGTATCAGATTTACTGGAGCTTAGCGGAGAAATATTATTTTAAAATAAAATTCTGTAACGTATTAAGGTTTTATAATTATTCGGTCGGTTTATTTCAAATAAATATAAAATTAGAGGAGATATGTGTAGCAAATAATGTAAAAGGATTTTCTTAAATTTCAAATCTCCAAATGAAATTTGGTTTCATTTAAATATCGTTACACAAATGGCGCTGTGAATATTACAATAAGTAATGTTTGTAAACGTTTTTTATTTACATTGAATAATTGCGATTTAGACACGATGTCTAAAACTATACCATATTTATATTGTAAAACGTTGACTAAAGGTGGGTGCTTTAGTTTGCTTTAGGCCGAAAAAAATGAGGACTACAAAGACAAAGATTAGGGCGATGATATCTTTTTTACCAAAGTGGAAAACAAACATAAGGCCCGTCTAATGTTTAATGGTTACCATGGTAACCGCTTACCATAAGCCGAGTCGTAAGTGATACCTAGAAAAGACGTAACTAAGCTATTAAAGGAAGAGGCAAATATCACAACGGATTCCCTGCTGATGGCATACCGTCTCCACAAGGTTGGTAATCCTTCCCACCAAAGTTGCTAAAACGAGGCTGCGATATTCTATAGAGCCAGGTGACTATAAAATATCCCAGCAGTACATAGTCGGAATACACCAGTTTGATTAAAAATGCCAGATTTAGAAGAAGTTTATTTTATACCCGAGTTCCTAAAAAACTATTAGGTTTCACTAACTACTTACGACTAGATGGAATGACTGTTCGCCAGTACAAAAATAAATGACTAAAAATGAACTACTACACGTATCGATATCTCAAATGTTACACTCAGACCAGAAACTTTTTAAAACGAAATTAATCACAGCGCGCTGTAACACTCGCTTCAAAAAACTTTAGACCATTAACCTAAAAACGTCATTTTCTAAAATCATCGAAGGGAAAGCGAGAATGTATCGCGGGTAGGAAATAAAAAACACGTGGACGATAGGGCAGGCTGGTGAAATTATAAATCATACCAACCTAAACATGTCCAGTTGACAAAAAGGGTGATTTCTCACAATTTATGGGTGCCCTGCCGGTGCGGGGCGTGGGGTGCTGCCCGGAGGGGCAAGTACGCTGTGATTTTGTTATTATGTTGCTTGTTTTTTACTGCATGGATATGTAGCTATGAGGAATAGCAGGAATGAATAACAAATCTTATCATTATTTTCGTATTTTCTTTTTTTATTACCCTTTTAACTAGGTTATAGAATGGTGTGACTATTATTTTTAAGGTAACTTAGAATAATGTCTGTATAACAGGTAACTTTAGAAAGTTAAAAAATGTACACAAAGAATACCCAATCTTATCTTATCTTATCTAATCTTATCTTGTGTTGGGGGGTCAGTCAGTACAGACCGGTGACACTTCGACGCAGTGGGATTTTTTGTGTCGACTTCCCAATACCGACTGCCATAGATGTTCATGGCAGCTGGGACCGACGGCTTAACGTGCTCTTCGAGGAACGGAGCAGGCGATAATTGTCAATTAATACGCATATCATTATGTGTTGATCACATAAATTGTTATTGTAATCCACAATATTCAGCGCACTGACAGTGACGATGTAATCATAACGGAATAAAGACTATCTGAAAAGGCGTCAAGATGTCGGGACACAGGCAGTCTAAATTTGCTTTGGAAATAAATAACATATGTTCAACAAGAGATTCCATACTACTGCAAACTTCATTCAAATATTCTGAAATTTATTCCACCCATATTGTTCTCAGATCAATCCATTGCCTCATTTGCAAGAACCCCTCAAAACCTATCGTGAACACAAAAAGATACAAACATTAGATAAACTGAATCTCTTTCGCACAGTCTCGACATGTATTCAATACAATAGGATGCAAGACAAAGCGAAATTGTTTCAAGAACAGGAGGATACAATGTGGATACAATATACACGTATAAGATTTTCATGCATTCATTAACAGATGCAGCGAGATCAATAGGGAATTTGAATATATGTGTGTATATTTTTGTGTTGTACTCTGTTACAGTCTATTGTTTTCGATACCCTTTCACATGCAATTCGGTTAAAAGACAACGGCACTAGGGAATAGTAGGTATTACAATCCTGAACCAAGCTGAAGAAGATACAAAACAAGAAATAACAGGCGCACTGGTATAAAGAACAAACTTTTTAAATTGTATATTGCGAGTTCATTGAACTGCCTCCCGGAAGTATCGAGTTTGAATTCAAGATTTTACGAAGTAAATTAAATAGTTAATTAACTCGCGTTCACGGTGCAAGAAACAGTGAAAATCTGCATGTTGGAGAGTTTTTATTGAAGTTCTTTGATGAAGCTTCGGTTAGCTGATAAGTCCATGTCGTATTTCTTTTTTTGATTTTTCGTTCCTGCCTCCCTGTCTGCAGCAATAAATATACGTAAATATGAATATGTGTATGCCATGCCACACTAGACTACCGTGGTGGACTATAACTTACGAATTCACATTAAGGAGCCCTGGCCTAGAAAGAAGTTTATAAACAGTGTCAATATAATTATACACTCGTGTTTACACCAGCGACAATCCTAGATGTAAAGGTTCTATGCGGCTGTTGTGCTTTGGTGCACGCTAAAATGCATGTTAAAATATATACATTCTATCCTGCAAATTCAAAACGTGCGGTTGCTTTGCGTAGCTTGACCTCCTAACTTACAAGAGATTCCATGTTAGAATTTATGAATTTAGCAAATAGTTTAGCTGAAGATGAGCGGAGTTAGATCTTGGGCAATTTTAATAGTCAAAATTAGGTCAATTAAAATTGGTAAAAAATTTCCGCTTCAATAGTCAGGCAACCTTAGGTACTGGAGCCAGTGGTTTGATTAGCCGTTTGGTAAGTTAAGATATAAACTAGTAATTAGCTGGTTAGCGTCGAGAAGTGTTGTTGTGAGAGTTTTGTCGCAAACACTTGCGATTACTCACACTGGCAATCACTTTTATGCATCTTGTGCCAACCAAGTATGTCTCAGAGGGTACTTTGATAACGAAGCGAGCGCCGGCGAGTGGATGTTTTCTTTGATAGCTTTTGTCACTGCGATCAATGCAGTGGGGAGGCATGAATACACGCAGTGATTAACTATTGGTATCTACTCTATATCTTTTGTTTCTATAAAATGCTATAATTATCATGTCAATATTCCCTAAGCAAGAAACATAAAGTCCTACAAACATAGTTACAATCACAGTTTTTATCTTATATACTAAACTTCAAAAATATACTAACTAAATAATTTGTCATATTGTCATATTATTAAACAACTTTATACGGATTTTATCGCGTTGTTTATTTTTTATAAAAACACTTTTATTACATAGTTTACAAGCTTTGCAGCAGCCAAAGCTTTATTTTTGGCTGCTAAAATGCAACCAAAAGTTCGGGGAAACTGTAAAATTAAATCTTAATAGATTTTTTATAATTAAAATAGGTTAAAAAGAATTAAACAGTAACTAGAAAAAGTGTTTAACAATAGTAGTTTAAAGTTTTAAAATTATGTAATAAAAAACACTATGTTTTTATAAAAAATAAACAATGCGATAAAATTTGTATAAAGTTTAATTGAAATTAAACACTTTATACGGATTTTGTCGCGTTGTTATTTTGCTTTAAACACTGTCATTAAATAATTTTGAAAACTCTAATTATATTATAAAACTCTAACTATACTACTATTATTAAACTTTACTACTATGTAAGTTATATATTTTCTAATTAAAACTATTTATATTTAAGTTTACACTTTGCCCCGACGTTTCGGTTGCTTTACAGCAGCCATGTTCACGGGGAGACTAAGATGGTATTTGTCCCAACGTTCTGAAGTGTTAATTAATTAATTTAAATTTTCAATTCAACATCGTCGTAAATGTAAGACAATATTATAATTTCTCATAGATAAAATATAAAATGACATATGGCGTAAACGTAGGGCGTAATGGGTTTATCGAGTGTTGTAGGTCCATATACCATATGGAAAACATTTCCGATTTACAAATGGATGTGCCAAGTCTGGCTATTCTTTGTGTCCGTCGTTTGGACATTTGTTAATCCCTTTGCAATACCTACATGATTTATTCCTAACGTAAGAGCTGTCTTAATAAGATGAGATTTACAAAGGCAATGAAGCCGTAAGCCTCCAAAACATACAAGATACGTACTTACATCTTCGCTAGCAATACGCAAATTATTTGGTTACCTAATTAATAGGAGTATCAATTATTCATAGTTAAATGGACGGCGTCGTAATGTAAGCAAGGAATGACCTACTTGCTGTGTAACGTCTTACGAAGATGCTTAAATTATAATATTTATACCTGAAGACGCATGGACTATGACGTCAAACAAAAGACAAGCGGCTTTTGTTTTGATCGCTAGTTTCTTTTACACAGCACCTGTGGACGTTGCCTTGCGTCGCGAAGGACTTTACAAACATACAACTAGAAACAGACACATAGTACAACCAAACTCAACACAAACAAATATTAGTTTCTACAAATATTGGTACTGTCTTCGAAACCAGAATACTCGGTATGGCAACAGCGGCGAGGACACCGTTTGCACGGTACGCCATCCGTCCAGTGAAACACTGCTATAATAATAACCTTAAAATTTTGTTACTGCGGTGAGTAGATGATTTTCAAATATTTTATGGAGAAGCGTCAGACTGCTACGTCACTGACAACCTCGGTTGCGTAGCGGTAGTAAATGCTGTGCATGAAGACTCGGTTAGAATCTCTGATCGAGCAGTGCTGAAGTAATGGGGTGTACCAAAGTCTGTAGTTTAGGGTGACTTAAATAAAACTGTCTCATCTTACGGTTTTGGTTTACTGTCCGCTACACACACATAATACACACGTATATCAATCATCGTTATCGATTGTTAGAAGGTGAATGAGTTTTTGCGCAGGCACACTAGCACGAGCATTAATTAAGCATGAAGATACGCAAGACGGAAGAAAGAAATAAGCTCAAAGTTCGTGTCATAAAATGGATGCAAGAATACGATAATCATAATTAACAACAATTAATAATATATATTCCGATCTATCCAAATACGTGTCTATTACTGAAAAAATATCTCCAAAACTGACGGCTCGTACGTCTGACATATCGAGCCTAGAACATTCTACTTTTTGTATTTTGAATACGCGTTCTCACTGTACTTGCGACCAGCTAACACGATAGTTATGTTTGTTTAGACCTGCGTGTTTAGTAATATTATGTATATAATATATAAACGTATGTAATTGTAAATGATAAAAATATACTTTACCGTAAGTAGCCTACAGTGCTTTTTTTGTTAATAAATATAATCTAGACATTGCCTGTAAGCTGCAATAGAGTCGCCCTCTATTACGACAGAAAAAACATATTAGGAGGTTAGCATCATAACATTAAAATGTTATGTTGTTTCCACCCTACCTTACGTCTACATTTGAAGGTTTTGTACTAAATAGATCACAAAAGCCGCCAGCGTTCATGAAATAAACATTACGTTCACTTCTGCAAATATCTTCTGGATTAAATTAGGGTGATGATCCACATTACGTATAATTTAAGCTGCATATATAACATAAATCCGTGCGCTGGTAGCCACGATGCGCCGTCAATGCTGTGACGTCATCTCAATCAGATTACGTGCATCAAGCCTCACTAAGTCCTGATTAATATCTAACGTAGTGCTATGTGCTGTTAGCACATAATGTACCGTAACGTATGTTTATAGTCCAGTAATGAGACTTGTACTAATGAAAACATTCACACCCGGTTTGTTAAAGGCAGATCAACATAAAAACTAGTGAACAGACGGTCAAACAAATATCATCTCCTGGGATTGGCTGATTGAATTACTAACAGCCAATCAAATCACTTGATATTCATACGTCGTTAATCATTGATTTCAAGACCGGGTTTCAATATCTGCGATTTTCTTGACAGTAATACCTGACAATATTTAAAGGCCAGGCATCAAACCTAAGACTGTAGCTCAGTGTTATCTACCACTGCACTACAAAGTCGCTGTCCTAGCAGTATTGGTTTTTCTTAGCCTATTAATATGTTACCTTAGATTTCCAAATCACTCTGTTGTTAGCTATCTCCAGCCGGTCCCTCTCAAAGATGTCTAAATTCTGCCGCCATCTCCGCTTTGATCTTCCCCGTTGCCTATGACTGCCTTGTGGCACCTGGAAAATAAAAACACATATTCAGCATAAAAATGTTTATAACTTACGTAATTCGACAGTGTGTATCAAAAGTTAGCGTGACGTAATGTACTAGGGAAGCCTGTGGCTTAATAGTTCCAATCGGCTACAGCTTAACAAGGTTGTGTTGTTACAGGTGAGATAGGTGGCTGTATATATACTGCAGTCTTTGTGTGCCTAGCACAATGCACTATAAGCGAAGCATTAACTAGGACGGCCGCATTTACACTTGCGCACGAAAGTTTGTACGGCCGTCTGCTTACACTTCCAGGGTGATTGTGTTTTGTTAACGAAACAACTGATTTGTGTAAACGTGTGAAACAAACAACTGTGTTATGTGGAGGGCTTAACATATTTTAAAGATTTCGGATATTTCGGAGTTTTGCTAGTGGAAGATAAACAAAAAACTCGCGAGAACCGAAACATGAGTCAAATGTTTCTTGATTCATTAGCAGCATCTAGGAAAGTTTTCCATGCTCCAGGATAGTCTTCTTCGACTGCAGCAGTATGGTGATTTGATCTTGTTTTAGGGTGTCATAATGAATAGATTTTGCACGCCATTGTTCCCAATAAAACAAAGCATGACTGAGTAAATTTACCTTGAACACGTACTACAGCCTATAGTGTACCCAAACAGACTAAATTTTGGCCATGGTTTCACTCTTGTTGATGATAATGGTCGTCTTCATCGAACGAGGGTCATAAATCATGTTCAAAAGCACGATATCAGAAGATTACTATGGCCAGCCTACTCTCTGGACATGAATTCTGTTGAACATGCTTGGGACATGTATGTTAACGTCGCAAGCATGTTCAACACGCCGTGTAAAAATGAGTATCAGTAAAACCTAACAGTAGGTGATCTTATAAAGATCGCCATCGAGGATTGGGACAACCTCTCTCAAGTATGACTCAATAAAGTAATGAGGAGTATGAAATATCGCATCAAAGCGTACATAAAAGTCCGTAGAGGCGCACAAAGTATTGATTAAACCGTATGAAGACTTATCATCAGCTGTAACATGATACATTGTGAATTGTTTGTTGTTTAAAATCACCCTAATTTTACAAATTAATTGTACATAGACTAATTAGTGGCATATAAATAAACAAAATTTGGAAAAGCATTGATATCTATTTAATATTTTAATCTCTGGAAACAAGAAACATTAATTGTTTTTTAAAAGCAAGAAATCACATAACTGAAATTATAAATAAATAATAATATATACATTTAAGTGATGCAAAACTTTTTTCGACTAGTGTGTTACTGAAGTAGGTTTTGGTCAATAAATTACTGAACTTAAGTACTGCGTTATAAATTTTCTGTATTGCACAATCGACAGTGACGTCGATAATGCAATGTGAGGGATTTTAGTCCACGACTTCTTGAGTGGAAGTCCTATTCTACGTTTGTTATACTTTCACGCCCCAACTTCTTGACCGATCATCATGAAATTTCGTATACACGTTGTCAGGGACAAAGAAAAAGATATAAGGTACCTTTCATCCAAAAATACTGTTCCCAAGCGATAGAAATTGATTGACAAAATCTAGTTTTAGGCGAGTGAACCACGGTCAAAATCTAGTAAGAAATATTCCTTACAATGTTGCTTCACACGTGGAATTGTGGTCGCCTTCAAGATCGAACTTAGACCTTGAAGGCGACCATAATAGCTGCTTAGATAGTACCTTGACTAGCGCATAATGTTACGGGACTGCTTACTTGTGACAATTAACACGACTGACTGCCTCGTCGGTTCCGTGGTTTAAGTTCACGCTAATGATAAACTCCTATCGCAGGGTTCGATTTCCAGTATGGGCATTATTTTAAGTTTTTTATTTGGTAATTTTCAACTGAAGCACTGAGTAACAAGATGTGCTCGATAGACTGCAATAGAACCGCAGCGATTAAATAAAAAGTTGGCACCATTTATGCTCTTTGGTTATGACAAAGCTAAATTGATAAAAACTTTAAAATCATATTAAATAGCACTGAATCCCAGGTAACCCTGGACCACTTACTTCAAACCCATATTACCGCCCTCAGCATAATTAAACGTAATTGTTAAACTTCTAGAATAAACATTAGATACATATTTTCTAAGGTCACACCGATGACCGCTGCGGATATTTTTGTATCCATATTGGTAAAATAAACAACTTTATTTGCAAGACATACAGATTTCAGGGTTGACAAAAGAGATAAATTAGTTTTGGTGAATATAATAAAAGTTTGTGAAGTAAGTAGATTTTATGTAAAAGTTTTATTTAATACTAGTTTGTACATACGGCGTGAATCCCATAGATACGCATACCGTGATAAAAATATGTTATGGGCTAGAACATGGGCTATATGAGTGCTAAGTTTCATCTAAAACCGTTAATAATTTACGCGTGATTTAGTAACACACATCTAAACATCTGCACAAACTTTACTTGCGTAACTCACATTTTTAATATTAGGCAGTGAGTTGTGTCTTTCAGAATAAAGCATTTTTGAACATGTGGATATTTTTCATATGAAACATGAAATGTTTAATAATGCAAGACTGCTTCTTCTGTCGTATAATTCAATAGTAGATAAGCTCATGTGTGTCTAAAGCTTATCTATAATTTCACGAAGCCTTATCCTCCAAAACGCCAGAATATAGCAAGGCTGAATTCTCGCACGAACGTGACAAATGTAACTCGAGATGTACCTTAAGCCTATATAAATTCTGCCAAATAATCCTGATTTGATACCATACTCACACCATGGTGTATAAAGAACTCAATATTACAATCTACTAAAGGTTGCACAAATAGCGCCGCTGGGAAAGCAGTCACTTCGCCACTGATAATGCATGGAGTCTTGTGGGTGTGATCAGTAACGAAAACATATCCTGAATATGCGTTCTTTGTATTTGTTGTTACATCTTTATAAAATCCTTTCGAATACAAGAAATACCAGTAACGCAGGATCTTAAATCAGCATTTTGTGGTTTTTTCCATTCCTGGAATGTACTACAAAATGATATAGCATGATAAAAAGTTTTATATATATATATATATGCCTCGATCTACCTGGACGAGGATATCTAAATTCTAACGATAATTATACGATCATATATCGAATGCCGACTAGTGAAAATATTTTAAAATTGGTTATTTTTATAAATTCTTAGTAGCATCAATAAGTTTTTTAATGAGCCTGGTGAATGTTAATAGTCTCATCCTACGTGTGGTGCTTTTAATATAAATGGCAGGGTGCAACGTCTACAGCACTGCACCCCCAACCAATGTAAGGACAGGTGGTGGTAAGTATGTAAATTAGTTTACTATTTATGATAGCCCTACAGTTTACGGGACGGACGATCAGATAACTAAACACACACAATTGGACATGTTTCAAATCAGAATTGACCTTTGTACATACGACTTAAGGTGATACAGTCCCAAATACAGTTACAATTTTACTTTTTATACCGATATTGTATGTATATATTACAGACCGATTCCAAGTGTTTCCAAATTTCCAGATGGAATCTGTCATTCTTATATAAATATTCATTGTGTTTTATTATTTTCGCGCCAATCGTTGTTAAACATTTTTGTGATAATAAAATGGAGTGGAGTGATAAAGAGAACCGAATTACTGTGATAGCATTACACAAATTAGGTATTGTGCCAATTGCAATTTTTTAAACTCTTTATCTGCTTGGTATTAGTCGAATGTTTGTGTACCGGGCTTTTGATAGGTACAAGGGAACCTCCTTTGTTTGTGATAGAAGACTATCTGGCCGTCCACGTAGTATTCGTACCAAAAAAGCAATCAAAGCAGTAAAGGAAAGAATTCGAAGGAATCCTCTCCGAAAGCAAAAGATTTTATCTTGGGAAATGAATATAGCACCTAGAACCATGTCGCTTATTTTAAAAGATGACTTAGGACTTGCAGCCTATAGGAGATGCACTGGTCATTATTTAACTGATAATTTAAACATGAATAAGGTGGTGAAATCAAAACAACTTCCCAAGCGGTACGCAAAGGGAAATCACAGTAAAATTTTATTTACTGACGATTTTTTTTTACTATTGAGAATGGAAGAAGAGAATAAGGACGTGGGAAGCAGAAGGAACGGGAAGGAGGCAAGACGGTAATTGGGCCTTCGGCACTCTCACTCACCGAACGAAACACAACAGTAGGAATACTGCTATTTCACGTCGCTATTCTGTGAGAAGGTAGACCTGCCCCGGTCGAGCCGGCCCATTCACGCTGAAATCCGCGAGGCTCTACTACTCTTAAAAAATATTATGTAACATCACTATGTCAGCTCTTTTCAAATTCAAGTCGGACATTAACTATTTCTGCTAGTCTTATATCTGACACACTCCATCAACAAATGATGTAAGTCCTCCATAACTCACATTCCTCACAGTCAGGCGAAGTAGTTTTTTTCATCATGTAAAGAAATTAGTTGCATGGAATTAATTTCCTATTTAAACTACTATTCATGCACCAGAGCATACGAAGAGGCTGACATTGTATGGTCTTATATAATATCCCCTTTTCTAACAACCGTTTGTTTATCAAAGTGTTTCTTCCAGTCAACGTAGCATTCATTTTTAAGTTTTGGCAAATATTCATAGTAGTCTAGTTTATTGTTATTAATTTAAAAAAGAAATGGTTTTTGATAGAGAATGTGTTGTTATTTGAATTTCATTCCAGTGATCACAAATTTTGAAGCGATGACTTCATCAATTCGTATTCTAGCATTGATAATGCAGATTCACTTAGAGCTTTGATACCCTTTTTCTCTACAATATTTAAATCTAATGGCAGAACTACAATATTATTATATATTCTATCATTGTTGCATTTGCTGTTCTAAAATATATGAAATATTGTATTCACATTATAAGTGGACATTATCTCCAGCGCGAATTGTATAATTTTTTTTTCTTTCGCAATTTTCCTAGAATGTCTTTAGGATCAGCCCTTGCAATGCTTTTTATCAAATCGAAGTACTCGTCATCAGCAGCTAAGTCTCCTTCATTAAATAGTCTATCCACAAATCCAATAGCTAAAGCTTATGTCATCCAATCAAATTCACAGGTGTTACTTGTAATTACATTTCTTTCAGCATTCATCAGAGAGCCATTTAACAAAACTGGAATTTTCTTAATTAAAACATCAATGTTTTCTTTTTACTTGTATATTTCTGTGGCTTTATTTTCTAATTTTATATTAATCGTCACGTTTATAAAACTCCTTGGCCATTTTTGGCGCCTTTTTTCTATTCAGTCTTGCTGATTCAGACTCGGTCTTTAAATTACTATTTGCCAATTTCACTTCTCCTGAAATGTATTTAATAAGAAAATCGTCCACTCGTAAGCGATTTGATTTTGTTTTAATATCACTTACAAATGATTTTATGTTATTGAAATAAGCTTCAATATTTGTTGATATCGGAATAGCATAATCACTTTTGTAAATATTTTCATAACATTATGCAAAGGGGAAGCCTTTTCAATAATCTAAATATTGTTTCTGTCAATATTGGCAAATAGTATAAATTAGAAGTACTTTTTTTCAGAGTTCTAATCGTGTATTAACTTCTACAACTAAGCATTTCATTCAAACATTTTAGTTTTGGACTCATTTCCTCTATAATTTTTTCATCTGTTACGTACCAATTTATGCTCGTGTCTATTCGGTTATGGAACTCTGTATTTGATTCCACTGATTGAGATTGTTCAAGCAATTCAAACGACGCATTTTAATACTTATTTGTCATGTCATATTATGTAAATAATTTGACTAATGCACCGATAAATGCAGCTGAGTCATCGCAGATCATTTTTTTAGGTATTTTTCTCCCTTTCACTCAATTTTGAAGCCAGTGTGCAATAGCATCCATGGTTTGGTTTTCAATAAATCAAACACTTGATCCATTACCACATTTTAATAAAGACACATAGAGGTACAAGTGTTTTGTCTGTTGCGCATCACAATGAGACCCAAATGCTTTAAAAATACTTTCTGAAATCTTAATAGTTTAAATAAGGCAATCAGTGGTGACGAAGATGAACCAGGCAATTTAAAAACCCCCGACTTTCAAGCTTTCACCCTCAGAACTTTGAACGGCTACACCGATTTTCATGAAAGGATCGTCTTTTTTATCTGCATATTTCACATACTTTGGGTTGCTCACCCCCACTTCAGCTCCACATTACTTATAAACCGCTGACACTGACAAATGATCTCGACACACAAAGCAATCAGCAATCGATAAAAACTGCAATCAAATTAGCCCATTCGTTTAGGAGCTATGATGCCACAGACAGAGACTCAGTGTCTCTATCTGTGACATCGTAGCTCCGTCAAACCTATAATACTCCTCTTTTGCGTCAGTGGTTTAAAAGGAATAAACATGCTGAAATATGTCCTACCTGTCGTATCAAACTCATCACAGCTCATCAAGCTTTTTGAATCTGAGATCAGTAATGCAGCACGAAATGTGGATATATTGTAATATATTTAAACAATTATTATTTGTTTTTGTGGCATAAGCCAGGGGGATATAATTTGATTTTCGTCAAAATATGATGAGTTTTTATCTTCATATTTTATTTGTCGAAGACTTTGTCATTCCCCTAAATTTGGCACAAGTGTTGGTTCAATATAATTAGTTTTCTGAGTGTTTATTACACATTAACAGAAAACTATATTGTCAGTTGGCCATTTAATATTGAACTCGATGCTCACATTGCATTCTTTACAATTTCCAATACATTTAACGTCTTATTTGGTTTTATACTTGTTGCTCTGAAAATCCATGTACACGGCTTCTTCGTCTTTTTCAACAACTCTTCGCATAAAAGTTCTGCCTATTCATGGTTTTGTAAAGCCCATTTTTATGATATTTCGATGTATTGAGTTTTGGGTCATTCCTCTTGATATATTTTACAATAGGTTAATTAATTTTCCATCCGTATATATCTAAACAAAATTGTACATGATCGCAATCGTTCCTTAACCATTCGTTTTCTTTACCTAAATCACGTTGTGTATTCATTTGTAGCTGCATCCGATTCAGTCTCTACAGTACTATCTTCTGAACTCTGTTTTTTTTTTATGTGATATGAGGCAAACGAGCAGACGGATCGTCTTATGGTAAGCGATTACCACCGCCCATGGACATTTGCCATTACAAGTGCGTTGCCGGCATTTTAAGAAGGAGTACACTGTTTTTTGAAGGTTTGTAGGTCGTATTGGTCCGAAAAAACCGCAGGTGACAGTTCATTCCACAGTTTAGTTGTGCGAGGCAGAAAATTTCTGAAAAATGCACAGTAGTGGACTGCAACCATCTAAATGATGGGGATGGAAATTCTGTCGCGTAGGACGATGGCGATAAGAAGCGGCAGGGATCAGTCCGAACCATTCCTCGGAGCACTCCCCATAGTAAAAGCGATAGAAGATGCATAGCGAGGCCACATCTCTACGCCGCGCCGAGGGGTCTAGCCGATTTGAAACAACCTGGCAGTGGTCGATTCGAGTCGCTCTCCGTTATTTTTCTAATATAATAAGTTAAAGATTATACTACTACCCTCATTTTATGTTAGTGTTACCACGTTAGTGAAAATAAATTACACATAGATTTAACACCAAAATAATAATTACTATATTAAGGTATTAACAAGTTTAAAACATAAAACAATAAAGTAAGACAACATACTTAAAATTATGACTTGATACTGAGAGTAGGGCGTTGTGGTAAATGTCCATTTTCCTTTCTATGACCATATAAATTGCACAATACGCATTTAATTGTTTAGAATATTGTATCCTTGTAGGTAAGTAGTAATTAAGTAAAATACAAATAGAATATACACATTACTCTTCATAAATAAGTCAAGGAAAATTATAAACAAATATGCCGGTTGTTATTCTCTTGTGGCGTATGTATATACGCAAAGGCAACATATAACTTTACGAGAAACCTGGAATCGAACCGAGCATCGTACAACTAGCCGCGCCGAAACCAAGCGACGCGCGAAGGCGATCGAACGGAGCATCATACGTCTAGCCGCGACGATATCAACTTTCAAACTGGTGACGCGCGAAGCGTCCCTTTGCCTTTTATACGTGGCACTACTTTTATACTCGCGAACAGATTTCCAAGAAATCATTCGTAAATGTTAGATTTTTGTTTACTTGTCGCTGATTGGTGAAAATGTTTATTGTACACATTAGTATTAGCGTTACTTGCATGACTAATAAATGGGATATAAGATAGGTGAAAAATTGTAAATATATTCTCAGTTGAATCAGTCTGCGTGTTTCAATATAACCGTAACGGTTACCAGCTACGGACCTGGCGTCTGCCTGCCTGGTAACGCGTTAAATTCTAAATATTATATTTTTTATTATTATATGATTTTTTGATAAAGTTGATCTTGTAAAAAGCAAAAAGATACAATAATTATATTTTATTAAAAACAAAATATCTTGAAATATATTATTATAGGCTATACAATAGATAGCTTTTTGGATAGGTAGCTGTGTCTCTGATTTCCCGGGTTAGTCCTATTTGCCCCCTTCGGTGGCGAATGGGACATTTTCCAAAAAACATATCCAATTTGCCACCGGAGGTGACGCAGCGTTGCCTCCTCCGATGGCGAATGAGATTTTTATTTTGGAAAAGTCCCAGTCGCCACTATGGGTGGCGAACCGGTGTCAATTGGGACATTGTTACGTAGAAATGTCCAGTCACTGCTGTGAGTCAATAGTTACTTTATCATAATATTATAAAAAGCTTTTTATTTTCTTCATATGTTTGGTCGTTTTAAGGAGAAATAAAAGATGATTTATTAATGTGATAATAATAATAATAATATATAATAATAATCATTTATTCAACTTAAATTGGTACAAAAAAAGGATACAGAGCTTAGGTTACATCGTAAAGGTATAATATAAGGGGTGCCTGTACTAGGGTAAACCTGTGCCACAGGCATTAAGGGCACATACTGTATAATATAGATATAAATTCTAAAACAATACTTATGAAAACATTATTATTTGTATATAAAAACTTACGAATTACATTATAACTAAGTGATTACTATGACTACTTAAAGAGTTATTTTATTGCGCAACACTTATTGAACAACAGTCATCAAATTTTCAGTTTGATCGTAGTTCAAGGTTTGTAAATATTGTTGAACTAATTGCTTAGTGTTAGCATAATTTTTGTCATAAATCGCAGTTATTTTGTTTATATTATTATAAAGAAATGGACCTAAAAATGCGAAAAGCCTATTGGTAAAAATATACTTAGATTGAGACTGAGTAGTACAAACGATATCTTTCCATCGCTTAGTGTTAGTTAGTTCCGGGTTATATTCAAGAGTCGTATGTTGTTTTAGTACGGTGTGCATAATAAAAAGCTGCCTGACTGTTAGTACTTTAGAATTTTGATACAAAAGGCATGTGGGATAGCGAAAAGGTCGATGTGTAGCTACTTTTAGGAGTGCTCTTTGTGCTCTTTCAATTGGAAGAATAACCGACTTGGCGATGCCTCCCCATGAGGTAACACAATATTGAATAATGGATTGGCACAGTGTCTTGTAGATTTGTATAATAAGATTAATGTCTGCTATATAACGCAGTTTTTTAAAAAAGAATATTAATTTACGTAGTCTGCTTGACAAAGTGGCTACATGTTGTTTAAATGAAAGAGTGGGATCTATTATAACCCCCAGATATTTAATGTTAGTTGTACTATGGATTGCAGAACATATGCAATCGTCATTCATGGTGTTGTTACAATGGTGTGCATATAGTCGAATCTTACTTAAATGATCTTGTTGATTGCGCATGTTAAACTTAATGAATTTAGTTTTATCAGTATTTAGTGTAAGCAAGTTATTTCTAAGCCATTTATTAACCACATCGAATCCACGCTGGGCATTTTTAAAGACTGCCTCATTTGTGTCAGCGGAGAAGAGAAGGGCGGTGTCATCTGCGTATGAAACGATTTTGCCGCTAGGAAAGCTTAAGTTACAAAGATCGTTAATGTACACCAAAAATAGAGTACTTCCAAGGACACTGCCTTATGGAATACCGAATTGTGGCACTTGTAAGTCGACACTGATGATTTTATCTATTTTTACGCACTGATACCTATTTTGTAGACAGTCTGTTAGCAGCTTAAGCTGAGTGCCTCGTGATGTTTGAAATCAGATTAGTTATAAAGTATATATTATGAAAATTTATTTAGGTAGGTAGGTATCTACTAAAACTATTAATGATTTTTGTTATCTATATATTAATACGTGAAGCAAAAACCTTTTTACGAAAATTGCGCGGACGATGGAGTATGAAATTCGGCACAGTTAAAGTTTATATGTAGAAGGAGTGGCGAATCCTAATATTTTTATAAAATATGCTTTAAAATACATTAAATTAATGAAAAAACACGACACGCACACAACCATGCATTTGACACACGCAGTCGAATCACGTTCTTAGTATTTCGACATTGTTCGTCTGACGTCGTACAATTCTTCGTAACTGTGGTTACATATACCTTATTTATAAGTAATTTGGGTAAAGTTATAAACAATAAAACCTTAAAAACGATCAAAATTAAAATTTAAATTAATAATGGTTGAATTTTGACCACTAAAAGACCGCTAGTAAAGATAAATCACTGATGACTATTCTATTTAGAGTTCATACTAAAATTCTTAGCCATACCTACTTCAAAAACCACAAATTTTAATGTCATTCCAAATACAAGTACTTGCTTTATGTATAAGGGTGGCAACTGAGATTTTTTGTAAGCAACATCCCATTTACCACCCGGGGTGACGAATGGGATTTTTCTATTGAAAATATCCCTTTCGCCACCAGAGGAAGGAACGCTGGGGGTAGCGACTGGGATTAAACTTATCCCAGTTGCAAAGGGATATTTTTTTTGGAAAATGTCCCATTCGCCACCGGAGGTGGCAATGCTGGGTGTGGCGAATAGGACTAACCCGATTTTCCCTAATGTAATTTCAAATAGATGAGCGTTTTAGTAGGTAACATATAGGTAGTAAAAATGTATATTAGTCAATATCTACTTCGACTTGGTGTTTCGTGTGGTTGCGTCATTATGACGTCAAAATGGCGGCACCAAAGTTTATGTTTTATATCTTTTGAACGAACTAGGTACCAATTTTTTAACTTAAGTTATCAAAAAGTATAAATTCAGTAGCATATCTGACAATACGAAGTTATAACATCAAGAGATTGATCCTGTGATTTTGACGCTAAGGATTCTTGAGAAAAAGGTTAAGCTTCTTAACAACACCATGTTCCATAACCAAGAATGGTTCTTTCAGCATGACGTTTCGGACTTCATCAGACCTGAAAATTGGCCATCATCTAGTCCCGATCTTAATCCGCTGGATTATGATTTATGGCCAGTTTTAGAGAGTATGGCATGCTCTAAACACCATGATAATTTGGAGTTATTATAATATAATAATGTTATTATATGAATGTATACACTAACACACATTACAGTAATAAATGTTTTATGCAATAGAAAAAGAAAATCCTTTTAACAATATATATGGCAAGACTAGTTAATTATCTGCGCTATTTAAAATGACCAGGAAACAAACCAATTAATACTTTTTCAATCTCTGGATCTCACAATTAGCATTAATCATAAAATTATTAAAAATTTCAGTAGTCGACCCTCGTTGATTTCAGCATGAATGGGCTCGACCGGGGCAGGTCTACCTTCTCTCAGAATATCGACGTGAAATAGCAGTATTCCTACTGTTGCGTTTTGTTCGATGAGTGAGAGTGCCGGAGGCCCAATCACCCTCTTTCCCCTACCTGCTCCTTCTCCTTCCCACTTCCTTTTTCGCTTCTTCCTTTCATAAAGGGTCGGCAACGCGCAAGTTATGCCTCTGGTGTTGCAGGTATCCATAGGATACGGTGACCACGTAACACCAGGTATGCTTTTTTGCCACCTTAGATGTATAAAAAAAACTTGGACATAGACCAACATGACAGTCGTTAATATAATAAACCTATCTACAACAATTTACGTGCACGAATGGTGCAATGGTACAAGTGGTCCCCGAATGATGCAGGTTCAAACCGTTCACGCCACGAAAAACTGTGTGAGCCACAAATAGGTGTTCCGAGTATTGGAGTTCCTTTATTCTTTGTTTAAATATCAGGACAGTTCCTAGAGCCGCAAAAGTGAGATTTTTATTAAAAAAAGGGATTACATATAATGACCACCAAAAATACCAATTGCACAGCAAAATATGCTTACTAAAATATACCATAATGAGCACCTATACGCCTCAAATCATTGCATTCCGTCTCGAAAGGGTAAGAAACCTAACATAATCTATATGTTAGGTTTCTTCTTAACCCCACCCAAACATAGGAGCCTCCATTGACTTAGTTTGATCTCTTTACAATATTTTTGGTAAGCATATTTTGCTGTGCAATTAGTATTTTTAGTGGAACAAAGGCAAAAAATTGAGGAACAGTTAAATACTACCCTTTAAAAACTTATAATACTAATCAACTGTATTAATTTTCACGATGTATTAATTTTATCATTCATATCATATCATCGAATGTGTTTATATCGAATGATATACACAGATAACTTCTATCCACCCTACAAAAGAACCAGAGCGTGAAGATAAGGCAGGAAGCAGCAATAACTCATGTACGCACCCCTGCGACACTATCGTATGATAACACCAAACAATTGATTGAAATGTTAACTTTTTACTACATTGAGTTTGACTGCACAGATGACACAGTGGGTTCGATTCCCACGATGGACAAAAAATTATATGGTTCAGAAGTAATTATCATTATCATAAAATAAGAACGAGTGATTATTGTGACCGTTATTTAAATGTTTGTAAAGTCCGATACTGGATTTAAAATGCATTATAATCAAATTTAACAACTGCAACCGCAACTTGACAAACTGTGTCCTCAACCAACGAAGTTATTAATGCTTCGACGTCTGGCTTGAAATATCTCATTTATTCATTCAGGTCACAATGTTACATTTATTAACATTAAACCTTATTGTTAATTAATATAACTGTTGTATTACAAAAGTGACTGAATTTACAATCAGTTAGTTGTTACTTTTTGCCAAGTTCAAGCAAAGAGTTGAGCCTACCAGACGATATTTGCTAGTTACCGTAGAGATATTTTTTAACAATAGAACAGTAAAGGTTAAAAAGTAGGTCGTTTCACCATAGCTATGTTTGGCAAAGGTCAGTCATTTTATTGTGTCACTTGTATAAGGTGACTTTTGAAAATCCTTTCTCTTGCCTATATTTGTTAAGTTCACTTAGTACCTACATAATTATGTAGTCTCATGTCTATACCCCAAAGGGCTAGACAGAAGAGTCAGTATACAGTAGTAGCACAGCCATATTGCACCAGCTTGGCTTTTAGGTCCCACGTACTAGGGGGAGAGCCTATTGCTGTCCACAGGTCACAGTTCCAGATACCATGCTGCCATTGATAATACATTGCCCTGAAATCGAGCTCGAAAACTCCTGTGTAGCAGGCGTATTCACTACCATTGCGCTACCGTGACTGTAAAGGCAGTGTCAAAATCAGTGATTAAGAAACTATTTTCTCAGTATGTTGACTGCCCTGTTCCTTCATGTTAGGTAAGTAACTAGCAAATAGCTACCTAGGCCAAAATGCCATTAAGGCTAATCTCTTTAGATTAGCCTTAATGGCATTTCAGAAGCTAACTACCAAACTAAAAGCTATTCTTTAATTTTTTTGATAGATTGCCTTCACCCACGGAGATTCAAATCTCTGTGGGTGAAGGTTTTGCAGTTATATTAACCACATACTTCTAGGGTATCCAAAGTGAACTTACTGTCTTGTTCATGACCTTGTTGTCCATAACGATCCTGCTCTATTCGATGTTATGTGAAGCGAAATGTAATTGTCTAAATAAGTTTTTTTATTTTTTATTATGCTCGTCAAAATGACCACACTTCGCCTGATGGTAAGCAGTCGTGTGGTCTAAGAGCAGTGGTCTGGTCTCTACTTTGATGGCCTGAGAAGGTGCATATTTTATTTTAACTGAATGTCATATACCTATTATAAATATTTATTTTATTTATTTATCTGTCTGCATAATACAAATGTAGATACGGTGCCTTAGGCATTCTGAAACATTAATATATTATAAAAGAAAATATTATCTTAGAAAAATATTTGATGTCTAGGTAAATTGAATAATCTAATTTAAAAAATCTTGTATCCTTTAACAATATATTATAACTTGATTCTTTTTTGGAGGTTGATCTACGTCACAACAAGGTGGCCATTTAATAGCACAACAGCAGCCCAAAATAGAAATGTAGTACCTTAGTCAAACTAATCACGCAAAGTACTTTTTTTTTTGAAATTAAACTACTATATACGGATTTTATCGCGTTGTTTATTTAACACTCTATTACATAATTTTGAAACTGTTACACTACTATACTATACTATTAAACTTTACTAATTTTAAGCTAATTAAATTATTAAAACTATCAAATCTACTTGTTTTTAAGTTTACACTTTCCCCGACGTTTCGGTTGCTTTTCAGCAGCCATGGTCACGGGGAGACTAAGATGGTAGTTGTCTCAATGTTCCAGTTCCAAGAAACACCTGGACGCCGAGCTTCAACATGTCAAGCAAGTACTGCAAGACAACAAGCTCCAACAGCCGCGCCGCTGTCACAGATCCCGAGAAAAGCCAGCCACAGTCGAGCGCCAGCCTGCTATACTGCCTTATGTAAGGGGTGTCACTGACAAGATTGGCTACATCTTGAAGCGAGCTTCAATCAACACATACTTCAAGCCGCCAACGAAGATAAGTCAATTTTTACCATCCGTCAAGTGCCAATTACCTTTACAAGATGCAGGGGTCTATAAAATAGATTGTGACTGCGGACTCTCATACATTGGTCAAACCAAGAGAAGCATAGGCACCCGCATAAAAGAACACATAGCTGACGTTAAACACAAACGCTCGTTGAAGTCTGCTGCGTGTGAACATGTACAACAGGGGACCAACCACTACCTGAGATTTGACAAACCACAGATTCTCGCTAAAGAACACCGATTCCTACCAAGGATGCTTCGCGAGGCTATTGAGATCAAAAAACATCCAAATTTCAATAGAGAAGATGGTTGGAATGTACCACCAGCTTGGGATCCAGTACTTCAAATAGTCAAACCCAAGAAGAAACAAACCACAGCTAGACTTCATGATACTTTGAGCTCATTCTGCGTAAATAGAAACACCAATAACTAAATTATGTTCGGGTACTTTGAAATAACTACACTGGAACATTGAGACAACTACCATCTTAGTCTCCCCGTGACCATGGCTGCTGAAAAGCAACCGAAACGTCGGGGAAAGTGTAAACTTAAAAACAAGTAGATTTGATAGTTTTAATAATTTAATTAGCTTAAAATTAGTAAAGTTTAATAGTATAGTATAGTAGTGTAACAGTTTCAAAATTATGTAATAGAGTGTTAAATAAACAACGCGATAAAATCCGTATATAGTAGTTTAATTTCAAAAAAAAAAGTACTTTGCGTGATTAGTTTGACTAAGGTACTACATTTCTATTTTGGGCTGCTGTTGTGCTATTAAATGGCCACCTTGTTGTGACGTAGATCAACCTCCAAAAAAGAATCAAGTTATAATATATTGTTAAAGGATACAAGATTTTTTAAATTAGATTATTCAATTTACCTAGACATCAAATATTTTTCTAAGATAATATTTTCTTTTATAATATATTAATGTTTCAGAATGCCTAAGGCACCGTATCTACATTTGTATTATGCAGACAGATAAATAAATAAAATAAATATTTATAATAGGTATATGACATTCAGTTAAAATAAAATATGCACCTTCTCAGGCCATCAAAGTAGAGACCAGACCACTGCTCTTAGACCACACGACTGCTTACCATCAGGCGAAGTGTGGTCATTTTGACGAGCATAATAAAAAATAAAAAAACTTATTTAGACAATTACATTTCGCTTCACATAACATCGAATAGAGCAGGATCGTTATGGACAACAAGGTCATGAACAAGACAGTAAGTTCACTTTGGATACCCTAGAAGTATGTGGTTAATATAACTGTAAAGCCTTCACCCACAGAGATTTGAATCTCCGTGGGTGAAGGCAATCTATCAAAAAAATTAAAGAATAGCTTTTAGTTTGGTAGTTAGCTTCTGAAATGCCATTAAGGCTAATCTAAAGAGATTAGCCTTAATGGCATTTTGGCCTAGGTAGCTATTTGCTAGTTACTTACCTAACATGAAGGAACAGGGCAGTCAACATACTGAGAAAATAGTTTCTTAATCACTGATTTTGACACTGCCTTTACAGTCACGGTAGCGCAATGGTAGTGAATACGCCTGCTACACAGGAGTTTTCGAGCTCGATTTCAGGGCAATGTATTATCAATGGCAGCATGGTATCTGGAACTGTGACCTGTGGACAGCAATAGGCTCTCCCCCTAGTACGTGGGACCTAAAAGCCAAGCTGGTGCAATATGGCTGTGCTACTACTGTATACTGACTCTTCTGTCTAGCCCTTTGGGGTATAGACATGAGACTACATAATTATGTAGGTACTAAGTGAACTTAACAAATATAGGCAAGAGAAAGGATTTTCAAAAGTCACCTTATACAAGTGACACAATAAAATGACTGACCTTTGCCAAACATAGCTATGGTGAAACGACCTACTTTTTAACCTTTACTGTTCTATTGTTAAAAAATATCTCTACGGTAACTAGCAAATATCGTCTGGTAGGCTCAACTCTTTGCTTGAACTTGGCAAAAAGTAACAACTAACTGATTGTAAATTCAGTCACTTTTGTAATACAACAGTTATATTAATTAACAATAAGGTTTAATGTTAATAAATGTAACATTGTGACCTGAATGAATAAATGAGATATTTCAAGCCAGACGTCGAAGCATTAATAACTTCGTTGGTTGAGGACACAGTTTGTCAAGTTGCGGTTGCAGTTGTTAAATTTGATTATAATGCATTTTAAATCCAGTATCGGACTTTACAAACATTTAAATAACGGTCACAATAATCACTCGTTCTTATTTTATGATAATGATAATTACTTCTGAACCATATAATTTTTTGTCCATCGTGGGAATCGAACCCACTGTGTCATCTGTGCAGTCAAACTCAATGTAGTAAAAAGTTAACATTTCAATCAATTGTTTGGTGTTATCATACGATAGTGTCGCAGGGGTGCGTACATGAGTTATTGCTGCTTCCTGCCTTATCTTCACGCTCTGGTTCTTTTGTAGGGTGGATAGAAGTTATCTGTGTATATCATTCGATATAAACACATTCGATGATATGATATGAATGATAAAATTAATACATCGTGAAAATTAATACAGTTGATTAGTATTATAAGTTTTTAAAGGGTAGTATTTAACTGTTCCTCAATTTTTTGCCTTTGTTCCACTAAAAATACTAATTGCACAGCAAAATATGCTTACCAAAAATATTGTAAAGAGATCAAACTAAGTCAATGGAGGCTCCTATGTTTGGGTGGGGTTAAGAAGAAACCTAACATATAGATTATGTTAGGTTTCTTACCCTTTCGAGACGGAATGCAGTGATTTGAGGCGTATAGGTGCTCATTATGGTATATTTTAGTAAGCATATTTTGCTGTGCAATTGGTATTTTTGGTGGTCATTATATGTAATCCCTTTATTTAATAAAAATCTCACTTTTGCGGCTCTAGGAACTGTCCTGATATTTAAACAAAGAATAAAGGAACTCCAATACTCGGAACACCTATTTGTGGCTCACACAGTTTTTCGTGGCGTGAACGGTTTGAACCTGCATCATTCGGGGACCACTTGTACCATTGCACCATTCGTGCACGTAAATTGTTGTAGATAGGTTTATTATATTAACGACTGTCATGTTGGTCTATGTCCAAGTTTTTTTTATACATCTAAGGTGGCAAAAAAGCATACCTGGTGTTACGTGGTCACCGTATCCTATGGATACCTGCAACACCAGAGGCATAACTTGCGCGTTGCCGATCCTTTATGAAAGGAAGAAGCGAAAAAGGAAGTGGGAAGGAGAAGGAGCAGGTAGGGGAAAGAGGGTGATTGGGCCTCCGGCACTCTCACTCATCGAACAAAACGCAACAGTAGGAATACTGCTATTTCACGTCGATATTCTGAGAGAAGGTAGACCTGCCCCGGTCGAGCCCATTCATGCTGAAATCAACGAGGGTCGACTACTGAAATTTTTAATAATTTTATGATTAATGCTAATTGTGAGATCCAGAGATTGAAAAAGTATTAATTGGTTTGTTTCCTGGTCATTTTAAATAGCGCAGATAATTAACTAGTCTTGCCATATATATTGTTAAAAGGATTTTCTTTTTCTATTGCATAAAACATTTATTACTGTAATGTGTGTTAGTGTATACATTCATATAATAACATTATTATATTATAATAACTCCAAATTATCATGGTGTTTAGAGCATGCCATACTCTCTAAAACTGGCCATAAATCATAATCCAGCGGATTAAGATCGGGACTAGATGATGGCCAATTTTCAGGTCTGATGAAGTCCGAAACGTCATGCTGAAAGAACCATTCTTGGTTATGGAACATGGTGTTGTTAAGAAGCTTAACCTTTTTCTCAAGAATCCTTAGCGTCAAAATCACAGGATCAATCTCTTGATGTTATAACTTCGTATTGTCAGATATGCTACTGAATTTATACTTTTTGATAACTTAAGTTAAAAAATTGGTACCTAGTTCGTTCAAAAGATATAAAACATAAACTTTGGTGCCGCCATTTTGACGTCATAATGACGCAACCACACGAAACACCAAGTCGAAGTAGATATTGACTAATATACATTTTTACTACCTATATGTTACCTACTAAAACGCTCATCTATTTGAAATTACATTAGGGAAAATCGGGTTAGTCCTATTCGCCACACCCAGCATTGCCACCTCCGGTGGCGAATGGGACATTTTCCAAAAAAAATATCCCTTTGCAACTGGGATAAGTTTAATCCCAGTCGCTACCCCCAGCGTTCCTTCCTCTGGTGGCGAAAGGGATATTTTCAATAGAAAAATCCCATTCGTCACCCCGGGTGGTAAATGGGATGTTGCTTACAAAAAATCTCAGTTGCCACCCTTATACATAAAGCAAGTACTTGTATTTGGAATGACATTAAAATTTGTGGTTTTTGAAGTAGGTATGGCTAAGAATTTTAGTATGAACTCTAAATAGAATAGTCATCAGTGATTTATCTTTACTAGCGGTCTTTTAGTGGTCAAAATTCAACCATTATTAATTTAAATTTTAATTTTGATCGTTTTTAAGGTTTTATTGTTTATAACTTTACCCAAATTACTTATAAATAAGGTATATGTAACCACAGTTACGAAGAATTGTACGACGTCAGACGAACAATGTCGAAATACTAAGAACGTGATTCGACTGCGTGTGTCAAATGCATGGTTGTGTGCGTGTCGTGTTTTTTCATTAATTTAATGTATTTTAAAGCATATTTTATAAAAATATTAGGATTCGCCACTCCTTCTACATATAAACTTTAACTGTGCCGAATTTCATACTCCATCGTCCGCGCAATTTTCGTAAAAAGGTTTTTGCTTCACGTATTAATATATAGATAACAAAAATCATTAATAGTTTTAGTAGATACCTACCTACCTAAATAAATTTTCATAATATATACTTTATAACTAATCTGATTTCAAACATCACGAGGCACTCAGCTTAAGCTGCTAACAGACTGTCTACAAAATAGGTATCAGTGCGTAAAAATAGATAAAATCATCAGTGTCGACTTACAAGTGCCACAATTCGGTATTCCAGAAACGTCGGGGAAAGTGTAAACTTAAAAACAAGTAGATTTGATAGTTTTAATAATTTAATTAGCTTAAAATTAGTAAAGTTTAATAGTATAGTATAGTAGTGTAACAGTTTCAAAATTATGTAATAGAGTGTTAAATAAACAACGCGATAAAATCCGTATATAGTAGTTTAATTTCAATGAATAACATTCGCGTAAACAGAAGACAATACAAAGTACTTTTTCTTCTTTTTTCTTTTTAAAGCGATCTTTCTCAGTGACATCGATACTTATGTTACATGTTTTTACACCCGGGTGACTTATAATTGTGGCTGTATCTTTTTTTTGTATATAATTAAACGCCTTGAGATTGCGTGTAGTCTTGCAAGTTGCAGGGAAGGAAGTTGTGCGCGATCGCGGATTCCGAGCTACACTCGCAACCTGGTGTATTTTCACCCATTGTAGTCATACTGGGCTGCTGAGTTACAGCATAAGTAATGAACTTTTTATAAATAATTTTTATCAGTGTTATTATATTTACATATTATATGCTACTTTCATTTCAGATTATGTATTGAATGTAACTGTAATAAGTATTATAATATTTTGTTTGCCAAAGATTAACGCAATTTAGAAGTGCTTTTATATTTTCATTATTGTGCTATATAATTACTAAACAGAGGTTGATTTTATGTTTATTTTATTTATAAAACATCTTTGAAAAAGATTGCGAGATCTTATTTTGATTACATTGGTATTTTTTTAAGATATAGGTATAAATAATATGCCAAAATATAGGCTAAAAATTATTATTAAAAGAATATTATATAGACTGATTAAAATAACATAATAAGAATTTATTTTCAAGATTTACCAGTGTTTTTGTTTAAAGAAATTAAGCCATAAATCATTACCATAATTATAGTACATATAAAAGAATATGTATAATGTCTTTAATTATATTAATTATGCTAATTATTCAATCCGCGCGCACAGCCTCAATATTTTCGGCTGAACGGCCTGTTCTTGGTCTGCCAGACTTACGTCTATCCAATGTTGACCCAGTTGCTTCGAGGCGTGAGGCAAAGCGTCGAATAGTGTGACCAACCGCTGCGGACGGTGAGGAAATTGTCGACGAAATTCACGTTGTTTTTTTATCACTGATGTATATAATAATCGTGTCAATGTTTTTACGGAATAATTTTCCGTAAAAACATTGACACGATTATTCCACGTTCTTGGGGAGTAAAGCGGTCCATGATTATTTTTAGTGAATTTTACATTTGATTACTTCAAAATTTTCAATATCAAAATGAAAGATGTCATAAAAAAAATATAAGGAGTTTCTATAGGGTCATTACTTTTGCGCCATCCTGTATAAGGCGTACAAGAATAAAAACGTTAAATACATGATAATTAAGTAAAATGCACATACAACAATAATTTATCAATATTCTTTACATGTCTGATAACATAGAAAATTAAATTAAATATATTATTAATAAACAAAATCAATTACAATTATATGAAACATGAAAAAAAAGAAAGAACAGGTATTACTTACATTTTAAAGTCATTAATGAGAAAATCCGATATACTATAAAGACATTTCTCAGCTAAATAACATTTCAACCGCTTTTTGAAAAGAGTGACATTTAAATCTCGGATAGCTTTTGGTATTTTGTTAAATATTTTTGGAGCATTACAAAATATACTTTTATGTAATAGGGCAGTATTTGACATTTTCACACATAATTTTGTATTGTCACGTCGATTGCGATTGCTAACTTCATTTAATGTTTTAACAATTTGGGGTTAGTCTTAACAAAAACAGCAACCTCATATATGGACATGACAAAGGTAAAATTTTGTATTTAATAAAATAAGGTTGGCATGAGTCTGTGATCTGTAATCCGAACATTACTCTGATGCACCTTTTTTGCATTTTAAATATGGCTTGTTTATTAGTAGAGGCACCCCAAAAGATGACACCGAATCTAGGGAAGGGAAGGGAAGGGAAGTGAAGGCAAGGGAAGCAAAGCGAAGCGAAGTGAAGTGAAGTGAAGGGGAGGAAAGGGAAAGGCAGTGAAGTGAAGTGAAGTAAAGTGAAGCGAAGTGGTGAAGTAAAGGGAAGCGAAGGGAAGCAAAAGGAAGTGAGGGGAAATTAAGGGAAGTGAATGGAAGGTAAGGGATGTGAAGGGAAGGTAAGGGAAGTGAAGGGAAGCGAAGCGAAGCGAAGGGAAGGGAAAGGAAGGAAAATGAAGGAAAGGGAAGTGAAGTGAAGGCAAGGGAAGCGAAGCGACGGGAAGCGAAGGGAAGTGAAGGGAAGCGAAGAGAAGGAAAGGAAGGGAAGGGAAGGGTAGGGTAGGGAAGGGAAGGGAAGGGAAGGGAAGGGAAGTGAAGGGAATGGAAGGGAAGGGAAGGGAAGGGAATGGAAGGGAAGGAAAGGGAAGGGAAGGGAAGGGAAGGGAAGGGAAGGGAAGGAAAGGGAAGGTAAGGGAAGGAAAGGGAAGGGAAGGGAAGGGAAGGGAAGAGAAGGGAAGGGAAGGGAAGGGAAGGGAAGGGAAGGGAAGGGAAGGGAAGGGAAGGGAAGGGAAGGGAAGGGAAGGAAACATTTATTGTTTGTCACAGGTACAAGTTAGATACAGGTGGTAAGATTTATCATGTTTCACTGCAACATATAAGGTATACAATAATAAAAACGTTAAATACATGATAATTAAGTATAATGCACACATAACAATAATTTATCAATATGCTTTACATGTCTGAAAAAAAGAAAGAACAGGTATTACTTACATTTTAAAGTCATTAATGAGAAAATCCGATATACTATGAAGACAATTCTCAGCTAAATAACATTTCAACCGCTTTTTGAAAATAGTGACATTTAAAGCTCGGATAGCTTTTGGTATTTTGTTATATATTTTTGGAGCATTACAAAATATATTTTTATGTAATAGGGCAGTATTTGACATTTTCACACATAATTTTGTATTGTCACGTCGATTGCGATTGCTAACTTCATTTAATGTTTTGAACACTTTGGGGTAAGTCTTAACAAAAACAGCAACCTCATATATGGACATGACAAAGGTAAAATTTTGTATTTAATAAAATAAGGTCGGCATGAGTCTGTGATCTGTAATCCGAACATTACTCTGATGCACCTTTTAGCATTTTAAATATGGCTTCTTTATTAGGATAGGCACCCCAAAAGATGACACCGAATCTAGGGAAGGGAAGGGAAGGAAAGGGGTAAAGTGAAGTGAAGTGAAGTGAAGGGAAGGGAAGGGAAGCGAAGCGAAGCGAAGTGAAGGGAAGCGAAGCGAAGCGAAGGAAAGGGAAGTGAAGTGAAACGAAGGGAAGGGAAGTGAAGGGAAGTGAAAGGAAGGGAAGGAAAGGGAAGCGAAGCGAAGGGAAATGAAGGAAAGTGAAGTGAAGCGAAGTGAAGTGAAGGGAAGGTAAGGGAAGGGAAGGGAAAGGAAGGGAAGGGAAGGGAAGGGAAGTCAAGGGAAGGGAAGCGAAGCGAAGGGAAGGAAAGCGAAGCGAAGCTAAGGGAAGGGAAGTGAAGGGAAGTGAAGGGAAGGGAAGGGAAGGGAAGCCCCATTTCATTCAAATTGGTTATCAAGAACTCACGTAACATGGTTCTGTAGCGCTCACCAGTGACAGTTACCGCATTGCCTGCAGCATCTTCAAAAAAATAGGGTCCGATCACTCTTTCTGCACAGACGCCACACCATACAGTAACTTTTAGTGAATGAGAAGGTGTTTGTTGAAAAATGCGCGGATTTTCAGTGCCCCAGAAGCAAGTTTCTGCTTATTGGCATGCCCCGAGAGATGGAAATGCGCTTCGTCACTCATAATCAATTTTGAAGAAAAATTAACCTCTTCTTCTTCCAGGTTGAGGTTTATGACGCGCTGGCTGTACTCTAGACGATCTCGGTGATCACTAGGCAGCAGCTGATGAGTCATCTGAGTTTTATACGGAAACATTTTCAGTTCTTTGACCAAAATACGCTGCAGAGTCCGCCTGGAGATCCCCAATTACGTGGCACGTTGCCTCGTTGATGTTTCTGGACACTCTTTCACATTTTCGCGCTCAGCCTCAATATTTTCGGCTGAACGGCCTGTTCTTGGTCTGCAAGACTTACGTCTGTCCAATGTTGAACCAGTTGCTTCGCGGCGTGAGGCAAAGCGTCGAATAGTGCGACCAACCGGAGCCGACCGGCTCCGGTTGGTCGGTGGGAAATTGTCGACGGTGTTTTTATCACTGATGAATTATTCCGTAAAAACATTGACACGATTATTCCACGTTGTTGGGGAGTGAAGCGGTCCATGATTATTTTAAGTGAATTTTACATTTGATTACTTAAAAATTTTCAATATCAAAATGACAGATGTCATAAAAAACAATATAAAGAGTTTCTATAGGGTCATTACTTTTGCGCCACCCTGTATAATACACATATCTATACACCTATCTCTTTGGAGATTAATAAGCGTGACTTTGTGTATATTTATTTGTATGATGAGATGGAAAACTTAGTCTTTGATATTTCACATCAAATGGTAATATGCCAGCTCTCTTCCTTAAATGCTTTTTGTTTTAATCTTTATTGTTGGTGTTTTTATCCACACAGATATGTCAACCCAATGTGGCTTCTCCTATTCAATCATAATATGTTAAACAATTATACATCTAACCAGCCTGGTCGGAGAATCCTCCCTTTGTGTTGGAGGGACTTAACACCCTGTTCCTCTACATTGTTGACCCCGGCGTGATCATCCAGCACCTGATGTCATTGGAAGCAACCTTCACAGAGCAGATCAGCAGCAGCAACCATCGCCATCGTCTTCACTTCTCTCACACAGCACTTCTCCAGATGAGCAGTAATCAAGTCGCAGCCAGCCAGCCTCTTCGGCCTCAACAGGGACCACCACACGCCTGCAGCGAACGCGCAGCCTGGTCTTCCCTAAGGCCTCACCAGCGTCAAGGCTTAACCCACTGCAGACACGGTCCACGCAAGCAGGGCACTTTACTCACCGTCAACGCAGCAGCCAGCCACGACGCAGCAGCACCGCACTTCGACCCCGACTCACTGGGGCACACGCACCGCTCACCGCACTTCGACCCCGACTCACTGGGGCACACGCACCGCTCACCGCACTTCAACCTCGACTCACTGGAGCACACGCACCGCTCACCGCACTTCAACCCCGACTCACTGGGGCACACGCACCGGTCATCGCACTCAGACCCGACTCACTGAGGTCTAGCGACACACAGTTCCGACTCACTGAAACTAGCGGCATACAGTTCCGACTCACTGGAACTAGCGGCATCTTTCACTGGCACTGGCAACGCTCTTCAGCAGCATCGACAGCTTCTCATCAACCTGTTCGACCTTCAGTCTTGGGGGGAAATACTGTGGCGATTCCGCACAGACAAAGAAGTTCAGCCTACATTAAACAGATGGCGATACAATCACACTTCACATGACGTCATACTATTCTGCATCGCACAGGTGAAGTTTACACAGCGACTGAGTATATATATATACAAGATCCCTTTTTCTTTTTTCTACCTGTGGAAATGCTCCTTATGCATACCCATTCGCCACAAGGGGAGGCGAGAGGGTTATGCCGGGCTCTCCCGAGACTGCGGGCCTACCGACTAAAACCACCACGGTGTGCCAACTCACTGCTTTGTATGGTGGGTGGGTCGCTGGAACTGAAACTACATCAGCGACCCACCCAGCAGTGCCCAATGCAGAGATGTTGTGTCTGCGAGCGAGGACTCCTGGACGACGCCCTGGCATAGGTAGTGGCTACGGCCTACGATTTGACAAACCACATATACTCGCAAAAGAACACCGATTCCTACCAAGGATGCTTCGCGAGGCTATTGAAATTAAAAAACATCCTAATTTCAATAGAGAGGATGGTTGGAATGTACCACCAGCTTGGGATCCAGTCATTGAAATAGTCAAACCCAAGAAGAAGCAAAACACAGCTAGACTTCATGATACTTTGAGCTCATTCTGCGTAAATAGGAACACCAAAGATTAAATTATGTTCGGGTACTTTAAAATAACTAGCTACACTTCGGAACGTTGGGACAACTACCATCTTAGTCTCCCCGTGAACATGGCTGCTGTAAAGCAACCGAAACGTCGGGGCAAAGTGTAAACTTAAATACAAATAGTTTTAATTAGAAAAAATATATACTTAGCTTAAATAGTAGTAAAATTCAATAATAGTAGTGTTAGAGTTTTCAAAATTATGTAATAACAGTGTTTAAAGTAAAATAAACAACGCGATAAAATCCGTATAAAGTGTTTAATTTCAATAATAATACAGATTAATTTTATGCCTACGTTTCTAAACAACGTTTGCGTCTCTAATTATTTTCGTAAGCCTCTTCTCGATCTTATTGCTTACGAATTTGAATACTATGACTATGGTTGCGATTGTACATATGACAACCCCTGCTATCGTCATGAATATTATCCAGCTCCGGATCCCTTGTACTTCCTCGACCACTTGGGAGTGCAGGTTTAATAAATCTTCTGGTTTTACTGCATTGTTCTGCACCATGTTGATTTGTTCCTTCTCGTGGCTCGAGTTTGATCCCATGCTATGTGTTGTTTCGACGCTGTGCTAAGTGAATGCATAAAGTAGTGTTATTCTAGCTTATATATTATAATTGGAATCTAACCGTCGGGCGGGAGATTCTACCAGAACGTGTTCTTGTTTCTGTTTTCTTATCTGCTTGTGAAGTTTTCGTTATCTGGTCGTCTATTGTCCGTTTGCTTATCTTGCTATCGTTTAACATGAATGCAGGTTTAACTCTATCGATAGCTACACTTTTTTGTCGTCCGTTTATTAAGATCGTGAAGATCTTATCATTTCGACTGATGACAAGATAAGGACCATCGTACGGCGGTGTAAGACTTGGCCGTAATCGGTCACAACGTAAGAAAACGTGCTTACATTCCGATAACTGTGGGTGCACGAATATCTTGTCGTTCTTACTTTGTCTTTGTGGAACAGAAATCATGTGTTCTAAGTTGTCCTTAATTTCTCTGATAAAATCTGCGTATGTTCAGTTATTATGTGTCTCGAAAAATGCTCCAGGCAATCTAATTGTTGGACCGTATACTAATTCAGCTGCCGAGTATCCTGTGTCTTGCCGTAAACTCGTACGTATGCCAAATAAAACGGTAGCTAACTCTTTTGTCCAATTGATTGTGTTACCTCTTGCTATCAATGCCGTTTTCAATGTTCTGTGCAGTCGTTCTACTTTAGAGTTTGACTGTGGATGATATGGGGAGGTTCGAATTTTATGAATTCCCATTAAGTTTGCTAAATTTTTGAATATTTCAGATTCAAATTGGCGTCCCTGGTCTGTGGTAATGTATTCAGGGCATCCGAATCGGGCTATCCAGCCTTCATATACCGTTCTGGCTACGGTTTCTGCAGTTATATCAGCTATGGGAAATGCCTCTGGCCATGAAGTACAACGATCTATCATTGTAATTATGTATCGTTTGTTTTTAGAAGTGGGTAGAGGCCCAACTAAATCAATATAAAGATGGGAAAATCTTCCTGTTGGCATGAATTTTCCGAATTGTGATTTTGTATGACGATGTATTTTTGCTCGTTGACATTGTAAACATGTCTCAGTCATCTTATTTACGTCTTTATTCATATTTTCCCATATATAGTTAGTTGAAATCAGTTTTCTCGTAGTATTCTTACCACGATGGCTAATGTTATGAAAACTTTCGAAGATAGTTTTCCTGAATTTGAGGGGCATAAAAGGGCGTTGTTTTCCTGTTGATATATCGCAATAAATCTTAATATTTTTATCTGGAAAATGTATTAATTCTATTTTTAACGATTTATTGGCTTTTAATCGTTTTAACTCGCTGTCATTCTTTTGATATTTTTCTACCGCGTACCAATCGATTGCAGAGGGTAAGGATATCGTTTCGATAACACGAGATAAAGCATCGGCTACCAAATTCTTGTGGCCGCTGATGTGCTGGATATCCGTACTGAATTGTGATATATAATCCAGATATCTGATTCGTCTAGGGGTATCATCCAATGACGGCTTCTTATCGAAAGCATGCATTAGTGGTTTGTGATCCGTGTAGACCGTAAATTCTCGTCCTTCGATGAGTCTTCTGAAATGTTTTATAGCCATATAAATTCCTAGTAGCTCTCTATCGTAAGTAGAGTATTTTGTTTGGGCTTCACTTAGTGATTTGGAGAAAAAAGCTATCGGCTCCCATTTTTTGTTTCTTCGCTACTGCAGTACAGCGCCTACGCATTTGAGACTAGCATCCGTCATTAAAGCTATTTGCGCGTTGCTGTCCGGACATGCTAATGTAGTTAATTGTCGAATGTCCTGCTTGCAACATTCAAACGCGTGGTTTGCTTCGGTATTCCACTGTATAACTGTCTTATCATTTTTCTTACAATTAATTAAATATTTATTTAATGGTGCTTGATGTTTTGCTGCATGTGGAATACTGCTTCGGTAGAAGTTAATCATACCCAAAAAACGTCGTAATTCATTTATCGTTTGTGGTTTAGGGTAATTGTTTATGGCTTGAATTTTTTTCATAGTAGGAGTCAACCCTTGGCTCGTTATATGATAACCGAGGAAATCAATTTCCGACTTGGCAAATTCGCATTTGTTTGTATTTATTGTTATGCCGTGATCATGCAAGCGCTTAAACACCTCTTCTAAGTATTCATAATGTTCCTTAATATTATTTTTCTTATCAGCGATAAATATGTCGTCTACATACACGAATACGTAGTCCAAGTCTCTGAATATGGAGTCCATAAATTTTTGGAAGGACTGTGCTGCTTTTCGTAACCCGAATGGCATTCTGATGAATTCAAAAAGTCCAAAAGGGGTTATAATCGCTGTTTTCTCTGGTTCAGCTACGGGCAGAACGTGAAAAGCTTTCTTTATGTCTATTTTGCTGAAAATTCCTTTCCGCTTGCCACGTACGTAAAATCAAGTAGCCTTGGAAGTGGGTACCTGTCTGGTACTGTTATTTTATTTAGTGCGCGGTAATCTCCACATGCTCTCCATTCGCCATTCTTCTTCTTGACTAAATGAAGTGGCGATGCCCATTGACTGCTTGACGGTCGGCAAATTCCCATATCCATCATGTCTTGGAATTCCTGTTTTGCAATTCTGTATTTATCAGGAGGTAATGGACGCGCTCGAGTAAATACTGGGAAACCTTTTGTTATTATTTGATGCTGTACTTGGTGCTTGGTAGGTAGGTTCATCGATCTAGGCTTTGTAATGTCTTCATATTTCTCTAACAATCGCTTTATTGGTTCCTGTAGAGAAGCGTTTAACGATCGGACTGATGCAATGTTTGCTCTCACTATTTTGGCAGGCGTTTTCAAACCTGTCTTTTTATCGATCAGTTTTTTTCCGTGTATATCTACTAATAATTGATAATGATCCAGAAAATCAGCTCCCAGAATTGGCATCTTGACGTCGGCAATGGTAAATGTCCATTTAAAGCTTCGGCGAAGTCCTAGGTTAAGCATTAAAGTGCGTTCCCCGTATGTATTTATAGGGCTGCCGTTGGCGGCGAATAATTTGTATTCGCATGCTTTGCTCTCGTTATTTGTGCGATTGATAACCGAAATGTTAGCACCCGTGTCGACTAAAAATCTATAACCACTGTTTGAGTCAGTTATAGTTAGACGGTTTGTTGGGTGAATAGCACAGAGACCCGTCGTTTTCTGTGCTACTTCTAGTTTTCCGACGGCCTGATATTTTTGTTCATATTCCACGAACATGCCTTCTTGCATTTATACGAATCTTGCTTGAAACGATTATGATAATAACAAATTCCATTATGCGAGCTTCTGTGGCGCGACCTTGACCGTGAGTGTGACGTATGGCGTGAATAGAATTTGCTGCGTTGCATAGGTTGATGCTCGCGTGCGCTACGTAATGCATTTATTTCTATTCGCATAGCTGCAAGTTGTGACGATATGGTTGTTATTAAATTAATGTCAACCGATGTCTCTTGAGTGGTATTCTTGTTGTAGGTCAAGTTTTCATATATTTTATCGGCTAACTCGCTCAAGTTGTCTAATGATAAATTGTTTGTAACCGATATAATCGCTGTTAGCGAAGCGGGAAGTTGTCTTAGCCACAGAAGACGAATAGTGTCGTCGTTTATATTTCCACATCCCGCTTCCTTCATTTTTTTCAAGAGCTGGGAAGGCTTTTGGTCTCCGAGGTCCATTTCTGATAGTAGTCTGTGAAAACGTCGGTGTTCGCTCTCTTCGTAGCAGTTTATTAGACGTTCCTTGATGGTGGAGTACTTATTATCGCTGGGAGGATTAGTCAAAATGTCACTAACCTGATGGACTACCTCTTTTGGTAATTTAGATATTACCATATTGTATTTGTAGTCTTCGCCCTGTTTTTGTGGTGCCAAGATGGCTTCAAACTGAGCGAACCATAATCGTGGTGAGTCTGTCCAAAATTGCGGTAGTTTTTCCGTGACCGTGATTGCAGCAACAGTTTCGCAGCCTGAGTCGCCTTTTGAAGGAGTTATTGGTGGAGCCATTTTTCTTCTGACGTTATGAGGATGTGATAATATCGTAATACTATTGTTCTCTAGATTCACCGCTGAAAACCAAATTGGGTTCCGGTCGTCCCGGTATTATATCAGCACTAGAGACCAATAAATCACGTCGGAGTCACCAATTATTGCGTGTTACTTTATGAACCAATTAAAACGACGATGTGGTGATTGAATATTGACTGGTTTATTGTTATTTAATTAAGGCTTATATACTAAGTTATTATACATACGTAGTACGGACCTATATAGGAAAGGGAAATTATGATGTTTACTTTATTTGCATAATTAACAATATTAACTATTATGTATTACGGCACGTAGTATTTTGCTTTGCTAATAACAAGTTATATATATCACGTTTGCATGTACTATACTATACTATGATATACTATGGCTTTCGCCATACAGTGCCTAGAAGCTTCGGGGCGAGCCGTCTGAAGTGCTAGTCGAAGTGCCATTTTCCGTTCAGAACCAGGCCCAGGTACCTCATATGGGCCTGGACGGGAACACGCGCCGAGCCCACCACTATCGAGGCGCCGCGGTGTGGACTGCGACGGGGCCCATGAAAGACCAGAGCCTCCGTCTTGCTAAGAGCCACCCGTAAACCCAGCGCCTCGATACGCCCGACCACCTGGAAAACGCCCACGGTGGCCAAACGGGCCGCCTCCTTGAAGGTACCCCCACGGGCTGTGACAAGGGTGTCATCAGCGTAGCTGATGATGCTCAGCCTGAGGGGTAGGACAGCACGTAGGGCCCAGTCGTACCCTATGTACCACAGGAGTGGACCAAGTACCGATCCCTGCGGGACACCGCACGACATGGGCCGCCGCCAAACCTCGTCACGAACTTCGAGGAGGACTCTCCTGCCTCTCAAGTAGTCTGCCACCAGCCGCTCCAGGTAAAAAGGCACTCCGGCATATCGGAGCGCCCCGTGGACACAGCTGTATGGCAGACTGTTGAAAGCGTTGGCGATGTCGATGAACACCGCCGCCGGTGTCTGCCTCCTCGCCGCGGCCTTCAGGCGCATAATGGCCCCGACCGTCGAACGCCCTTCCCGGAATCCGAACTGAGCATCCGACAGGTCGGGACCGACCGTGCTCAAGTGCCGGACAATGCGGGTGGCGAGAATTTTCTCCAATATTTTTCCCCGCCTCGTCCAGCAGCACTATGGGCCTGTACGTCGCGGTCGAGGCCGTCCCGGCTTGGCCAACAGAACCAACTTCCCCTCCTTCCAGCACTCAGGGAATGGCCCCGATACCAGGCCCGCGTCAAAAAGTTCTCTGAGGCGGATATCCAGGTGATCGAGAGCCAGCGCGAGGGCTCGCGACGGCACACCGCCAGGTCCGGGGGCTGTCGTCTTGGAGCGGATCCGCAAGACAGCCGCCCCCATTTCCGCATCTGTAACCGGGGGAACACTGAGATCCGCCTCCCGATGTCGGCGTGTTCTGCCCGATTAGGAAATAAGTCCTCGATCACCTCGGAGAGGAAGTTGGGCTGAAGGGTCTCCGTAAGGGGAGGGCCCCGTGCACGGAGCTTGTTCAGCGCCGCGCGATATGGGTGCCCCCAGGGGTCACGGTCTAGACCCTCCAGCATCTCACATTTCGCTCGTCCCTTGGCGAGACAGATGGCCAACTGCGGAGACGCTTTGGCTTCGCGATACGCCTCGTACAGTCGGCCCTCCTCTTGCTCGTCACGGTGGCGACGAACTCGGCTGCGTGTATAGGACCTCCGGGCACGAATGCAAGCCGCACGGAGGTCCGATATACAAGCTGCCTACATCAACCGTCGGGCCACGGCCCGCCAGGCACGATCAACCAGCCTGGTCGGAGGATCCTCCCTTTGTATTGGAGGGACTTAACACCCTGTTCCTCCACAAGTACATGCTACCAAATTGTATAATTTCTGACGTTTGTGACTTACAGCATTAAAAGTATTCAATGTTAAACTGTCATTGAATGCTTTTAATTAGCTCAGTTTTAATACTTCGGCATTGGCAACCTTATTACACCAGATTTCTTGAAATAAAGAATTGTTACAAGAGTTCTGGATGTTTTACATCCCTAACGTTATCCAGCCTTTCCATGCTCTCTTTAATTCTTTTTCTAGGGTTACATTGTATTTAGACAAAATACCGAATAAAACTTTACAACAGGTATTTCTATCAAAGGTACGTAGTGAACCGGTACATACATTACCGTTTAGTTTTCCAATGCAGCTTTGCCTACGTTAATTTTCGTGAATAAAACAATGGCTGCCAGTAAACAGACGGTATTTCAACTATTTAATCATTGCGTCGAAATAGTGTGTCTAAACGGCCATAACACGGAACTGGTGGCGTCCCACTACCAGCGAGCCATTTACTAAAACAATTTGTCAAAGTTATAACATAATAGTCTCATGGTTATCTTCTCAAAGAAAGAGGTGTATTAGACCAACAATTTTCGCCAGCTATGTGTTTAGTCTACAGTGCACATTTATAGAGTCCATGCCTCGATGAAAATATGCGGTGCAGTCTTTGAAGACTGCCGATAGAAGTGAAAACTAAGTAACTAGCGTGCGATGACAATGACGCGAGTTTCACGCTTTTTGTTCACTCAAAATGACACATATATATACAGTATAAATATAGCTCATGGAAAGCGTTCGGTAACGATGACGTGAGTTCCATGATTTTTGTACACCCAAAAAGTGCACAACGCGTCTAAAGACGTTTCCACTTAAAAAATTTGATAGGCAAGCCCAATAAAACTGACCAGACTGATGAAGCATGAAACAGAAGTTTGTTGAGTCTAAATGTTTAATTTTTTGTAAACCCTACGATAAAGGCATTATTCCTAGTGAATGAATTGACAATTTATATTTTTATAAAAATTTATCCAGAAAATACATTTTAAAAAGAAATCATTTACTAATTATTGTTAATAATGGTAATGAGACAATAAATGTTGGCGATAACGTGAACTCTTTTTAAGCAAAAAAGATATGATTAAACCACAAGCTATAAATCTTATCTAAATGAAAGTCGAGATTTGTCATAAAAAGTCTAATATAAGATAGAGACCAAAATTGACATAGTAATATATGTCAAAAAAAAACACTTTGTCTATGACTTTGACAGTATATTAAAAACTGCAGTTGACATAAATATGATGACTGTAAATGCATATCTAACAGAAATTATAAGTAGAATAATAATTGCACCTCTCCAACCCAATACTCTTACAGTGAGCCCGCACCCCGACTTCAGTCAAAGCGACCATCTCAAAGCAACCGGATGCAACCAAAATTCATAATCACAAGATACCGACTGCACAATGAAATTCTGCTCACAATTAAAATTTAAACAGCACAGCTACATAGCTGTGGCAGCATTGGCTTAGCACATGCTAAGCCAATGGAACAGAATAAGACAAGTCTTAGTTAAAGCGTTTCTCGGTATTGTCCTGCGAAATTGTAATATCATTCCAGAAGCTATGACTGTTTGTCTTGATTATCGGTCATAAGGAATAATCGAGAATTCGATTATTTGATTCGAATGAAATTCGACTTAGAGAATTTAGCGCCCGGAATAGATATAATATCTGTTCCACGAATCTTTTACCAACGTTAAAATAAGGTACTCAAGAAACATTCAGAGACACCACTTCTAACGTCTTTAAAAAGTATGAAAATGCAAAGGTCAAACCCACAATAATAAATTATAATATCTCTGCATATAAACTTTCCCAGTGCTGGGCGTGGGCCTTTTCTCCATGTAATAAGGGTTAGGGTTCTAATCCCAAGCTGGCCTAGTGCGGGTTAGCAAGTTTCTCACGTCTTTGAGAACGTTATGAAGAACTTTTAGGCATGTAGGTTTTCTTACAAAGATTTTCTCCATCATTAAGGCGAGCCATAATTAACGCTTTAATACGTACATAACTACGAAAAAACAAATGCTATCGCTGCTCCTTCATAATATTAGTAGATAGATAACATCTATAAGACAAATACAACAAAAAATTCTCACTCTCCACGTTTATCTTTGATTACTGCTCCGCTCCCGAAGCTCGTAACGTGAAGTTACATAGTCACATAACCTTCATATAACCTTCCTCAAAAATTGGGCTATATTATTTTCAAATCCGACTGGTAGTTCCAGAGCGCATTCAAAAGAAACCAAACTAATTGTTAAGTAATATTGTCTTCTGTTTACGCGAATGTTATTTATTGAAATTAAACTACTATATACGGATTTTATCGCGTTGTTTATTTAACACTGTATTACATAATTTTGAAACTGTTACACCACTACTATTGAATTTTACTAATTTGGTCACGGGGAGACCGTGACCATGGCTGCTGAAAAGCAACCGAAACGTCGGGGAAAGTGTTAACCTAAATATAAATAGATTTAATAGTTTAAATAATTTTATCAGCTTATAAATTAGTAAAATTCAATAGTAGTAGTAGTGTAATAGTTTCAAAATTATGTAATACAGTGATAAATAAACAACGCGTAAAGTTGTTTAATTTCAATGACTAACTGTTAAGCTTTATTATACTGGGTGTAAGGGACGGTGTACCGAAAACTGAAATAGTAGATTCAGACCATTGTTCTGAGTTACAATCGTTGGAATTTTCGTCAGAAAAATCCCAATTTATATCTGAAATTTTTATTTTTCTGACTGTATATCATAACATTTAATTAAATAAAAATCAATTAATACCACATTTTACTAAAATACAGCAATGTTATTAAATTGGCGTGATTTAAAGCGCGAGCGTTGCGTTGTATCAGTAGCAATCCATTGCGTACTGCGTAATTATATTAATCAATATAAAATCTTTCATCTTGCGTTTTTTATTAATAGAAGTTTTCGTCGAGATAAGTACCTATAGAATGACGTGTTAGTAAAGTTTTCGTTACGCTGTCCCTTACACCCAGTATAAGAAGCTATAGATATTGAAACATTACACTACATTTGCGACACCGTACACTAATTATAATTATAAATACACACAACCCAGGTATCGGTTAGCGGTTACGCGTCGAGATCAATGCCCAGTAATTATTTGCTAAGTCTAGGCATAGGCATTGTAGGTATTCTAGTGCCACACTATTGTTAGTGTTTAATTAACGTTCCTGTAATAACTATTGTTAAACGTTCCGCCGAGCAATTGGTTACGTTTTGATGGAGGGGAATTGACGTTAATGGTTTAATGTGGAGTTAGTGTAAGCTATTAAGAAGTTAATAATTACAATGAGACATTACATAACAGTATTTTTCTTCTGCAATTTAATGAATGCTTTGTAGGATAATACCTTCAGCTATCAAGTAATAATTTACTCAAACCCAAGAAGAACTGCAATAGTCTGATTGATTGATTTTTATTTTCTTTCGTGCTAAATGCAGTATAGAATATTGCCTAAAAAATACAACCGCTCTCGGGATTTTATGGTTGACAAATATAAATGCAAACTTGTGCCATGAAACTCAAAAGGTTGGCCAAAACATAAAAACCAAAAGGCAGAACAACAAGAACACATACACAACTTCCGATTTGTGTATGTATAATTACTGCGTCGCCATTTACTTACTATATGCTTCCGTGGCGCAGCGTAGTGAATGTGACTGATGTGAATGAGGTCTAAGATTTGAATACCGAGTCGAGACAACAAAAAATTTTTGGGCTTTTCTGTTAAGAAATCTCAATAGTAGCTCGGAGTTAGGAGTTTGGCGGTGTTAGATAGGAAACCCTTTGTTTCGACTAATTTTTTTTTTGTCCTAATTTAATTTGGCATAATGGATTTTTTTGTCATATTAATATTTTGACATAATTGTTTTTGGCATACTATTTTAGTAAGCATAAATATCATTTAGGCTAAAGCTTTTTGCCCTAATTTTGATAGGCATAAAGTTATAAGGCATATATTACTTGGGTACCATAGTGTAACGATAGGTTAGGATGTTTATTTTATAATATACGAAAAGTATTTTATTAAATGCAAACATAAAATTTACAAAGCTTCAAATTTATGCTTTAGAATAGTATGCTTAACAATTATTATGCTTATAGTGATTATGTTTAAAAAATTGTGTCTACACAGTTATGCCAAATGAATATAGTGCGTAACTATTATTAGGATAAGTAAAAGTATGTACTGTTAAATTATGACATAATTTTATGCGAATAAATAGGAAACCTCTTAGATAGCCCCGTGCCTCGAAAAGCTCGTAAGGCCGTTGGTCCTGCGCCTGATCTCTTTCCGATCGTGTCAGATTACCGTTCCATCAGAGCGTGATAGCTAGGGAACAGAGAGTGCACTTGTGCACTCTCTGTTCTAATTTTCAATTTATTTATGTATCTTTCTTTATTTTCTTTTTATATATTCGTCTGTTATAATAATTCCACTAAAAGAGGCTACCATCCCAATCAATGACTTGCTTTGACATAGTATTTAGTAGTGTATATCTAAATGGATTAATTTAAATAATTTAACAGTAGTAGTAGTTTAATAGTTTCAACATTATCTAATATAAGACCTCACTTCGACGGTTTTAAAATAAATACATAAGGAATACAAATAGCAATATCATATATTTAGCCATCGAATGTTATACTGAAATATTTACAGAATAATTTTACTATACATCATCAACATTTTGCGCTACACCCTGAGTCTTTTCTCTGGGAACTTTTCTTTACGCCTCGCTTAAAAAGCTTAAGAGTGAAAGAAAAAGGTAAAGTTTTGGTAAAGGGTAATAAAAAATATATATTTCCTTAGGTTGCAGACTGTGGTCTACTGTCTATCTGGAAAATAATAACCGTCTGGGACTTTAGCAACTTCAGCCCACATAGACAAGCTGTTGTATGAAAAGGCAGTAATATCATCTTTAAACTGTCAATAGCTGGAATGCCAGACATATTTGAAAACGATTTGTGATTAGATGCCGCGCGCGTGCGCGCTGCCGCACCAAAGATTATGCCTCGTTTAAAGAAGGATAAGTCATTGCTGCTCGGGATCCACCGCGGAAAGTAGAATGATTTGAAATGATTGCTGAAAGAGTAGGTACCTACCATGCTGGTCGGAAAAGTTTCGACGAAACAAGCATGATACCTATAGTAGGAATCATCCTTGTGTCAAGAAGTACGACTTAAGTAGGCACCCAACCTGACTTTTAAAGATATAATAATACTAATACTTAGCTACCTCTCTACTAATTACCTCTCAAGTCCTTCATCAATGATTAATCTTTGATCAACGGCTCACCGCTATTACATAACGAATATTTAACTAGCACTCATTCTTGAATAATTTTTGCGGTTATTTTTCTGATTAGTACCTTACTAGTAAATACTTAGGTACTGCTAAAATATGAGATTGATTTTATAATAAGGCTGTTAGTGCGCTATGCTGCATATGTTTAAAATACATATCAACAATCTATATACCTGATCGTTGGTTCACAAACGGTACATGACGATGACAATAATGTTTATGTAAACACGCCCAAAGCTGTTACACAGCGCACCCTAACCGCTGCACGACAGCGGAACGTGCGGTACACCGCTAAACGTCAGCGAAATTAACGTCTCACTTGAGGAGCACACAGCGCTGCGTCAAGCGCTTTATTGTACGGACATACCTTACGAGTACCTACACACTACAAAATAACTACGGCTTTGGTGATATAAAGCTTTTATTGCTAAGAAGCTGTGCTATTTAAAATAGCAACGGTGCTCGGTATAGAAGTTAAAATGGCGGTCGCGCATTTTCTTGTTGGCTACGTCTTTACTTCTATACTTCCTCAGAAATCTCAGATGCACGGAGGCGAAATATTTAAAGGCCTTAATACTAGCTTCTGTTTGCATAGTTCACATGAATCCTAAAGCAAATCTATTCCATGTTAAAACATAGGATAGTATATAACATAGTAACATTAAAATGCAGCCCTTTTTACGCGTGATTGAATAAAAGACATGTATAAACACATTTTCACAATTGTAATATTTGTAGGACAAGGAGCTGTTTGTTGCTTCGCTCCTTAGAGGTAAACATCTTCTCTCTAGCCTTCATTATTCCCAAGTCACTTGGGGTCGGCTTTTCTAGTCTAACCGGATTTGAATGGATATCAGTGTTTACACAGCGCGGCTGCCACCTGACCTCCGCAACCCGAAGGCTAACGATGCCCAAAAGCTAGACCAGTGTCAGAATATTATAGGGCACTGACTTTCCAATAACGACTGCCATAGATGTTTATGGCAGCCGGGACCGACGGCTTAACGTGCTCTCCGAGGCACGGAGCAGGCGATAATTGTCAATCAATAGGCACATAATTTCAAAAAGTCATATAACTTCCGAAAGTCAGAGGTGCGCGACGTGGGTTCGAACCCGAGACCCTCTGCATTGCAATCTGTTGAACTCCCCACTGACCTATCGCTGCTCTTAGAGATAATAATAATAATATTCTAAACATACACACAACACCATCTAGAAATAGACAGACCCTACCTTATTTATTTTCTTTATATGACAAATGTGTCTGTCTTTTACATTTTACAGCCTTGTCGAATAAGATAACATTTTTAATTATCTTTATGTCATAATTACATCTGAATCGGCCGTGAAAATATTTGTTTTATGGATAAGGAGTTGCATTTTAAAGAATCTCGAATGTTGTTGCAAATTTTAGTTTATAGTTTCAGTGACCGGGTACAAGGCTAGAAGTTTAAAAAATAACTGAGGCATCGAAATAGGATACTTACTTATAAAAAGTTATATTCTTTTGTATCGTGTGTGTTAGTCATTTACCCATGACTCTAGCAAAAAACTATTAAGAATTAAACTTTTTCGTAGTACTAACAAAGGGCGTATAAAACCGATTTCACTAGTTTGATGTAGAACTTAAAATTGGCAGCCCCCGGCAAAGTTAAACTTGTTGATGAACTTAAAATGAAAGTAAACTTCGTTTTGACAATCATAATCTTACATTTACAATGTTAAAACTGTTTTTAATAGTGTTCTAAAATCGTTGTTTGTCTGATTTGACTGCAATGGTTTCGGTTAGGTTGCCTTGCCATTGCGAGCGCGCTGAGTGCTGTGGGTTCGATCATCTTACGAGACATTAATGTATGTAATTAATACATATTTTTATGAAACTGGATAGTCTTTGCATCCGTTGTTTGAATTTTTAAGCAATATACAGGGTGTCCGGTAATTAATGGATAACCTTGAAATGTCTTATAGTAGAACAGAAGGGCGTTTAGAAAAAATGAAAAAATAATAATAAAAGAAATAAATATATATATATTAAAAAGTGCAAGCTATATAGCATAGCATACTTTTGACTGTCTATCTATTAGCATAATTAAGTGTTTAATAATAAAACAACAAAAAACCGATGGATTTCATTCATTTATGGTCGTAGTATACAAGAAAGTTATACATGGTAATTAAAAAGAAACACATATCTCAGGTAGTAGTTAGGATAGATTTTTTCATATTTTTTTCTGAACGGCCATCAGTTCCACTATAAGACATTTCCAGGTTATCCATTAATTACCGGACCCCCTGTATAAGTAAATCTCCCGTGATACAGGGATTATCCACTTTAAAAAGAATTTTATAAAGGAAAAGCAAAACTTGGATCAGAACTCTTCACATCCCTAGGGATCTATGATCTATCACCTAGGTCAGTAACATATTTTGAGAACCCTAATAATGATATTCACGATAGTAATTGTAGGACTGGCAACTTCTTTATGAAGACCTAATCCACAACACTCAGCGTAGGGACAAGGTAACCATTCAAACATTGTGCCAGTCGTGCACTGCAGTTACCAAGGCATTAATTGAATCAGTAACACCTAAGAGAAAATATTCCCAATCTGCGTGTTAGAAAGAAATAAGTATAGTTTTAGCGTCATGTCACGCTGAACTGTATCTTATCTTATCTTATGTGGGGGCCAGTCAGTACAGACCGGCGACACCTCGACCCAGTGGGATCTTTTGTGTCGACTTCCCCTATAACGACTACCATAGATGTTCATGGCAGCCGGGACCGACGGCTTAACGTGCTCTCCGAGGCACGGAGCAGGCGATAATTGTCAATCAATACGCACATAATTTCGAAAAGTCATATAACTTTCGAAAGTCAGAGGTGCGCGACGTGGGTTCGAACCCGAGACCCTCTGCATTGCAGTCTGTTGGTCTCCCCACTGAGCTATCGCTGCTTACGCTGAACTGTAAATACGTGGATATTGAAGCAAACAGATATACTTACCTACAAAAACGCGGTATTCATGTTGACAATTTGCGTGGCAGTCTTAAACCAGTTATCTAATACCTATAAATAAATACCTGATTTAATATTAAAACAAGCAGAAACAAATTATGGCAACATTTTGGAACTGACTGACAATCTAATTACTGTATACCAGTACCGCTAGTCAGTTCTAGAACACGCAATAAAGCGGTTTCCGTACAGAAAAGCTCTCATTGAGCTCAATCCAGTTATATTCCAACGTTGTATATCAAAATGATATGGAATTAATGAAATTCATATCTATACTAATATCATAAAGCTGAAGAGTTTATTTGTTTGATTGAACGCGCTAATCTCAGGAACTACTGGTTCGAATAGAAAAATTATTTTAGTGTTGGATAGCCTATTTATCGAGAAAGGCTATAGGCTATATAACATCACGCTACGACCCACGGGGGCGGCGCAGTAACTATAAATGCGGGTGAAACCCCGAGCACATCTAGTTATCTATATACATACAGTGTCACGCCTATATGGAGATATAGCCTGTATCATGACGTCACAACATGACGTGGCATTACCAGTTTTATTTAGCTACGGTTTTAGGTCCTACGTAATAGAGGGCGATTCTATTGCCATCTACCGGGTACATTTTAGATTCAATTTTGCTACTGAGATAACATAACATCTTAAAAGATTATCTTAATACGACGTTAGCACTATTAAAATAATTAGGGAAAATATAAAGTATCTATTTAAAATTGTTTAACCCTGAGCAAAATTTCAAGGGCTTTTGGCAATCGTGTAAAGAATAAAAATAGGACCAAAAATTTTTGTTTCTCTAATAAATTGTTTCGTATGTGGGTATTCTTTGAAAGTTTGTAAGGAGATAATTATTTCTAGTCTGACAACTGTTCTCTTTTTAAACAAAAACATTCCCTTGGCATAATTGTGTTTACGACCAACTAAAATGTCGCAGATTCAATTCTTGAAATTTGTAATACAAATTTGATGGGTGAGATTATCGTACATGTTTTCGCCAAGCACGTAATCGTATTGTCGATCGTTTATCTTATAAATTCCTAAGGCAGACTTTATACATATAGCTTAACCAACCTCTAACACAACCCAACGATTCGGACGTTAAGCCGAAAGCTCTAGAAACTGAAACACGAAAACTAGCAAACAAAAAGGAACTAAAATTCCTACTAGACTTAACCTAACAAATCGTCAGCCATTTTGTTTGTCAGAAAGCATCGTCTAACAAACGAGCAAGTACCGCTAATATCGCGGTCAACGGTTAACGAAACGCTTAAGTAATTTACGTTTACAAATGAAACTTCAGCCCAACAAGATCGTCGTAAATTTAAAAAAGGGGGAATAAAAAATAAGTCGCGAGTTGCGCCTATCTCGGAAATTACTCGCGCGAACTTCTAAACGTTATCTTGCGTAAATGATACTAAGTAACGCGGATTTTACTAGGCGTTGCCGCAGTCTTGGCTCTGGACGGCTGTTTTATAAAGTGCACTTACTATATTATTACAAGTTAAGTGTAACTTTAAATTTGCTAATTATTAAATTATTATTAATTATAATATGTTAAGGTCACACTTTCAATAATTATAATATATTAAGGGACATATATTTAGTTATATAAATGTTGGACTGCCATGTCGAAGTCTCTAGTTTAAACCCATTGAGCGTATTAATTAAGAAAAACATCGTGCAAAAACCTGCATGTCTCAGAGTTCTGTATAATGTATCGAAGAAGAGATTCTTTTATATTTAATAAATTAATACTAGCTGTCCCGACAGACGGTTGTCTTATATCGACAAAAAAAATCTGAGCCATCCTCGAATCCACTTGAACACACACAAAAAAAATCATTCATATCGGTCCAGCCGTTTAGGAGGAGTTCACTGTCAATACACGTACAGAAGAATTATATATATAAAGATAATATTCAATCACATACACACAACACCATCTAGCCCAAACGAAGCGGAGCTTGTACTATGGGTACTAGACAATGGATAAACATACATATATTTATTTGTTTGTAAATACATACATATTATACATAGAAACACCCAGACCAAGACTCAAGCTCGTATCAATTTGGATTAGGTTAATTTAGTGATTATACTTTTTTGTGATGAATGGTACTCTATGTTCCTTTCTGTATCCCTGACAAGTTCATGATGGTCGGTCGAGTAGTTAAGGCGTGAAAGCATATCAAACAAACTCACATTTTCATTTATGTATAATATTAGTAAGCATAACGCGTTTTACACTTTCATGACCACTAATAATATACACAGACACATCTACAATAAAATTACAGAGAATTCGCAGACATATAGATTTTCTCACGATGTTTTCCTTCACCGATAAAGCGAGCGTAAATTAACTATTTAATTCGCACATAATTTCGAAAAGTCAGAGATGATTGCTTAGGGATCGAACTCGGAACCTCTGCATGGCAGTCCAACGGTCTTTCACTAGGCTATCGCAGTTTATTAAAAATAATAAATATAATCCATAAAACTTTGAGTTTGAGTATGACAAGATTTCATAATTAAAAGAAATTAAAAGAAATTAGCGAATCATTCATCAAATTACAGTGAAATATTTACAGAATTATATCATTAGTTATACCATCACAAACATTCTATGACACATCCTATGTCTGTTCACTCTATGTTTTCCATAAACTGTGAGCTTTACCGATACGTATAAAAAATTTAAATAGCTACCACAACTCGTTTAGGTTTTAAATTCGCGATCGTGACTTCGAGCCTCATAGCTACCGACTTGAACTAAGTCCTAACACAATCATTTAAATCACTTGGAGTGGTCAACAAGAATTTGCAACCGTAATTGCTAGTAATCTTTGAAAATGAGAAATTAATCTTCCTTATCGCCGTTTACTGATGGCGTGCTAAGAACGGCAGCATTTTAAAAGCGATGGTAATTATTTATGGTTATTGTACAAGGCAAAAGCCACACCGCGAATATAGTAAATTAGTTTTTAGTTATTATTCACTAAATTACCTAGACGGGCTTGGTTTTCCGGATCGAGCAAAGTATGATTGGGGTTTACTGCTAACAAATTCTTCATGCAGCTTGAAGTGTTAAACCGTGACCGTCAAACGGCAATAGAATTGTATATATAACGTGTGACCTAAAACAATTGGCAAAATGTGAATTTAATACATCTCTGCCTACTTCTACATATATATAGGCATGAGTCTATGTTTGCCTGTCAAAGTCAAGTCAAAGTCAAAAATCTTTATTTCCCTAAAAATGTGTAAACACTTCTTAGACGAATCAATAAACTGATATACTAATAAAAAATGTAATACTTAGTAAAAATGAATAAAAGGAAATAAAGAATTATGTATTCATTTAATTTCACGACGCGCGACGCCTACATTAACCAAGTATTATACAGGTTGTGAATATGTGAATCAAATTGTAACGGGAGATTCCTTAGTAAGTACCTTTCAAATGTGCTGAATAAAAAATTATCTTGTGTTTGTTGTTGGTCAAACTTACAAGATTTTCTTTGGTGCAAATAAAATACACCAATATAATGCGGTGATGTAAGAACTACATCAGTTTTAAAAAACATCGTCTGTAGTTGGCCGAATCAATCCTTCACAAATAATAATAATGGAAAAAAAATGAAAATTAACCATAAACGAAGCACCTGTAGTAGAAAGTCAGGAAAAAGTACATTTTTTAAAAACTTTTTTATTTTTACTTAACGGTCATATTTTTTTATTTAGCTCATTTGGTAGGTCCTGACCTAAGGAACCGCCCGTTACAATTAGATTCACATATTCTGGGACACCCTGTATATATTTTTGTGGATCCTATTATCTTAATTATTATAAATGCGATTGCGATTTTGTTTGTTTCTTTCTTTATTACGGTTTTATGCCTTTACTACTCGATTGATCTTTGACTTATCCAAGTGCCTTTCATTAAGAAAATAGTACTATTTGGTTACTACTTACTTACACGTAAGGTGAAAAAGATGACACAATAAGTTTCCAACAAATTGCCGAACAAGAAAAGCTTTACAATAAAGCTTAAAAGCCGGACTAAAAATGCTATCAATTTGTTCCATAAGATACAAGAGCTAACAGACAATATATCAACTCCGTCGCTCCGACATTACAACGGGGATGGCAGAGTTTTCAATAACAAACAGCTTCGTACAAGATTTGTTGTCACAACGGATTGTGGGCGAGCACCGAACTTTGTACTACAACACGTGGCAACACACACATTATTATTAGTGTACGACAGCAGCTGAGCAATGATTAAGTTGTTCACAGAACAGACATTAGATACCTAGATACTCGTAATACTTTATTGCAAAAGTAAAGTCTTACTGTTCGCAAAATATATTTAGTAATATAATATGCATATAATCATAGCAATACAGATGCTGCAATAATTATAATACAAAAAAAGAATCAGGGCGATACATTCCGAAAATATAAGATAGGTATATATAGTTTAAAACCACATTTCAGCGAGCTAAGATACAGGCCTTAATATATCGAGAGTTAGAAAATATGGACATTTATTGAAATTAAACTACTATATACGGATTTTATCGCGTTGTTATACTACTATTAACACTGGAACATTGAGACAACTACCATTAGTCGCCCCGTGACCATGGCTGCTGAAAAGCAACCGAAACGTAGGAGAAAGTGTAAACTTAAATATAACTAGTTTTAATAATTTAATTAGCTTAAAATTAGTAAAGTTTAATTGTAGTGTAGTAGTGTAACAGATTCTAAATTATGTAATAATATGGACATAATAATAATATTACGGACATTTATTTTAGGATACATACTGACTTCACTCTATCAAAGTTAAAATAAATATTTAATATTTAAAAACAAATTTGAATGTAACTTCGTAATTTTAATCTTAATTTAAACTATTACTGTGTTTCCTTTGTTACTTAGACATTAGCAGACAAATAATAATAATAATATTCTATCACATACACCCGACACCATCTAGCCGAAACTAAGCAAAGCTTGTCCTATGGGTACTAGACAATCATGGATAAACGTACATAACATATACTTTTTTTTTGTAAATACGTACATATTATATATAGAAACACCCAGACCAAGACAAACATCCAAGTTCATACACACAATTGTATGGCTTGTGCGGGAATCGACCCCGTGACCTCAGGCGTGGCTGTCGATTACACTAACTAATACGCTATCGAGGGTCTTTTCAAACAACATAATTTATTACTTAAGCATAATGTAAGTTAGATGCTCTATTATAATAGCTTTTTATGATATCAGCAATCGTCAATTGTATGGCTTGTGCGGGAATCGACCCCGTGACCTCAGGCGTGGCTGTCGATTACACTAACTAATACGCTATCGAGGGTCTTTTCAAACAACATAATTTATTACTTAAGCATAATGTAAGTTAGATGCTCTATTATAATAGCTTTTTATGATATCAGCAATCGTCAAGTTTAAAATAACAACCAGAAAAAGGTTTTCTTTGTAAAAAATTTTGCATTTTCATGTGATTTTCGATATTAACGTTATTTATAAGCAGCCCATAAACAAACCCTTTTTTTATATTTGTGAGACTTGTTTATGAATTGTCCCACTGCTTGGCAGAGACCTCTTGTCAATATGAGAAGAGTTAGGCCATAGTCCTGGATTGACAGATTTCACTAATCTTTGAGAACATTATGCAAAACTCTCGAACATGAATTTTCACGAAGTTTTTCTTCGCCGTTAGAGCGAGCGATAATTAACGCTTTATTACGCACACAATTTCGAAAAGTTAGAGGTCAGTTTAACGCTTTCCCCATAAGCTATGGGTGTTGTTAGCTTACATTTGCATCTTACTAGTTCACACTATCACACCATTTCTTACTTCACACCTAATCAATCACTGTTCCTATCTACAAACAAATCATTGCATATTATAGGCACAATATCTTCCCTCACGTAACCCCTCTACATATTACTCTATGTTATCGGTTATGAATTTTTCATGGTGCGGCCAAGAGTCCATGTGTTCGCGGCGGTAATGCGCACCCCGTTGTTTTTGGACGTCGTGTTATGTACGCCATGCTTCCGAATAGCGACGGCGGATTCGATACTAGGGGAAGAAAGGGGAATATTGGCTCCAATTTTCCTCTGAGTTAAAAAGATAGGCATGTCGCAGATCTTACTAATAATAAAATGTGAAGAGATTTGGATTTGGTTGCTCAATTTCGCGGAACTGTTTTACAGATTTGGATGAAATGCTGACGCATTTTTATCTTGGTAACCTAGGAGATTTGTCCATGTGGTATTTACAAGGATCAAGCTGCGGGCAAACGCCACTTTGATATACAGGGTGTCCGGTAATTAATGGATAACCTGGAAATGTCTTATAGAGGAACTGATGGCCGTTCAGAAAAAAAATATGAAAAAAATCTATCCTAACTGCTACCTGAGATATGTGTTTTTTTTTAATTACCATGTATAACTTTCTTGTATACTACGACCATAAATGAATGAAATCCATCGGTTTTTTGTTGTTTTATTATTAAACTCTAATTATGCTAATAGATAGACAGTCAAAAGTATGCTATGCTATGCTAATATAGCTTGCACTTTTTAATATATATATATTTTTTTTTATTATTATATTTTTTAATTTTTCTGAACGGCCTTCTGTTCTTCTATAAGACATTTCAAGGTTATCCATTAATTACCGGACACCCTGTATATTAACTTCATATATATTTATGAAATGTATTTAGTACAGTGATCATTAAACAAAAGTTATATGCGTCAAGAGCGTAAGAAAAGTGTGAGACGTGTACGTGTGTACATAAAGATACATATACGTTTGTTTCCCAAAAAGTTGGAGAGAAGGACATTACAAATTTTCACTACCAAATATTCTGATATATCCTATTGCTTTAGTCACATTCATCATATTCTTTAAGTATGCTTGCCGGTGTAAAGTACAGTAAACCTGATCTTACTCCAGAATGGCTGTAATTAGGTCTGTAAATATCCGTATATTCTCTTTCAACATCTGCCATATTATAACATAGTACTCTGTATTCTATTATAATTCTCTCTATATTTCATACCAACTTCTATTTCTTATGACTATGGCCACTGCATTTAGCAGCGTCTTCGCTTTCGTGATTCTCAGTAAATAGCTTGGATATAATAATCGTACAGGAACAGCGTATTTTTTCAAAATAAGATTCTTCTTATTCTAAAAAAAACACTGTCCTGGCTAGAATATATATGCTATATTCTAGCCTGATATACAAACAAAACAAAAAATACACCTAAATATTTTTACTAATAATATGCCTTTTATAAATCTTAAAACTATAGTCAATAAAGTAATTTATTATAGAGTATTGCTACATTATGGTACAAAACACTCCACTTGGAAACACTAACCTACATGACCCATAGCCAGCAAAATACAAGCCACAACTCGAGTGACATCAACGCAATTGCCTACAAATAGACAAGCCGGCGCACATATTATAGCCATCTGATTGCATCGTTCCGTTTCATCTTACACCTACTTTACCGAATCGATTTGCACCACAGAGAGGAAGAAAATGTATGGAATAAAACATGTATTATCAAGTACTTGTCAAAACGAGCGCGTTTTCAGAAGAAACTGCAGAGATACGGCGCTATTGCGTTGTGTATAGCACCGATGACATAAACTTCTTTAAATATACATATGTGATTCGAATTGTATGGTTCGGTTTTTCTTTTGTACAAGTTTGTTTTTTGTCTTTGTCGTTAGAGAAGTGAAGTTAGCGAGAAACACAGTAAATATTTGGTTGAAGTGTAGGTATTTATTTATGCTACTTAATCAACCCTTTTGCGTAGGCCTAAAAGGGTTGATTTGTGAAGAATAGCTGCGATTGAGAGACTCCTTATCACAGAAAGCTGTTATTTCATATAAATACAAAAACTGATGTCGTCGTCTTGCAGTAGGTAATTAGGTACAGTCATATTAAGTAAATGACGTTAAATTTAATAAACCAATAAAGTTTAAGGTCACATATAATAACGAGATATCCTATTGCTGTCTACTAAAGCACATTACTGGACTACGTACTCATGTGGCTACTGATAATTTTATAATAATATAATTAACCCAGTAACAATTTTAACATTTAAACTTTTGCGTTGCATGATGTGTTCATGTGTACCTTTTTAAAGCTTGACGTTTCGACCAGGTTACACCGGCTGTGGTCACAAGCTTTAAAAAGGTAAAATTCATGATCACGTTAATAGCCGCTACATATTATATATATATATATATATATATATATATATATATATATATATATATATATATATATATATATATATACTAGTAACAATTTGCCCAAACCGGTAATCATAGCCGGAAATTTTTGTAAGGCTTCAAAGTCGAACTAATATCACACTTTACTTAAACTGTGATATACATTGTATTGTGATTACAAACACCAACAACCACACACAAAGACGGGGTTACCAAACCGTGAATACAATATACAATAAAGTACAATAAAAATAAATATAAAATTAACTTTCATTACTCCATATTTACACAAACGCACTCGCGTCATTAAAGTATTCGACGTATCGTGCCTCTTTACAAACAGCACCCACTTTCACGTGTTTCATTTGTGCACGAAAATTGTTCGCATGGGGAGCTCTACATATGGGGAATAAAATGACTAATAGCTGAAGTACGATCAACACATTAGTATTAAAGTTCGCACGAATATGAAAATGCTACATATATTGTTTGGTACTAGTTTCTGCCGCGGCTTGATCCGCTTGAATCCCAAAGGAACGCATTGCCGGGATAAAACTTATTCTATGTATTAACCCAGAACTTGGTATAATTGTGTGCCAAGTTTCAAAGAAATCCATTCAACGGTCTACACGTGACGAGATAACGAACATCCAAACACTCAAACATCTTTACAAACTTCCACTTTTGTTATATAACAAAGATAAAAAGAATGAAACACAAAATTAAACAGTTTAAATGATTAAATGATAATGATTTTTCTTACGTTTTCGCGAATGTTATAGATTGAAATTAAAACAGTTTTTATATTATATTTAGGGTAGTATTTAACTGTTCCTCAAATTTTTGCCTTTGTTTAACCAAAAATACTAATTGCACAGCAAAATATATATTTAAAGAGATCAAACTAAGAAACTCGAAACTATTCAACAGTTTCTTAATTATCTATATATTTTTTAATAGTATTGCTTTTTTAAATGAACAGCTATAAATCCGCATAAAGTGGTTAAGTTGATAATAATGTGTTGTTCATCTGCTTAATGTCTTATTGTTGAGGTTTCGTACGATTCTTGGGTCATGCTAAATTATAAACCCAGTACTTGGTCTATTTGTGCGCATAGTTTAAAAAAATCCATTCAACGGTCTATACGTAATGAGATAACAAACATCCAAACATCTTTACAATCTTTTAGTTTTGTTATATTAGTACGATAAAAAGTATTAAAACCAAAATTATACAGTTTATATGACTAATTGATACTGATATTGAAATTAAACCACTTCATTTTGTAATATTTATGTCTCTCGTGACCATCTAAAAAGATATATCGGCAAAATTTTGAAACTAAATAGTTAAAATAAGAAAAGTAATAGTGTAGTAAATTTTAATAGTGAGTAATAATTTAATAGTTTCAAAATTATCAAAAGGTAGTATTTTTCAAATAAGCTGCGATAAAATTCAAATAAAGTAATTCAGTTGATACCTTGTCGGAAGTCCAATCGTTGAGATCTCGTTCGATTCTTGAGTCGGGCTGAACATCAACATGAAATAGAATATAGATGTAATGTACATATGTCTAATCCTTATATACATTAGTCTCACGCCTTTACAGGGAAATCATCGAAGGGATAGCCAGAGACAAACTACACCCAATTTTCACCAGCTGTGGTTTTTTGCAAGGTTTGACCATATAACTGAGAAACAGACAATTTCTTAGTAAAAACAACATGCAGAGCAGTCTTTGGGGACTGCCGATAGAAGTAAAAACTAAGTTACTAGCGTGCGGTGACGATGACGCGAGTTTCACGCTTATTGTTCACCCAAAAAGTACACATATATACACAGTATACATATAGCTCATGGAAAGCAATTGGTGACGATGACGCGAGTTCCATGATTTTTGTTCACCCAAAAAGTGCTCAACGCGCCTAAAGAAGTTTTCACTTCAAAAACCTAATAACATTTTATCCCAGCATCCAGGCTGAGACATGCGCAATAATCGCAATCACTATCTCTATGCTACGTTACCAAGGCAGTTTTGTGTAAATATCCTAAAGCTTAGACACATATATACACACACGTAACACCAGCAAAATTTAATACCCACATAACAAGAGACTACCCAAATCCAAACTTTACATTAGCAAAATAATACATACGAATAAATCAAGTTTAATTACTAATGAAAATATACAATCACGTAACGAACTTACACACAATTCAATTAACACTAGGGCTACTATGTAAATTAGGTTTCTGCGGAACCCAGACGCGTTTCCGTTAAGATACAATAAAGGTCTTATCTGCACGGTACACCCTCGTAGCGCCGAACAATAGGGATTAAAGTACCTACGCGCGGTTATATTTGATCACTGCGATTGCACAATGCTGGATAAGAAATGAAGACGGTTTGGGAAACAATGCTACTTGTGAATATAAAAAGTTTGTGAAGATGTTTGGATGTTGCTTAATCACGCGTGTTAAGTCGTTGGTTGGATTTAAAACTTGACACACAGGCAGATCATGACCTGGATGAACACAGAACACTTCTTTTCCGATTCATACGTGCGTATCCCATAGTAAAATGCCGTAGGGTTTGCGCGAATGAAATTAGTAATGATAATATTAATCTGTATATAAACTGTCTTACTGCTGGGCAGGGGCCTCTTCTCTTTGTGAAGTCCATAGTCCACCACGCTGGTCCAGTTGACAGGCGTCACATATCTTTGGGGGAACACTGTGAAGTGAAGTGCTTTTTAGACATGCAATTAGCCTCATAATGTTTTCCTAAATGATTTTATACGCACATAACTTTACAAAGTCAGGAGAGGTCAGGCATGCCTTGGGATCGAACGTCAGTTCTCTGCGTAGCAGACCAATAGTCTCTCAGTAGGCTATCGTTGCTTGTTAGTTATTGTAGTACTTTTAGAGATTGTCTTGGAGACTTTTGGAGATAAGTTCATATTCAACCATTGGCTAATTACATCAAGAGGATACCTGCATGTTTAAGTTCTTAATAATGTTTTATGAATGTGTGGGGATCAAAATTGTAGGAATCGGGTTGTCTCTGTGACCAACAGTCCCTGTTCCACAACAAAAATGTGTTTCTTATTGTTTTGTTTCTATTTTACTTTAATTAATTCGAAACAACTCAGCCAATATTTTATAAAGTATATAAAATATTGGCTTTTATAAAGTATGCCGTTATTGTTATGTCAGACCAAATACTATTTACATTCGTATAGCGATAAATTATAATATATGTGATGTGGTGTACTTTAATTAATAAATAAACATTGTCGAGGTTTTATTACCAGTTGCCCAGCGCCACGAGCAGTTGCCTTCTGCACCAAAAAGAAAAAAAGACATATTAAAGACATATTTAGAGTGTTTCAAAGATTGCCATGTCAAAATACCGTAAACAAAGCCTTCTCCAACTCTGAACACCGTGAATATGTGAATAGTCATGTGTCAATGACCTGATGAACACAGACCTGTTTATACTCTCGATGCATAATAATCAATAGCTCCAATATAAATTAAACCACAAGTGTAGGTAGTCTAATCACGGCCTTATGCAATACATCTTATATTGTTGGTCTTATTTACTAGGTGCGATAACGAAACCACATTATGATTTGATGACATGTAATAAAAATAAATAATTCGTAATGTTCTAAAGACTGTATTTCGGTCACAGCGGCAAATTTTACCGGTGACTGGCCATCTGCACAGGAGATATTATAGTGCACGACTGTGTGCGCAAACACTGTGCATTATATGTTCCCTAACTCACATGATCCGATGGGACGGCGATCTGACACGACCGGAGAGAGATTAGGCGCAGGGCCAAGGATTTTATGTACTTTCCGAGATACGGGGTTGTCTAACACTGCCAAATTCCTAACTCCGGACTGCTATTGAGATTTCTTAGCAACAAACCAATAACTTTTTTTGCCACGACTGACACCCAAGTTTCCACGCACAGCATTCATCACCGCTGCCGCTGCCGCCGTCTCCGTGGCAGGCAGTCATGTTGACATATACAACGCCTTTTCATTGCGGTCAAAGTTTAAGTTCTGTATAATAATTTTCAAAGAATAATTGATGTTGAACACTATGATTACTTCGTATCCAATAGTTCATGTTCCTCGGTAGCACGGTACGGGGTAACCCCAGTGTGAGCGATAAGTGTTGATGCTCCGGGGTGACGTGAATACGAACTCGCCTTTATGATGTTGTTGTCACCCACTTTATGGGTGAGACGATCTGCCGGAAAATTGTTGCTTTTTCACCCCCCATGGATACTAGACGGTCAGATTGCGAGATAACGTATGGGGTTTGGGAAATAAAAGTAATGGCAAGGGGACGCTTCAAGAGCGAGCAGCTTAATTTGATGTTTAAACAAATTGGTGACGTAATAATCTGAAGCATTAACCCTCTACGTAACAATAAAAGCGTAATAATAACCTTTGTGTGTGTAATTTATATTTTGCTTTTATTTTAGGTAGGTATTCATTCAACAATTTTATCCTTCTCACCGATATTATCAGATGGTGCTATAAAACAGTACGTGTATTATTTTTAATATAAACCGGTTCGAGAATACATACCAAAAGTATTAATTGTAGGTACCAAAAACATAATGATAACTTCATTTTTTCAATTTTTTCATTCGGCACCGAAAGTTATTTACGCATACGTACAATTGGAAAATTCACATTGTGCAGTAAATATTAAAATAGTTTTTTATTTTTGAAAATTTAAGCATTTTTGCTTTTTAACCTATTGCGTTTTGAACCTATTGAGTCACAGCGGCACACCGAAAGCCAGATGTAATACGACTTTTCATTATTTCATGTATTCCTACTATTGACAGATTAAGTGGCTCACCTTAAGTTTGCCGGTTATGCTTACAAACTATGTACAGACAGTGTCATAAGTAGCTGAACATTTATCAAATTTGTGACAGTATTCTATGAATGTAAATTTACTTACCAATTATCTGTAGTGTTGAATTGTGATTAAAAATAACTATACTATAGCATTTATAGTAAAAGAAAATAAATAACTATTACTCTGTATGATAAAAATATCAAAATCTGTCAAATTTTATCGATGTATGTCGTTGACTATACACAGCGCAAGTAACATGCACATATTTAGAAACTATTGCGGGTTTTATGCATCATCTAGGTACAAACTGCGACTAATAATAAGGTTAAATGTCCGTGCATGGAGCCCGCACGAATAGATTACCCATGTAAGCCCATCGAGCTGCGGAAACTAGTTTATTTACTCCAGATTCTGATATCGTGTACTACCACTTTTATAATGCATGCGTGCACATACTTTACCCTTTCGCTGTCCCGTGATAGACACAATAAATAATCTTTTGTTATACATAGTTACATGTGTTACATCAGACAGGTAGCTTGTTCACTGGATGACTTGTGTACTGGATCACCAAGTCAACTCAGCTATAATTTTCACTATCTATACAGCTATCCCTCTTTTTCTTAATATAATTTAAATTAATAATGTAAATGAAATCCTAACTAATAATATAAATGCAAATGTGAGTTCGTTTGTTATCCTTTTACGCCTTGACTACTTAGCCGATTATCATGCAAAAGTAAAGCCGTTTTTTTTACATACATAGATTAATGTTTGACGCATATCTCTCCGCGGAGAGGTTATGTCGGGCTCACCGGGGGCAAGATACCTCGGTAATACCGAATAAACCTACCACGGTGTTTCTCGACATAACCATAGACGGCGGGGAAGCGCGAATCGCTTTCACATGCAATCGCGACCACACTGCGGTTTTGGCCCGCCGCGCGTGAGAAACAGCAGACCACTATATAAAAAGACTCCCTCTACTGTGTCTTGTGGGGGAAACTGTTACTAACCTAACCTACATTTATGCGAGCAAAGCCGCGGGCATACATTTAGTAATATTATAAATAAACGACGTAGTATCACAACTTTACCACCATAGAAGCCAAGTGCAGTTTACCGAGCATAGTTGTCAAATCAAATATTAACCAATTCGGAACTCTTAATAGTAGACGTAGCCTAACTACGTTCATTCTAATTTGGAAAAGCATAGCATTCGAATAAATAACTTTTTTGTAGACACTTATCTTATCTTGTGTGGGGGCCAGTCAGTACAGACCGACGACACTTCGACCCAGTGGGATCTGTTGTGTTGACTTCCCCAATAACGATTGCCATAGATGTTCATAGCAGCTGGGACCGACGGCTTAACGTGCTCTCCGAGGCACGGAGCAGGCAATAATTGTCAATCAATATGCACATAACTTCGAAAAGTCATATAACTTCCGAAAGTCAGAGGTGCGCGACGTGGGTTCAAAGTCAAAGTAATACTTATGAACGTCAAAAGGGTTAGTGAGTTTATTATATTTACTGAATTTACATTTATGTTAGTTGCAAGGTTCAGGCAAAAGGTTGAGCCTATGAGAAGATACCTGCAAGAAACTCAAGGCCACTCTTTTAAATCGCCATCAACTTATAATTTCAGCATTTTACAACTCATTTATGTACCAGGTGTTGCAGTCATTATGCCATATGTCACTGTCCATATAAAATTAAATTCTAAAATAAAGAAAAGTTGGTAATAATATGTAAGAAGCATTTGAGATTTGAAATAATATTTATCAGTAAGTAGCCATTTGTAATAGACAGTAGTATGGCATGAGGACGCATACACTTACACTTTGTGCAATGAAAAGGTAGTTCGTGACTAAATGTAGTTAAAACAAAATTTACGTTAAAACTTATAAAGTTTGTTTAAAAGAAAACAAAGATACTTTAACACCACAAAATAAACACGAAGTACCTTCACATAACTAAATTGACTTATATAATACATACATTGTTTGAATTCTGTATGAAACAAGCAACTAGTTCCATGAGTTTTTATCATTTAAGTAATCATTGATTGAATAATAGCCCTTCCGGATAAGCTGACTTTTAACAGCACTTTAAAATTTTAGTAAAGGTAAATTTATAATATCAATCAAATTAAAAAAGCGTATACTGAGTCCCGCAAATGAATTGTGAACTTTATGTAAACGATAATACGGACCTACCAACTTATGCTTATTTCTAGTGTTTAAGTTGTGAATATCACTATTCTTATTATATAAGTGAATATTATGTTTTATAAACATAATAATCGTAAATATATATTGCGACGCAACAGTAAGTATACCAATTTCTTTAAAACGCTCTTTCAGGGAAACTCGTGGGCCTAAATTATAAATGCTACGTGTCGAGAATCGAACCTCGATCCTCGCCATTGCAGTGGACAAATGCCAATGAGCAGCTGAGCCGCCAGCGCACTGCGCAGGCGACCGAGAGGAAGCAGCGGGGGCGCGGGCGGCGGGTGGCCGCAGGACCCCTACCACTTCTTCAAGCATTGCCGATACGAGCTCGGACGGGCGCACTGCTTCGTGAACGTGTTACCTAAATTGTTAATACCAATATACCAGCGTTAAAATACAGTCCACTTTTCATTTGTCCACCACCATCGAGACCCTAACACTACGTACTGCACGCTTTTGAAGAATGAAAATTGTATCAATATCAGCTGCCTCATCCCACAATAGTATGCCATAGGACATACCCGAACGTTCGAACCCGAGACCCTCTGCGTTGCAGTCTGTTGGTCGCACTGAGCTATCGCTGCTCTAGACACTTATCGATCGGTATTCTGTATATCTATATTTGTAATTTGAAGTCCTAATTCAAATGTTTAGTATGACTGCACGTATGGTGTATTGGGTTAAGTGGTCGCCTCTCCACTGCCGCCACGCGTAATGTTGTTGATTCGTTCCCCACACGGGACAAAAATTTGGGTGATCCACAAATAACTGTCCTGGGTCTGGATGTTCTTTGTGTCCGTTGTTTGAACGTTTGTAAACTCCCCCGCGACATAGGATTTATACCTAGTGCAAGAGTTGTCTTTATTTTTTAATAAAGGATATCCAGGATTCAATGAAAATTACTTATAATTACTTTTGCTCATATCTTCTTTACATCATACTTAATAAGTTTTGTTCTATGATATTTAACAAAGCTCAATATTTCTTCCAAAAAACATATTTTATCATCATCATCATCATCATTTATTTATGTATCATGTAATTGCATTGCATTGCCTGCCACACAACGCCTTTCCTCAGAGTGTATTGTTTATTTACGTCCGCGTCACTGCCTACTTTTGCGATCACTTGTAGTATTATTGCGATTAGATCGACCAATAACAATATTTGCATTCTAATATTTTCGGAAACTTGATTCTCTATGATAAAGTCGCAGGTAAAATGTTATTAGTATTTTTAATTAACCCTGTATACATTATTTACATTGCTGTGTCTTATTTTGTAGTTCTTTTAAATTTATCGACTTTTACTTATAATAAAAACATACTTATCGAATGTTCTTAATAATTTAGGCTTATAAGGCTTCACTTTTACAATGCTTAATAACATGTACCTTAACTACATTTATAAATTAATTAATTTGAACTTAAATTATTTTATATATTATAAAAACAATTTAAACCTCAAAAGCTTTTGCACCAACCCAGGAATTAAAACTGGGACCTCACGAATGCAAGTAATTGCATTTATATCACTGATACAACACGAAACGCAGTATTTCATTGTTTATTTGAATGCTTATCATTTGTCAGTCGGCGTTGGATGCGCACTGCATCGGAAATCGTATCTTCCATTGCCGTACCATTGATTTTAATGCTGACATTTACGGCAATCGTAAAATAAGTATTCTCGAACTACGATCGTCATAAAATAATTTCGTATATATGAAAATTTTCAGGTAAAACTATACAACATTGACTAGGTATAAGTTGCCATAAAATCTTTTACGTGAAGGGTTTTAAGAAAAATAATAGAACAAAAGAATTTATAAAAATATAGTGTTCTTTCTATTCCCACAGCAGACTCTATTTTCTAAAACCACCATTACGCCTACAGTAAACGTTATTACAAGCTAAGACTATATAATATATAAATAATATAATCTTCAAGCAAATCAAAATTTTGAATACATTCGTAAGCATTCTTCTTTGTTATTGGCGATGACCTGAAAATAGGTCATCACTTTAGTCTACGAAAACATCGTGTTACCAAGTTTGGAATTATCGATAATGATTCAAATTATAATAGGTGACGATGAATTGATCAACATTATAGTACGAGACTGCACATCGATAGAATATACATATATAAGCTATAGAGCACGCGTACTCAGGTGGGAAGCTTAAGCAGCTTAGCGCAAGTGAAATCAATATAAAATAGTCGAGTATAATTATAGCCACAAACGCTACAAATTTCTATTAATGTCTTCTTAGACATTCATAGAAATTTGTAGCATTTGTAGCAATTGATAAGACGCTGAACATGCTGTATTCAAACTAAAAGAAATGTTATTTTCCCATTATGTAGCTTTTTAAAATTGAATTTGAAACGCTAAATCAAGAAAAAACAATATTTTAGTGTAAAGAAGCAAAACCTGCTCACGCTCAGTGCAATAGCGACTGATATATATGCTTTATATCCATATAAACCTAGTTTACATTTCATTGAATTTTTCTCCAGGCAGAGCTACCAACATTTTAATGCACAGTAACGCATTAAACAATCATCCAGCACCTAATTATACATAACCAAACACACATAACTAAGTCCACACAAACTCAAGTTGCACCTAATTACACACACACACAAACACACACGTCATTGCGTTGTGTACTCTCGCACAAGTTCGGTGTCGCACATAACTCTAAGTTAACAGGAGAGCTGTCGGTGTATGTCAACATACAACTTGCAACAAGCGAAGCTAAATGTGCCATAAAATTTAGTTTATTGATACAGGCTAGGAAGACGGATGCGTCTGGGTGTTGTAAATACTGCTAGACTCATTAAAAGGTACAATGAAAATCAACGTGTATTACCGGTGTACTGCAGGAATGGCGTCTCGTTGTGTACACGATGGGACACAAATTTGTGTGCTACAAGTAGTTGTTCCGAGTCTGGATGTTCTTTGTGTCCATTTTTTTAATGTTTGTATAGTCGACACATAAATAATTAATAGAGCGGGAGTAATCTTTTTAAAAATAACTAATATAATTCCTTTCTTTTGCTGGTTTAATTGATCCAAGGATACGTAAACTTTGCAACGACTGACGATAGCAAGGATGCTGTATAATATTGTCTTCTGTTTACGCGAATGTTATTCATTGAAATTAAACTACTATATACGGATTTTATCGCGTTGTTTATTAATCACTGTATGGTCACGGGGTCCCCGTGACCATGGCTGCTGAAAAGCAACCGAAACGTCGGGGAAAGTCTAAACCTAAATATAAATAGTTTTAATAGTTTAAATAATTTTATTAGCTTTTATATTAGTAAAATTCAATAGTAATAGTAGTGTAACAGTTTCAAAATTATGTAATATATTAATAATAATAGTAATAAACAACGCGATAAAATCCGTATATAGTAGTTTAATTTCAAAGGATGCAGTAAATATCGATCTATATATATAATATCGAACGCATTAAGCGTTCCAATTGTAAGCAATACTTCTAAAGTATCGACATATATGATACATAGTATTGCACCAGTACGCCCGAAGGGATAGGCAAAGATGTACACACAAACCCTCATGTTGCCTGTATGCCACGTAATAGGAAGCGAGTGTATTGTCGTTTACAAGCACAGTTTCAAACTTTGTGATGCTACAGGGAATTTTCTGTCATAAAACACAAAAATGGTTTGCGACACCCAAGAATCAAACCCAAGATCTCATGCAAAGCAGTCCCAACCGATATTCACTATACGACTACGTAAATAACAACTATATACGACTTTGTTACTTTTTTTGCAGACGGTTGTAGACTTTTTTACTTTTGTTCACAATCTGGTAGCATATAAAGTGATGCAGCCAACAAAAAGACCCGCAAAACCACGTCCTCGTTCAGTTAAAAACGACAGCAGGTAACCCGTTCTTCTTACGACGAAAACAAAACCAGTACACCGCTTGAATAAATGTTGATTTTTTTGCAGAGTTTTTACGAATTCGCATCCATCAGATATGTATTATTAAGATGGCGTTTCTCTTCATATGTCTTGTTCCATAAGGAAACAATGTACATATGAAATGCCTTTTAAATTATTTCTGGAGAATCTCCTTTTGTCTGAGTGGCATTACACATTGGCTTTGTTGTCAGTTAAGTAACTTCTGATGCGTATTTTAATTTGGTCTTGAGACGTTATAGTCTGGTGTATTGTACAGAATATGTTTATAATAAAATCGTACTAAATTTTATGTAAGAAGATATCAGATAAGACAAAGAGATTTAGGTTAGAGGTGTTAATTATTAAAGTACTATGTCAATTTTGTAGTTTGTCATTTCTGGACGCAGATTTCTTGTTGGTTTAGCACTGACTCTAAATTGTTAAATTTATTTGTGAATTTAGTGTAAACTAAAAATAATAAATAATAGTACTTTTATATTACTTTTATGTTTTCAGTACAGTTTATATTTTATGCTATAATGTTATTATATAACTATTTTTAGTGACGTTAAACAAGGTGAAAAACTAGATATGTAATTTGGTATAACAATAGAGCAGTGATACCTCAGTGGGGAGACCAACAGACTGCAATGCAGAGGGTATCGGATTCGAACCCACGTCTCGCATCTCTGACTTTCGAAAGTTATATGACTTTTCGAAATTATGTGCGTATTGATTGAAAATTATCGCCTGCTCCGTGCCTCGGAGAGCACGTTAAGCCGCCGGTCCCGGCTGCCATGAACATCTATGGAAGTCGTTATTGGGGAAGTCGACACAGAAGATCCCACTGGGTCGAAGTGTCGCCGGTCTGTACTGACTGGCCCCGACATAAGATAAGATAGTATAACAATAATTCAGACTAGCTTTAATTTTCAATAAATGCGTAGATGTTGGTGTATTTCCTGATTTAATGAAGAATAGTAAAATAATACCTCTCTTTAAAGCAGGTAACACATCAGACCCAACCAATTTTAGACCTATTTCTGTGTTACCTACGTTCAGCAAAATTTATGAAAAGATTATTTTAAATCAATTGCAGACTTTTTTTAATAATAATAAATTACTTCACAATAAACAATTTGGTTTTACAAAGGGTCGCTCCACCACTGACGCCGGTGTTGAGCTTGTAAAACATATTTTTGACGCCTGGGAGGAATCACGGGATGCGCTAGGTATTTTTTGTGATTTGTCTAAGGCTTTTGACTGTGTAATTCATGAAACATTAATCAGGAAATTACATCACTATGGAGTCAAAAATTCAGCACTGAATCTTCTTACATCCTATTTGAGTAACAGGATTCAGAAAGTTGATGTTAATGGTAAGCGATCTTCGGGGTCTGTGGTTAAAATGGGGGTTCCTCAGGGTTCAATCCTTGGCCCGTTTTTATTTTTAGTTTATATTAATGACTTACCCCACCTCGTGAGGGATAAACATGAGATAGTACTGTTTGCGGATGATACCTCACTATTATTTAAATTAAAACGCCAAGAAACGGTTCTCGACGATGTGAACATTGCTATCTCTAAAGTAGTTCACTGGTTTGATGTTAACAACCTACTTTTAAATGGGGGAAAGACCAAATGTATCCGATTTTTAACCCCAAATGTCAAACAAGTGAAGACATCTATAAAAATTAAGGACGACGTGTTGGACCTTGTTGATACCACCCAATTTCTAGGGATTACACTAGATTCAAAGTTGCAGTGGAGCCCTCAAATTAGTAAGTTGTCGAATAGGCTCAGCTCTGCAGCGTACGCAGTCAGAAAAATTCGCCAACTTACTGACATAGATACCGCTAGGCTAGTTTATCATAGCTACTTTCACAGTGTAATGTCGTATGGTATTCTATTGTGGGGGAATGCCGCCGACATTCAAACTATTTTCGTACTGCAGAAAAGGGCTATTCGAGCAATTTACAACATGAAAACAAGGGATACGTTGAGAAATAAATTTAAGGAAATAAATATATTAACAGTAGCCAGCCAATACATATATGAAAATTTAATTTATGTATTTAAGAACATTGACTTATATTATAAGATAAGCGATATACATAATATAAATACAAGAAACAAAAATAGATTACTAGTGCCGGCCTCCCGGCTTCAAAAAATTAATAAGTCTTTTATCGGTCAATGTGTGCGCTTTTACAATAAACTCCCAAGTGACATTCAAAATTTAAGTTTTAATAAATTTAAAACAGTTGTAAAACGTAAATTATATTCGAAAGGTTATTACTCAGTCACTGAATATATAGAAGATAAAAATGCTTGGGATTGAGTTGCTTCCACTCACAGGTTATTTCTAATCATATTATTAAGCTAACTGTAATATGAGTTGCTGTGACTATTATTTCATGTGTTATTAAAATATATCTTAGATTAACGAATTTTTACTTTTAAATCTTATTGAAATAAATAATTAACAACTACACACAGCAGCTCATTTAAGGAAAATAATTGTATTGATATCTAAACGTTTGGCGATTGAAAAGAGTGGCCATGAGTTTCTTGCCTGCTTCTTCTCATGAAAGCTCTACTCATCGAACAGGCTTTTTTCAATGCTAAATTTTTATTTCCTTCTATTTATTTTATTATTATTTTTTATTAATATAATAGTGAATTGACGTGTCCAAGAATTGTTTGCACATTTTTATGGAAATAAAGATTTTTGACTTTGACTTGACTTTGAATATATTTAACTGGTTTCATTTAATAATTCAATCTACATAAATAACACGTATTTCGCAAAATAGACACGGCACATCGTCTAATAGTGTATCTTATTATCTCTGAATTACGAAACCAGTACAAACTATTTGAAGTTCATAAAAATCTATTACAATATATATATATATATATATCCATATCCACATAACTATAATTAAATACAACTTCATTTAAGAAATCTCTCTAATATCTAATAGCATATCTTAAAATCTCTGAATTACGAAACCACTTCAAATTGTTCATGTTCATAAACTATTACATGCATAATCTCTTGCATAATTAGTGGTTCACTTAGCTCATAAGATTACAGAGAACACCTATTGTAGAGCAACTCATTTGCAACTAAAGTAAAACTTAATTAACCAAAGTATGCAACTTGATTTACAATTTCTAATGTGCAAGTTGTTTATTATTAGTTTAATAAGTTCTTTATAAATCTGTCGATAATTTTCCATTGCGGTAATACGAGATATATATTTACCTTTTTCCACTTCATTTTTAGATAATCATTTTACAGATATAAGACGATATAAAGTTATAAGAATTTCTTGATATTTTTCCTTACCTGGTCTTGTCAGTACTTTTGCAATTTAACATTGAAAATTGTAATCCACCGGTACAAATTTGTTCTTCAACTCTTTTTATAAATTCCTGATTCAATTCGTTGCGGGATAGTTTAACTTATTGTGAGATTTCACGCATCTGAATTCGGTGTTTTTCATGGTCATAAAAGCTGAACCTGGTACCCAGGTGACAATATGTGCATCCATATACCCACTATTGTGAATATAATAGTTTGTCTATGGCCTAAGCCTCTCATACTGCGAAGAGGCCTGTGTCCATCTGGGACAGTTTATAAACAGGACTGCAATTATTATATATTTATTATTATAGGTACTTATTAATTAATTTTTAGACAGACCTATGATCTAAAAGTGTAACACACAAATAGTGCAATAAAGGAACATTTTATTCGACACCGTCATTTAAATCCACTAACAACGATAAAAAACTTGTTATCAACAGTCATGATTTTACTTAAATCCAACGCTACTTAAAAAATTGGAGCATATTTACTTAAGCCATGATCCCACCACCATCTTATTTCTCGACCAAACTAATGAGCGAAATAATATTAAAAATCAAATTAGCCAACCTGCAAATAGGAGTCACGTACACAATAAAACACAACAAGTGGACAGTTTTATACCTACCCGCTTCGAATAAATAGCTTAGACATTGCATTACGAAATTAAAAGTTGCCCCTTATTATACATAAATCAGCGGCTAAATCAGATGTATTTTATGCTGTAGTGATGTGCCACCCGAATATTATGTAAATAATTAAGTAACTGCCACTCGATTCTAACTTTTAAGTAATATTAAATCGATTTATTTGTTGTACAAGTTCAATTTGTAATTTCACATTCGTATCTGTGACCGAAATGACTTTATTTTTGAACTATTTGTCCTTTTCGGGGTGAGCAGGCATTACTATATTATGTAGATTCATACACCAACAAGTATAATGTAGACTTATAATTATATTTCAAAGGGACATCAGTTACCTTAGTAAACGAATGTTTGCAGCATAAGATGTTTCTACAAATGCGTTTGTTAATTAATTGCTGTTAATACGAATGGGCCAGCTCATCTCATGCAGAAAACTGATGTAACAATAGTATCATTGCGTTTATGAGAAAGATTTACGGCAACTCTTATACCTCTCCCACTCTTTGCGCTTTTATACTATATTTAATTGCTTTTCGTTAGACTTGGCAACGTGCAAATTATATGTATATACTACGATAGTTTCTTAGTATCAGGTAAGCTGTCACTTGAGTAGTATAAAAATCGTAATAAAGCAATCGCAGAGCTGCCAGCATAAAACTTGTAATTGGCACATTAGTAGATCCTATGCTATAGCAGCCGAATAGAGATCTTTTCCCCTTTCGCAATGCAGCCCCACTTTACAGCAGAGTCGACAACGAGCAAATACAATTAATAGTGCTACAAGCAAAAAACTAAAATTTACACATTAGCAGGTCTATACATATTGCAGGTGTGTAATTTTGTAAGAGATCATGCTGGGTTGTTTAGGAAATATGAAGATGAGGTGGATTCTAGAGTCAAAAAAAGAGATCCATCAAGACTGATAATGCCTATGAGGAAAACTGCCTTGTCTCACAAAAATTGTTATGTCATGACCGTTAAAATATATAATAGAATCCCAAAATGTATAAGAGAATTGCCAAATGGGAAATTCAAGAAAGCACTAAATTATTAGTTATTAGAGAAATGTTTTTATAAGGTAGATGAATTGTTACAAATCTGCATTTGAGACACTTTAATGATATTTTACTTGACATTATATAATTTTATTTTTTTATTTTTATTGTATTTATATGAATTATTGACATTGCATTCTAATATTATTTTGACATGACTTTAAAATGTATGCTTAGTATTAGGACCTACGTATCACCTGAAAATTATTGATTTTAAATATACATATATTGCTACTTAAAATTATTATAAATTCTTTGCATGTCGGGTAAACCGGCGAAATATGTGAACATTTTTTATCATGTACATTTGAACAACTTACTACCATGTTTCATGCAAATAAATAATCATTTCATTTTCATTTCATTTCATTTATGGTGGTTGTTTATAAATGAAGACACCAATTATTTTAACTACTTGGATGACGAAGTTAGATATTTTAAGATGCCACCTTGCTAATTTCCTAGGTGTTGTAGATTCGATCCCTATATAATTATAAGAATGTATGAATTATTGTGAGCAGAACGCGTAAAAACGTGAAATTTTAAATTTATGTTATATATATTATTGAAATGAAATAGAGTTTTTTAGTAGGGACACATATTTTCCAATATGTGTCCCTACTTCCCTCTCACAGAATACCGGCACGAAGTAACGGTACCCGTACTGTTGCGTTTTGTATCGGTGAGTGAGAGAGCCGGAGGCCCAGTTACCCTGATCCTTTCCTATCCTTTCCTTTGTCCTTTCCCTCCTTCATTCCTTTTTAAAGGGTTGGCAACGCACTTGTAACTCCTTTGGGATTGCGGGTGTCCATGGGCGGCGGTAACGCTTACCATCAGGCGATCCGTCTGCTCGTTTGCCAACCTACGCAACAAAAAAAAAGGAAAAATGAACATAAAAATTAAATAATCGACTTACCGGCAATCGATTGTTACCTTGGCACATCTCTATTTAATTTCCTGTAATCACGTACGTCTCTAAAATTTACCTATAAGTATAAAAATGGTAATTTTTATGTCCCTCTCCGTAATAAAGCTAAACCTTAATTCTTTTCGCTAAAATATTTCGTATAATAATAACAGCTGGAGGTCGTATCGCGACATTACTTACGCGTTTTAAAGAAACATTAAATTTTAGTATAAAACAAACACGATTAAAGATATAAAATAATGGTGGTCATATTATTAAATTAGGATTGCTGCTACATTTATAAAATTGCGTTTTTATGTCATCGAATGGGAAGGCAGAGGAATAATACATTCAAATTTCACCAGCCTCATAGGTCCACTCGAGACTGCTTCATTTTCAGAATTCGTGCTATTACTGGGCGATGCACGGCAGAAAAGCATAATAATTCTTTTCTCGATCCGAGAATCGAAACCGCAACCTCACAACATACCGCAAGATCAGTAAGGCAGAAAGAGAAAACAGCTTTCGTAAAAAAGACAAGACCACCTATTAGTAGTCTTGTTGTTCAATTGAGAATAAAATAAAATATGGTTACGAAAATAATATTTCACTCATCTAAAACTTCACCTCAATGAACGTCATTTAGGCTTAATCTCTTCTACAGTTCTTGACAATTACTACTTCATCACGACCCACTTTATTTAACAAATCAGGTGCTAAAACCGACTAAAGAGTACATTCGAAACGTCCTTTGTTCGTAAAAGCAAAGTTTAAGGGAAGCATTGTTACAAAAAGTCTGATATTCATAAATCAAGCTAGACCGGCGGACGGAGGCGTTTCCTAACTTTTTGCCTAATTAAAAAGTCAATTAAGGCAATGAATTTTAGTATAACTTTGTTGCTAAATCTACTGAAGCACTTTGCAATAAATCAAAACACGGCCAAATGAAATTTTGTAAGCTCTGATATTAACTAGTTACTTGCCAACATATTTTCCGTTTAAAATTACACAGTTATGTCATGAATCTGTACATAGATTAATAATTATTTTAACCTTTACCTTAATTTTGAATAACAGTGAAATAAAAGTATTTCTGGTGAATTTTTCAGTCGTTGGACAAATCTTAGGCACATGTTCCATCGGTGACGATTAGTGAGAAGCGAGAAACTGTAATAAGTTGGTGAACATAAAGAAGTGAGTGTGTAGTTGGTCGCTAGCTATAAACGAGTGTGTGACGAGAGAATGGAAGACCTTGGGGGAGGCTTATGTCTAGCAATAGACGGGTGGAGGAACAGGGTGTGAAGTCCCTCCAACACAAAGGGAGAATCCTCCGACCAGGCTGATTGATCGTGCCTGGCGGGCCGCGGCCCGACGGTTGATGTCGGGAGCTTGTATATATATTCAGTCGCTGTGTAAACTTCACTTGTGCGATGCAGAATAGTATGACGTCATGTGAAGTGCGATGGTATCGCCATCTGTTAAATGTAGGCTGAACTTCTTCGTCTGTGCAGAGTCACCACAGTATTTCCCCCCAAGAACGAAGGTCGATCAGGTTGATGAGAAACTGTCGATGCTGCTGAAGAGCGTTGCCAGTGCCAGTGAAGGATGCCGCTCGTTCCAGTGAGTCGGAACTGTATGCCGCTAGTTCCAGTGAGTCGGAACTGTGTGTCGCTAGACCTCAGTGAATCGGGTCTGAGTGCGATGAGCGGTGCGTGTGCCCCAGTGAGTCGGGGTTGTTGCGTTGCAGTGAGTCCCACAGTGAGTCGGGGTTAATGCTGCGTAGTTGCTGCGTCGTGGCTAGCTGCTGCGTTGACGGCGAGTAAAGTGCCCTGATTGCGTGGACCGTGTGGGCAGTGGGTTGAGCCTTGACGCTAGTGAGGCCGTAAGGAAGACCAGGCTGCGCGTTCGCTGCAGGCGTGTGGTGGTTCTTGTTGAGGCCATAGATGCTGGCTGGCTGCGACTTGATTACTGCTCATCTGGAGAAGTGCTGGGTGACAGGAGTGAAGATGATGGCGATGGTTGCTGCTGCTGATCTGCTCCTTGAAGGTTGCTCCCAATGACGTCGGGTGCTGCACGATCACGTCGGAGTCACCAATGTGGAGGAACATGGTGTGAAGGTCCTCTAACACAAAGGGAGAATCCTCCGATCAGGCTGGTTGATCGTGCCTGGCGGGCCGCGGCCCGACGGTTGATGTCGGGAGCTTGTATATATATTCAGTCGCTGTGTAAACTTCACTTGTGCGATGCAAAATAGTATGACGTCATGTGAAGTGCGATTGTATCGCCATCTGTTAAATGTAGGCTGAACTTCTTCGTCTGTGCAGAGTCGCCACAGACGTCTTCTGACTGAGATGATGATTAGTGAGTGCATTACGATCTTTCGTGCCGGTCGACATCTACCCAATGGCTTGTAAGCATTGGGTTAAATACATAACAATGTCTGTATGCATTGTTATCAACCAAGCATCCTTAAACGAGTATCGGTGAACGACAAGTAATAGTTATCGTCGCCAAAGTAAACATTGTGAACATGTAAAAATACTTACACTTCGTTTTTGAAAGACTAACCAACGATGCGTTAATATCAAAATGCTCCCATCACCAAAATTTGCAAACCTACATTCACAAGACGTTGGCACAGTTTTATTACACCTACGTTTCACCTGCTATGTTTTTAATCCCACGTGTTAGAAAATAGTCTATAGTCACTGAAATAGCTGTTATATTCGGCATACAAAAGAATTAAAAATGTGTAGGCAACTTATAAAAAGAATACTTTATCATCATCAGAGCGACCTATTTCCAGCCAGTATAAAATATAAACCAGCATCAGAAATAACAAAGACGTTATATTTGAACCTTCTTTATCTATCTCACCGTTGTGGAATTTACTTAGCCCAGTAATTCCCTATAAGCCCTTTATACTGCGAGTGGTCTAACCGTGTGTAGTGTTGTGTGGCCTCTGATAATCCCGGCCTCCGGGATATGTTGTGTTTGATATTCCACATTCTGTGAGACTGCAACGTTTTATGTGCCATTTCTGAATCTAAGAAGGGCTTAAGTAAATATTATATATATCACCCGCTCAAAGGCTTCCACTAGATTAATTGTACCAACGATATAGAACTATTGTCACTTAAACTTAAATAAACGTTTGTTTTACGTATTAAATAGCCTACTAGATGTTACAAGGCATGCGAATAATGTAAGAATATTAAAAGGTAAATTCAAATAATATTATAATACTACATAAACATTTTTAACTTCTCCCATAACCCAAAGTAAAACGGTCGACGAGGTTTTGTAAGGCCAATACAATGTATGGAAAAATTAATGTTTCTAATATTATATACATTAATAAATAAAAATACCTACATATAAAAACATCGCTTTTATTACGCGCAGCTGGTTATTAGCAAATTACAAAAATACAAATCAGTAATTTATAACCTTTGTCTGTTAATTTGCCTGTAAGAACTTATACGGGATGAGGAGAGACAATTCCTACTAATATTATAAATGTAAAAGTTTGTGAGGATGGATGGATGGATGAATGGAACTTGCGATGAAACTTGGTATATAGATAGCTGGAGACCAAGATTAACACATAGGCTACTTTTTATGTCAGTATTCCCACTGCATATGCATCGGGGCTTACGCGGGCGAAACTGCAGAGTGGCTAGCTTGCCATTATATGCCGAAAGAGGTCTGGCTGAAAACCCCAAGAAAGTGTCACGATGCCGCGCAGTAGACTGCGATTGCGGGGCGTTTTAGATACGTTCAGTATACTCCTGTAGTACAATACAATTCGATATTCACATGGAATACTATTATCATCTTTGGGCAGGGGCACCCCAGTATCAGCTTCTTCCTCTGGACCGCATTCGACGGAGAGCGACTCGAATCGTCGAATGCCAGGATATTTCAAATCGGTTAGACCCCTTGGCGCTGCGTAGAGATGTGGCTCGCTGTGCATCTTCTATCGCTTTTACTATGGGTGAGTGCTCCGAAGAATTATTCGGACTGATCCCTGCTGTCTCTTTTCGCCATCATCCTACGCGACAGCATTTTCATTCCCATAGTTTACATGGTTGGCAGTCCACAACAGTGCGTTTCTCCAGAAATTTTCTGCCTCGCACCTCGCTGTTGCCTGCGGTATTTCCGGACCAATAGGACCTTCAACACTTCAAGAAAAAAAAGTACACCTTTTTACAAGGCTGGCAACACACTTGTGACTCCTCTGGTGTTGCAAGTGTCCATGGGTGGCGGTAATCGCTTACCATCAGTCAATCCCTCTGCTCGTTTGCCCCAAATCCAGAAGAAAAAAAATAGTCTGTTGTTCGGCATATATAACCAGCCCAATAGTTTCTGAACTTCTTAAGGAATGGAAAAGTTGTCGGTGGCGTTGTGCCGGCTCTTCCAGGCAGTACCACCCTCTTATACAAAACCTGTATATGAATAGTAACACTGTTATCGCGATTCGCGTGGTAAGATTTCTGGATATATAATCGTAACTAATATTATAAATGTGAAAGTGAGTTTGTTTGATTGTTTAATTGCTATGCTTTCAAACCTCTACTACTCGAACGATCATCATGAAATTTTGCATCCACGTTATCAGGGGTACAGAATAGGGTAAATACATAGAGTACCTACTCTTAATCCAAAAAAAAATCTGTTGCAAACCTAACCTAATCTTGTCTGTCATCATGCCCAGCCTAATCCTCATAATGTCAGAACTGAAACGTTGCTTATTGTTAAAGGAGCGATATCTGTATTGAAGCGAGATCACTCATTATGTTTCATTAAGTTTACATTTTGTATATCCGTACAAGGGGAAAATTGCATTCTTGTGATAGCACAGTGCCTACTTATAAAGGTTTCTTCTGAGGAATCTCAAAAGAAAATCCTACTGATCGCGAGAACACAATAATTGTTTATCTGTGATCTTCTGTTAAGGACATATAGCTCAGCCAAACTGCTTCAGCTCTAACACTCGACGCCATTATTTTCGATTTCTCTTAAATATTTGCAAATTTTTGTGTATTATAGACTTATAATATTAATATCAAAAGCGTTCGCACCAATTATAAACAGATCGGTGTAAACGAACAATGTTATTTCAACTTTGACTTTTCGTTGACTTTGCATTTGACTGAACGACCTCTGACAGCAACTCCAATATAATTGTGATTTAACCAATAACAAATAGGGATTAAAAGCTATCAAATAAGTTCATTTTAACCCTCATAAGTGGTTATGGTATTAACACGTGAATAAATAAATGTTCTATTCAAAATATAAGTCGGGTTAACTAGAGCTTTAAAATGGATAAACGAGAACAATTTATAAAACTATGTAGAACGAATTAATCGTGCGTCTATGCGACAAAAATTAAAGGTTGCAACGTATATTGTGCCAGCTATGCTAGCTGTTCTAAGTTATTGAACTTGTTGTCTCTGTATAATTTACCTAGTAAACGAGTATACACGCCTGTTACTTAGCGGGAATTGTGAAGTGGAACGGCGAATATTTGTTAATTAATATTATAGTACTTATTAGCTTTTACTTGTGGTTGGTTTCCATGGATATTAAAACTTATCAGTAACGTGAAATATAGCTCAGTTGGTCATCGGTCACAATCGGTACCTACTGACGTCATAAGGAAAAAAACAGACTAAAATATTTAAAAAAATAAGATTTTATCTATTTGGAAACAGTAAAAACGACGCATCTGCCAGTATCATTAAAAAAACCGTCTTTTTTATATATTATTTCGACCAATCGTGAGGTTAGAATAGATTCCTGGGTTGGGAAAAGAAAATTTTTATTATGATTTTCTAATACGAAACTATCAGTAGCGGCGAGATGCGTCGAAATATTAAATATGTCGTCATTTAAAATATCATTAAATTTCATTCAGCGGCTCAGACAAAATTCAGTAACAAACATCTAAACTATTAAGTAACAATATTTACATATTCTATTTGTAATTTATATCCATTGCTTTTAATAGAATGTATCTTTGCAGTGGGTGTAATGTGTAGGCAGATACTCACTTTCCATAACATTCCAGAAACCTGGTTTTCACCCACACGATACTACATATATTTTCCTAAATTATATTACAACAACACACACAAACGTCTCGAATAAGGAAAGTTCCATGTACCTATAGAGTAACTAAATTTTAAGAGTTTTGTACCGTTCATTCTTTTTGAATGCAAGAAATATGTATGCACTTTCTCACGAATCAATATATATTTCCATTAAATGTTTATAAAGTCACCCGCGGCCCAGCGAAAGACCGTCAAAAGGAAGTAGACTTTAAAAAATTTAAAAGCAGCCCTTTCTTTACTGTGTGTACTTAATGTAATGTCCTATTACACACTGTAAATATTACTCCGTCATACAGAAGACGGCAGCTTCTGTTAGAGTGCTTCTCTAGTCGGTTCGCTTAAGTTTGAGCGAAATCCGCTGAAGCCAGGAGCTAACCCTATCATATTTGTCATAAATATGTTACATGCTAATTACCGATAAGCCTACAACTCTACGCTGGTTTAAGTTTAAAACAGCAGTGTTTGAGTCAGGGAGACTTGTTGCCAGTTATTTGGTGACGGTACGAATGAACTGGTTCTCGGGTAAAGTTCTACCCTCGTATAAAAATCGGTGGAAGTATAAACGTTCGTAATCATGTTGCGGTTGATAAGCAGTAGTTCAAGAAGCTTATACAATAAGTAGCCTGAAGTAAGAAGTATTATTTATTATCAAAGTCAGTAAACTACAAACAAACAGAGATAGATACATTTTCATAAATAATATATAGTTAAAACTACATTACTGTGTACAACGTTCCGTTTCTTCAATCACGATCGTAATTAAGTAATAAACATACCAAAGGATTAAATTATGACATTAGCAAGACTATAATAATTAATTCCCGTTCCCGGATCCGGTTTCAAGACTGACAGCACTATTCAAAGTGAGTCTGGAATCACTGTGGCGTTTTCATATTATATTAATATAAGCCTTGACAGTTGGCGGTTTACGTAGCTGTGAAGAATGCGGGTTCGATTCTCGGTTGTGTTTATTTTTGCACGGTAATGTTTGCGTGTTTGTAGGATAACTTGGCGATAAAGGGCGAGGTTATAGGGATTATCTTTGGGTTCGAAGTTACTGAATATAGAGGATAGAGATAGCTCTGAAAGAAAGCTTATTTTAATTAGGATATTAATCGATTTTGCTTCTTGTCTTGTTGGTGCCATAGCATATAATATACAACATTTTGTCCTTTTCTCTCGCGTAAATGTAGGTAAGGTTAGGTTAGGTTTGTAACAGTGCTTTTTCTGGATGAAAGGTATCCTATGTTCTTTCTATAACCCTGACAACATGTATGCGATATTTCATGATGATCGGTCGAGTGGTTAAAGTGTGAAAGCGTTACAAACAAACAGACAAACTCATATTCGCATATATAATATTAGTTAGGATTTATTATAAAAAGAGCAGCGATAGCTCAGTGGAGAGACCAACAGACTGCAATTCAGAGGGTCTCGGGTTCGAAACCACGTCGCGCACATCTGACTATCAGAAGTTATATGACTTTTCGAAATTATGTGCGTATTGATTGACAATTATCGCCTGCTCCGTGCCTCGGAGAGCACGTTAAGCCGTCGGTTCCGACTGCCATAGATGTTCATGGTTATTGGGGAAGTCGACACAAAAAGATCCCACTCAAGATCCCACACAAGATAAGATAAGATAGGATTTGTGACTAATAGTATTCTGCGTTCAATTGTGTTAGGCAAAACGTTATTATCTTTCGATAGAGAATGCTCAGTAGAAGCACGGAGACTGGCAAAGTATGAGTAGACGGCAAAGGTTTCTCTTAATATTGCCATTTTTTTTAAATCAGTGCTGTATGTATATGAACTCTGATTACTGATCATGATCTTCTTCTCCCTAGCCTTTATTATTCCCAAGTCACTTGGAGTCGGCTTTTCTAGTCTAACCGGATTTGATTGGATATCAGTTTTTACACGAAGCGGCAGCCACCTGACCTCCACAACCCGAAGGCTAACGATACCCTAAGGCTAGACCAGTGTCAGGATATTATAGGGCACTGACTTCCCAATAACGACTGCCATAGATGTTCATGGCAGCCGGGACCGATGGCTTAACGTGCTTTCCGAGGGATGGAGCAGGCGATAATTGTCAATCAATACGCACATAATTTCGAAAAGTCATATAACTTCCGAAAGTCAGAGATGCGCGATGTCGCCGTGGGTTCGAACTCGAGACCCTCTGCATTGCAGTCTGTTAGTCTCTCTACTGAGCTATTGCTGCTGCTATTGATCATGATGTGGTAGATTATATTTCCGAATCAAAAAAATAACGATTAGCTCTAACCGTTAGAAAATACTAAGAAACCTAATGTCTGGAACTGTGCCTGGGCGACGTTTTTATACAGTAATATTCACAGAACACAGCTGGCGAAATATAAGTGTTTTGTACCACAGTGTATTTATGTTTGTGATCCTATGCTACTACGCTATGTTACCATATCCATATATATATTACGCTGTCATGCCTGAAATACTCGACAGATCATCATGAAATGATCCATACATGTTGTCAGGGGTATAGAAAAGGAGATAGGGTACCTTTTATCCATAAAAATTACAGTTCCCGAGAGATTTTAAGAATTTATTAACAAAATCTAGATTAACGCGAGCGAAACAAACGTATTAATAACAAGTGAGAAACGGCAATGAATTGCTGTAAATCTTAGAGTTTAAAAAAATGGTTCTAGTAATATGCAAAGGTCACGTGATACCACGTGACCTTGAGATCAAAGGTCAAAGGTCATAGTAATTTCGGGGGTATATCGATTATGCTGAGTCGAATGGCGTTAAGCGCGAGTCTCTAGCTCTTACTTGAGTTGAAAGTTGTATAACAGACAGACGGACGGACAAAGCTGTTGTATAAGTGCTTTCGAACTCTAAAAACTAGCGGTCCTTTAGTTGAAAGTTGTATAACAGACAGACGGACGGACAAAACTGTTGTATAAGTGTTTTCGAACTCTAAATACTATCTGGTTAACCTAGCGTAGTGTATGCGAATGCTATGTACGAAGCGATAATTAACTACTTTAGACGGACATCCCAACTAATATTAAAAATACGAATCTGAGTTTATTTTGTTTGATTGTTTGTTACACTTTCTTAATTACACGACCGATCATCATGACACCTTTGATCTAAAAATAGTACTGTTACTAACCTAACCTACATATACGCGAGCGAAGCCGCGGGCAAAATCTAGTAATATTATAAATGTGAATGTGAGTTTGTTTGTTACGCTTTCAAGCCTTAACTACCTGACCGATCATCATGAAATTTCGCATACACGTTGTCAAGGGAACAGAAAAGGACATAGGGTACCTTTCATCTAGAAAAATCACTGTTACAAACCGAACCTAACATTACCTTTTTTTCTTTTCCAGGAAAAATGCTTTATGCACTGTCCGCCGGCTAGGGGACGGCACCGGCAGGGTTTACCTGCATTTACGCGAGAGAAAAGGGCAATATTTTGTACTACTTGTCCGATCATCATGAAATTTTGCATACACGTTGTCAAGGGAACAGAAAAGGACAAAGATAATAATAATAATAATAATATCATTACATAACTAACTAAGAGCTAACTTACATCAAAAAGAAACAAGACACACACAGAAAAAAGTAGTACTACTGTTACAAACCTATCCTGCGGGCAAAATCAAGGAAAGTTATAATCGCCTCGATATAAAACGTCATTAAAAACAGGAGTAACAGTCAGTAATATGGAGGACATAAATAGAATATTCAAACGGTTCTTAATTGGAACATATTCTCGTTTCACAAAAATGGATGAAAAGCATATATAGGCTTAAGGTCCCAGGTTTACTGATAAAGTCAGGTCAAATTTAAGTTTATCTCTTAAGAAATAATCTAAACCAGCACGAAGCCTGGAAATGTGCCTATAACACGACAATTAGCCCATATTACATAGGATCTAAATGTGAGTGTAATACATTCTCACCCATCCCTTCGGGAAAATACAAGCATTAGTCCATGTTCACACGTAAACGCCTAACTTCTATCAAAGCCTCCCAGAGGAAATTCAAGTCAACATAAAAATCGTTCCACGTTCAAAAAATTCCATACATTTCCATCGAAATAGCATTTTGTACGCGTCCAGCGGCGTGACATGACGTTGCAGTGGCGTATCCCGGGACACGTTTCACGGCGAGTAATCGTCGAGGTAAACCATGACCGAGACGGACATGCCTCTGTCGTTTATATGCGTTATAACCTCTGTGCACGAAGGAAACATGTAACAGCACGTTTCTCTATGTACTTTACATAATCGTATGTAAAGTACTGTCTATATCTATCTACTGTCTATTGTTGTATAGTATATTATTAATGACGCATTTCGCGTACTAAGGTAGAAAGTAAATTATAGAGGAGGAAAAATCTAGCTTGGAATCCAGTAATTTTGATATTCAAACACCAAGAAGAAGCAAAACACAGCTAGACTTGACTATACTTTGCCTTCATTCTGCGTAAATAGAAACTAGAAAGAAGGGAAAAAAAAATATTTGTATCTCTATATACATAATTTAAAAAAACATAATACTGAATACAATTAAACAGAAGGCGGTACATGAATAACAAATTAGAAAACTGCGTCAGCTATTGTTGCAGTATCGACTACAACGCTGGTATTCTCGCAGGCCTACTAACAAAAATTTATTACAAACCAATGCCTAAGAAAATAAAACATAGAAAAACAGGATAAAATAATAAATATAAACTTATAACAATATGTTTATATTACATACATACATATATATATATATATACCCTGCCGGCCAAAAGTTTAAGACCGCACGCACTTATACTACGTAATCATCTATCAATTGTAATAAAAGCTCGTAAGATAAATAAAAAAATGCACAACTGCATATTCTATTGTTAATACCGAATATCTTAAGAAGTCATTCTTTTGTTTACTTTCAAGTTATTGGATAGTAAACATCTATTGATTTTAAATACCGACAAATGCTACGCAAGATCCAGGTGATAGAGTCGTGGTAATATTTTTATGATGTGCTCATTACTATACTTTGTTTTCCTTTCGCATTGGTCAATAATAAGGATTATTTAGTTTCCGAAAACACATGTTTCCGACTTATTATTATTACCTGAGGTTTCTTGGGTTTGTGCACAAAAAATCTCAATTAATCTAAACTTGTGGTTTCTACATTCAAGACATCTTAAAATGGATAAAGCACGCGAAATTAGTAGTGAAGTGCGTTCTGCCATTGTTGTTTTACATAACGAAGGTAAATCCGAACGTGAGATTGCTTCACAACTGAAGTTATCGAAAACTTGTACTCATGGTACAATAACTCGATACAGGGAGACAGGTAGTAATCAAGGTCATCTACGCTCGGGAAGGCTGAAAGCTACCACTTCTAGTGAAGATAATTTCATCGTTGTTACCAGCAAGATTTTAAAAAAGTTCTCTGGACTGATAAATCCATGTTTGAACGATTCGGCTCAAAACGAAGAATTTATGTTCGACGTAGCGTCCAAGAAACGATGATACCAAACTGTGTAGTCCCTACAGTCAAACATGGTGGTGGTTCAATTATGGTCTGGGGTTGCTTTTCTAGCCAAGGTACTGGCGACTTGATCAGAATTGAAGGAATTTTGAAAAAGGAGCAGTATATACAAATTTTAGAACAAACTGGCGTTCCTTCCGGGTTGCGATTAATTGAAGATGGATTCCAACAAGATAATGATCCAAAGCATAGCTCAAATTATGCAGGGGATATTTAGAAGAGAAAGAGGCACAAGAGGTTTTAAAAACATGGTGTGGCCTTCTCCGAGCCCGGATCTCAATCCAATAGAACTTTAGTGGGCAGAGCTTGATAGGAATGTCCGTAATCGTGGCCCATCCTCGCAAGAAGACAATATGTGGAATGTTTTATGTGGAAGTTGGAGCAATATATCAGAAGACACCATCAACAAATTGATTGCTCGTATGCCGAGATTTGTGAAAAAGTCATATAATGTAAAGGAGGATTTTTTGATGAAAAATCACTTTAGCCAACTATAGCCCTGTCAGCATGGATTATTGATATTTCTTCATGGGTTTAAATTATATTGTCTATTAATTACTGTTTTATAAGATGAATTAATTTTTGACTTTTAAGTATTTCATTTTCCTACTTTAATTAAGCTGTTCTTAAACTTTTGGCCGGCAGCATCAAATAAACAACATAACTATACTTACACAAATTATTTTAATAAATATTATAATAATAATTATAACTAAAGAGAAAAATAACGTACCCAGAAGACTGGCAGCATTGCCACGTTGAATAGCAACTTATTCTTTGTGCGTAGAAAATACCAGCCCTCTAGCCATGTGAAGCGTCGATCGCTTAGCTAGGTCTCTATAAACAGACCTAGCACTTGGCAAGGCCCTAGCGTTTCGACACCAAACGGCTCAAATATGTACTCACCAATAAGATTTCGATATTTGCGCCGTTTGAGCGTCTCTGCTGATGCAGCAGCAGCACCAGCACAACCCGATGTGCTAGAAAGCTGTGATAGCGCAAGGGTGTCGACACAAGTTGCGTCCCACACCAAAGGCTCACCCATTTTCCATGGCAGTAATGACATACCATCTGGTCTCTTGCCAATAAATATAAATATAGCTATATATATTTACGTAAATAGTCTTTAATATTTAGCGTAATATAATATTATGTTATGCTACAAAACACTGCATGTGAAAAATGATACTTACTTAAAAAAACGAATAATTGAATGCTGTGAAATAATTACACTTGAAGACGTTGAAATAACCAATATTTTAGTCTCCTCATGAACATAGCTACCAAAAAGCAACCAAAACGTCGATGATCGTGTAAAATTAAATCTTAATTGTTTTTAATTTACATACATACATAAATTCACGCCTGTTTCCCAGAGGGGTAGGCAGAGACTACGGATTGCCATTTGCTACGATCCTGACACACTTCTCTGGCTGCATTCAATATCATTTAATTTAATAGCTTAAATAGAAGTAAACAGTAACTAGTAACTGTGTTTAATAATACTAGTATCAAAATTATAGAATAATAGTGTTTACAAAATAAATTAAGTGATAAAATCCGTATTTAAAGTAGTTTAATTTCAAAAATTCTTCTATTAGATTGACTACAAGGATGACGTAATGGTATAAAGTAGTCATCTCGCCACTGCCACTTTCCCGGGTTGTGGGTTCGATATTGATGGTGGACAAAATAGCTGTCAAGAACATTTAATAACAGCCAAAGTTGAAGCAATTTGCAAGATAGACGGTAGTAAGGTCGCCCCTATAACATGAGAAATGAATTGTCTAGCGAAATGCGGCATTTTTTGCAGGTATCTTCTTATAAGCTTAACCTTTTGCCTGAACCTAGCAAGTAACATAATAGTAAATTTAGTAAACTTACTAACATCTTTGACATTCATAAGTGTTACTTTGTGACCTATGTAAATGAATAAATTATTTTTTACTTTAACTTTGATGCGGTTTACCCCTGCTTAAACTTACAAAGAATTACAGGCGTATGTTTACACACATACTATATGGTAATTAACGAAAGGCGTTCACATTTACTGGTCTACCAGTACATAGCTACTGAAATAAACGTTCCCATAATATTTTAAAACTTCATATATATCTAAGGTGACAGGAACAATCTTGACGTATACGACTTATTACTAACTATTACGTACTTATAACTTTCAATAGCGTAAATACGCAAATTTTTTTTACGCATTTACTTATCCCTACAATTTTAATTGTACATAAGACGTCTTACGTTTACGTTAATGTTAAACTTTAAATGTTAAAATCCGTATAAAGTAGATTAATTTTAATTAAAGGTAAATTTGTTCCAAACGTCTTATTTACATTGAAATTAAACTACTTTTATTATATAATTTTGAAAATATTACACTACTACTAAATCTATAATATTATTTTATTTATTTAAAATTATTAAATCTATTCAGATTTATATATTCATGTCGGCCTCGATGGTGTCGTGGTTAGTGTAACCGACTGCCACGCCTGAGGTCGCGGGTTCGATTCCCGCACAAGTCAAACATTTGTGTGCATGAACATGGATGTTTGACTTCTTGTCTTGGTTTGTTCTTGGTCTGGGTGTTTCTATGTATAATATGGATGTATTTACAAAAAAGAAGTATATATGTATGTTTATCCATTGCCTAGTACAAGCTCTGCTTAGTTTGGGGTAGATGGTGTTGTGTGTATGTGTAGAATATTATATTATATTATTATTATATTTACTGTTTCTCGACGTTTCGGTTGCTTTTCAGCAGCCATATTCACGGGGAGACTAAGGTGGTGGTTGTCACAATTACACTTCAGGATATTAAGACAACCACTACCTTAATCTATTACTCAATAAAAGTGTTGTATAAATTAATTAACCTTTAATTAAAATTAAACTACTGTATACGGATTTTATCGCGATTTTTATTTTAAGAACACAATCGTTACATAATATTATAACATTCGCGTAAACGTTAGACAATTTTCCTTAAATTCTTGTATCTCGTTTTCCTATGTTTTTTTCTATTAATGAAGTAAACGGATTTAAAGGCTTGCCTTTCGTTTATTAACGTACCTATATATACACAAACCGAACTCAAATTTCTTACATGCAATCACTAAAAGCAAGAAACGCCATATTTTTTGGGCACCCACCGTAAACCGTGAGATACAATACATTCGGTAGCGAACATAAATCTCGCAGAAGCCATGTTAAATATTCGTTAACTTACCCTCGATGCGCCATCCATAATAATATCGGATACATTTGCCGTTTGTTAATGCATACCAACGTTTTTGTATAAGCATAGAGAAACGGGGAAAATGTTAGCGTATAAAAATATTATATAATATGTTTGTTTTTCGAGTTATGCATACATAGTCTCACGCTTATATCTCCAGAAAGGTAGACTGTGCACGAAGTCTTAGGTTTGATTCCTGGATCAGATAGAGTTATTGAAAGAAAGAAAAGAAAGAAAAGAAAAATATGTTTTGTTTGTGTCTCCATACATACATAATTTTAATTGGGAAAAATACAATTATTGCGATTTCTGTAAAGATTTTTTTAGTATCTGCATGGAGGAAACTGTGCCGGGTAATAGGCGATAAACTTGTCACTTGTAATGTAACACTGAAGACACTTATTGGTGAGGAATACCGCAGTATAAGGAAGCTTTTTGCAAAATTTCAAGCTTTCTGCCTTAGCAGTTTGGGCTGTGCCTTAGCCAATATATCAAAAATTGCGATATGTCCATCAAATACATCTAGAGCCACATTGTATAGGTATCTTTATGCAAAACTTCAAGTCTCTAAACGCAGGGGTTAGGGCTATGCGTTTATATATCAGTCTATTCGTTTTATATAGATTCTACCGAACCCGACAGACGTAGTCCTAAACAAACGTTGGCTTACAACTGATCGCAGCGTTACCTATCGAATGCAATTGTGAAAAACTATTAAAAAAACATTTAGGGACCCACACAAACACACACAAAAATATCATCAAAATCGGTCCAGCCGTTTAGGATTTCAGTGAACAATTATACATATAACCATTAAGATGACAACCAATACATCTCTAGTAGGATGCTAGCGTGTTCTATACTCTGTGGTCGACATAAATTATATAAGCCGCTTTATAAAGCGCTGTCATACTTTAAGCGGAGCTTTCTCTTCATAATATTAGTAAAGCAATAGTAGATGATGTATTGGAGCAGCAAGTGTAGGAAATTGTATATTTTAGGCGTATATCTCTGAGTGAAAAAGAAAAACGAATATCTTTTGCGTTGTGAAAACATCCACGTAAGTTATTACAAGGTTTCGTACAGGTAAAACTCGAGACTGGCTCGATATGCGCGGCGATAGTGAATACAACAGCAGTACATGTGTGAGGTCCCGGTTCGATTTCAAGATTGTGCAAAGTCCTACTGGGTTTTGTATAACAAGCACTGTTCATTATAGTCATGATTGCTTAGCTATAGTGAATGCAACTGTAGCATGCAGATTCCGAGTTCGATTCCCGAATCGAGCATAGTGTTATCGCCAAAAATTAATATATAATAGGCCAGAACCCTATACAGAGGAGGCAGTTCCCCGTGTGAATCTTGCCTTAGGAAAGAGCCTATAGCCACAGATCCAACCAGATCTAGCTGCTACCTAGAATTTCCGGAACCGACCTGGAAATAGAATACAAGACCTCATTCCTCGACGATGTGAACATTGCTATCTCTAAAGTAGTTCACTGGTTTGATGTTAACAACCTACTTTTAAATGGGGGAAAAACCAAATGTATCCGATTTTTAACCCCAAATGTCAAACAAGTGAAGACATCTATAAAAATTAAGGACGACGTGTTGAACCTTGTTGATACCACCCAATTTCTAGGGATTACACTAGATTCAAAGTTGCAGTGGAGCCCTCAAATTAGTAAGTTGTCGAATAGGCTCAGCTCTGCAGCGTATGCAGTCAGAAAAATTCGCCAACTTACTGACATAGATACCGCTAGGCTAGTTTATCATAGCTACTTTCACAGTGTAATGTCGTATGGTATTCTATTGTGGGGGAATGCTGCCGACATTCAAACTATTTTCGTACTGCAGAAAAGGGCTATTCGAGCAATTTACAACATGAAAACAAGGGATACGTTGAGAAATAAATTTAAGGAAATAAATATATTAACAGTAGCCAGCCAATACATATATGAAAATTTAATTTATGTATTTAAGAACATTGACTTATATTATAAGATAAGTGATATACATAATATAAATACAAGAAACAAAAATAGATTACTAGTGCCGGCCTCCCGGCTTCAAAAAATTAATAAGTCTTTTATCGGTCAATGTGTGCGCTTTTACAATAAACTCCCAAGTGACATTCAAAATTTAAGTTTTAATAAATTTAAAACAGTTGTAAAACGTAAATTATATTCGAAAGGTTATTACTCAGTCACTGAATATATAGAAGATAAAAATGCTTGGGATTGAGTTGCTTCCACTCACAGGTTATTTCTAATCATATTATTAAGCTAACTGTAATATGAGTTGCTGTGACTATTATTTCATGTGTTATTAAAATATATCTTAGATTAACGAATTTTCACTTTTAAATCTTATTGAAATAAATAATTAACAACTACACACAGCAGCTCATTTAAGGAAAATAATGGTATTGATATCTAAACATTTGGCGATTGAAAAGAGTGGCCATGAGTTTCTTGCCTGCTTCTTCTCATGAAAGCTCTACTCATCGAACAGGCTTTTTTCAATGCTAAATTTTTATTTCCTTCTATTTATTTTATTATTATTTTTTATTAATATAATAGTGAATTGACGTGTCCAAGAATTGTTTGCACATTTTTATGGAAATAAAGATTTTTGACTTTGACTTTGACTTTGACATTCATTGTCGCACAGCAGTCTCATTTGCCGCGCTACCAAGACAATCAACATTCTATATGACGCGATTTTAAAGCCAATATACCCGCAGATATAAAAGCTGAACTTATCAATGGAACTTTGAAGGAAAACTGGAATCTTTATAGCTCGAATGTACTATATAACGTACAATTTACGTCTTTTCGCTGCATGTACCGAGCATTCGCTCCACACTTCTATCAAACGCGCTAACCCGATATTAAGTGGCTATAAATCGTTGAACATCGGGATCACTCCCCGTCGGTTCACTCTTAACCTTTTGTCGCATTATTTTTACATTCCAACTTCTTCAGAGTAAGTAATGAGGATGGCTGAAGCTTTAGTAATGTGAGTGAACTAAAATAGTTGTGTAGCGTCGCGTCTCGATATCCTCTATGCCTGGATATGGAGAAGTAGGGTATAATAAGAAGGCCTGGATAACCTCGAAGGAGTAGGACAGATGTATTGCACTAACTCTGATTTAGATCTCGTGTTATTGTATGCGTTACAATTTTCTGCGGGTGGGCCAACACTGGGCACATTATTAAACTCCGTGCTGATAATGAAAGTTATAACAGAAGAACCCATGACATGGAAATAATATCTTTATAACCGCTCTTGGTAGTTAACCTTAGTGTGTAACTAACGAGGTAGGTTGTAGTTATGTATATACATATTTATATACACATGTAAATGTTTCTCATTTTATTGTATTGATTGAGCGACGCTGCAATAGTGAATGCATTGCATTAAGGTCTCGGATGCAGGGTCGGTTATAAAATGTTATTGGGTTTCACTGCCAAGAAAATTTTGTAACAGCACGGAGTCTAAAAAGGTACCCAGTAGCCGCCCGTCCGTGGAACCTAAAGACTAGAGATGACAAAATCTCCCCTGTGGGCAGGCTCTTCGGCGATATGTTTAATTAGAATCTATGTGACATGCTTCATTTTGAAAAGCCAGACACGTCAGAACCAGGGATGAGTATTCGTTTTTATTAATCCCTATTTAAAAAACAAATAAGAGCCTATTATTTGTGACCTACGTATGCTCGGGTTAGGCTTGACCCAAGTACGTCCTAACTTAATCTTATTTTATCTAACCGCATTCAATGAGCTTTTCGACCTCAATCCAGATTATGATCTGATCGAAAGGTTTAAGATATAATCGGTACCTATATATGTATATCTTACAATAAGAAAAAAGTATAAGTGAATTAAATAATATATGCTACTAGCCCTCGGGAACAATACTTTTTTCTGGATGCAAAGTACCCTATGTTCTTTTCTGTACCCCTAACAACGTGTATACAGAATTTCATGATGACCGGTCGAGTAGTTAAGGTGTGAAAGCAAGTAAATAACAAACAAACTCACATTCTCATTTATATTATTTGTTAGAATTGATCGCACGGTGGTCGAAATTCGACTGTGATTCATGTTTTTGCTTTTATTTGAGCAATTTCTATATTAATTAACTATAATTCTGTCAATTCACAGACTCCTATGTGAGCGCAATATGTTAAAAAACGAGTACAAATATGTCTCTTCACATATTATATAGGTTTTTCTTCAACCTCTGATATAAAAAGCCTCTGGTTTCTACCTTATTGCATGTATGATGGGGTAAGCAGATAAATATTACACCCACATTTTGCGAGCTATACTCCGCGGGTTGACAACGAACTCAATCACACTTTGATCGACCCATGAATCGAAGCCCTTATCACAGCAGTCGCATTTACTACAGATGTGTCCTTACAAATGTACATATATATATATATATATATATATATATATATATATATATATATATATACTTTTCTTTAAATACATCTCTCACTCTATGTATAAATCCTGTGTTGCGAGAAACTTTACGAACATTCAAACAACAGACACAAAGATCACCCAGACTTGGAAAACTATTTCTTGAGTACACATTTTTTTTGTCCTGGGGGTCGAACACACAATACTCAGCGCAGTTAGAGCGTCTAGGCGACCTTAAACTTCTACGCCATCCATACAGTCGATCTATACGTATTTATACAACATAGTGTCACTTTGTAAAGTTTAAGCCGCGCTTAGTAAGTGCGGTGTGACGCATAGCTTTGTCGCAGAATGAACATAACATTGTTTTATATGATCCCTTTACACGTCCGTGCCAATCATTTACATTTTATAGACGTAAAGTAACGAATTTGATACATACCTACGTACAAATACGCATGCATGTACAAACATATCATAAAAATAAGGTAGAGTTGTATTAAGTACAAAATTTTCTCGGTATGGTTAACAATGCATCAGCAGTATACGATGGTTTTTAGCTGATCAGTTCTTGATGAATATTATTAAATAAAATGAAATATTTGACTCAAGTATTTATTTAGAAACTTGAGTCACTACAATACATATATTATTTAAAACTTGCTTTTGCCCGCGTCTTTGCTCACGTAAAAGTAGGTAAGGGTGGGTTATGTTTGTAAAAGTATTTTGTAGATAAAATATAGCCTATGCTACTCGGTGATAATATAGCTTCCTGTTTTTTATTTAAATCCCTACAAACAAAAATTAAAATCTTGCCTCTATATAATATTTGTATAGATAGGCAGAAATTGAATATTTAAAAACAAATAAACATAAAATAAATAAAAGTAAGTGTTTCTAATAGTGCAATGTTTTAACTGCAATCAGTGGTTAAAACGTTTTCAACTATACCAGGCCAGCTCGAACATTGTTAAAACCCATTCCAAATATGATTCTTTGGAAAGCCATTTCCACAATGTTGACAAGTATTTTATGATATAGCTGTAACTGCCAGCCAGTATGTTGCTGCCGTTATAATGCCCGTTTAGAAGATCCTTAACCTAGGGCTAGCGTCGCAGCGGCACACCGGTGGCCAGACACAGTACCTAGATTATTCATTATTTCTGGTATTCTCTTAACAGTATAACAATGAGTCAATGTGTATATCTTTCTTTTTTATACATCTAATGTGGCAAACAGGCATACGGCCCACCTGATGGTAAGTGGTCACCGTAGCCTATTGACGCTTGCAACATCAGAGGCATCACTTGCGCGTTGCCGACCCTTTAGGAAAGGAAGAAGAGAAAAAGAAAGTGGGATGGAGAAGGGGTGGAAGGGGGAAAGAGGTTGATTGGGCCTCCGTCACTCTCACTCCCCGAACGAAACACAATAGTAGGAATACTGCTATTTAACGTCGATATTCTGTGTGAGAGTAGTCCTTCTCCGGTCGAGCCGGTCCATTCATGCTGAAATCAGCGAGGCTCTACTACTCTAAATCTGTTCCGTGATCAATCTAAAAAGGCACCCAGACCAAGTATCTTCTTAGTCGGGCACTCTTGTCAGAGTGGTCGTGGCTATCATTGATGGACAGGGTTGCGGCGCACTGACGTCATTTGCCGCACGTCGAGCGATTTCCCTCCATCCCTGGCGGTTGCTGGCATTGCGAGCACACTGTATTGCGGTTGACTGTGTTACTTTGGTGATAAGGTCGATCCAGCGCGTTGGAAACCGACCGCGGCTTCTCTTGTCTTCAATGCGGCACTGCACCACGAGTCTCCCTATCGAGTCCTTATAGTACCAAGTATAAGTACTAATAAATTGTATCCTTAGTTAAAAGAAATCATTTAAAAAAATAAACAAAACAAAAGCAAGGCAAAGTAATAAGCTAAGTCTGATAGTTGATTTCATGACTGTACTGGAATACAATTTGAATACAATCATGCTTATCACCCTTGTGTTAAAGCAGCCAATCTTAATGAGGACGTGCCACCTACACAGGATATTTTAAAGTGCACGAGTGTGAGCGCAAAGACAAAATATGAACTGTATTCTCTTACTATTATAATCCGATGGGACGGCAATTCGACACGGCTGGAGAGATTAGGCACACAACTTACAGCTTTGATGTGCAACACCGCCAACACCGCAACTACGAGATGCTATTGAGATTATTTTGACAGAAAGCCAACAACTTTTTGCTGGTCCAACACGAGACTAACCCGTGACTACGCACAGCAATCGCATTGACTACCGCTGCGCGACCAAGGCAGTCAAGAAATGTATGGAATATTAATAAATTGCTATTTTTGGTACCACAAAAGCAATTCCAGGCAAGCAAAAGCCGCTGCCTACCTTAAACCACATAGATGGCAGAAAGCACACAGTATACTGCCTGTGGTGAGCAGTAACTGTATGAAAGGGGCAGGTAAATAATGTAGGAGAAGGAAGGGCATAGACAATGAGGCCAATTTGACCTCTACCGTGCTCGTATGGTAATAGACTAGACTATTGGAGTAACGAGCCGCCGCTTTAGCACACATTACAATAATATATGCCAAGCCATTTGTAACATATAACACTTTCTGGTATTCTAAACTGCTGCCCCAATTTTCGGTCCATACACTTGCATCAAGATTCCAGGCACGTCGCATACGTGGGGTGCGTCTGCACTTACCCCACACCCCTCTCCCTTACACTACAACCCGCCTGGATACATTGTCAAGTAATAAATTAAGTTTTCCTTATGCGTATTGTTGAAACCATGTTTTGCAACTGTTTTTGGTAGTTTTATGGCAATGTTGATGTTTTCCGTCTACCTGGATGTCATCTTAACCCGTCAATAGAGACATAACGGTAAAAGCATCGTGTCTGAAAGCCGGAATTTGTTAATAAGTTAAGAAATGAGACTGGAAAAGACAAGGTTTTGTTTTAACATCTTTTACTTTGTGGGTGTGTACAAAAGGGTTCATAGAATCGCAGGTGATTAGGAGCATGAGTTTTGGTGGATCATTATAATTTGTGTGACGTTAAGGAGATGACAGATGTCCCATAAATATATAACTAGCTGTGCCCCGTGATTTCACCCATGTTTAGGACTACTGCCCGTAGAGGGATTTTACTTCTGTATAAAATCTAATCCAATAATTTTGTTGGCAACTAAAAGTAAAGTCTTTCTAATGGTAAAAATAATTATTAAAATCGATTAACTGGTAATTTTGTAGTTAGAATCCTAGATCGTATCGACCAAAGACCGTTTCTTTTTTCATTTTATGTTCACTAAAAATCTCTGTCTCTCCGTCTTACCCCTATTTATCCGAAGCACAAGGCAAGGTGTATTACATCCAAATTTGTGTTGCAAAATGAGTCTATGTTTCACCACAGTTCCACACTCCACTTCCATAATTTCTGGACAGAAAAATCTAATAACACTTTCTCCGACCGAAAGGTCGAACCCCATACCTAATGCACAGCAGACACATTCACTATAGCTGCGTCATCGAGGCAATCAATATATACACATCTTCAAAAAAGAACGTATATATAATTCTAAAATCATAGAAAATATTGGCGATTATAACTTTGCCTCTATACGACCTTTTAAAGAACTGCCTCCATAAAGCAATAGAACATACATCACAGTATTGGTGTACAGTCAGTTAACAGTAAATCAAAACCACCCACCTGGCCGATGACAAACATTTCCGAACTAAACAAGAGCCATTAATCTGAAACGTTTTCGAGAGCGTTTCACTGGAGTGCGCCTAAAATCGCGCTTTGTGACCGTCAGAAGACATAGGTCTTGCGGTTGTGATACGGTTTTAAACATCTGTTACATGTAGCAAAGAGTTGTGGTCATATTTATGGGTGGTAACATGCAAGTAACAATATGATTAATGTTTTCACCAGCCTAGAATTAATTTAAATAACAATTATTGTTAAGACTTGAATTTTAAAAGTGAACGGTTAGTTTTCCTTGTATGATCAGCATGATATATAGAATTTATCATAAGAATCGTGCTGTATAGAACTTTTAATTATTATCTAACTAATGAAACACTTTTCTAGCCTCTAAAACTAGGTCCATAAGATTGACTTTTGACTGATCATCTTAGTTTAAATGATTATATATATAGACTCATGCCTTTATGTATACCCCAAAGGTGGCAGACATTCATTACACCTGGATTTCGCTAACGATGTTTTATATATAATATAATATCAGCCCTGTATTAAACTGTCCCACTGCTGGGCGCGGGCCTTTTCTCAGTGTAAGAAGGGTTATGCCATAGTCCACCACGTTGGCTAGTGCGATTTGGCAGACTTCACATATCTTTAAGCACATTATAGAGAACTCTCAGACATGCAGGTTTCCTCACGATGGTTTCCTTCGGCGTTAAAGCGAGCGATAATTAACTATTTAATACGCATATAACTTCGAAAAGTCAGAGATGCGCGTCTTGGGATCGTATTCGAGACCTCTGCGTGGAAGTTCAACTGTTACCCACTAGGTTATCGCTGTAGTTTATTTGTGTTATTTTAGATCCTACATATTAAGGGAAAAGCCTGTTTCCGTATGCTACAGATATTTCTAGACTTCATGCAGCTACTGTTGTCTGTTCTGTCTTCTATTTTTCTATACTAATATTACAAAGAAGAAAGATTTATTTTTTGTTTGTTTGTAAGGCTTTAACTCAAAAACTACTTAACCGATTTGAAAAATTATTTCACCATTAGGAAGCTATATTATCACCGAGTTACATAGGCTATATGTTTTTTATAAAGTACTGTTACTAACATAAGGTAACCTACTTCTACGAGAGCGAAACCGCGGGCAAAAGCTAGTATGTAATAAAAAAAGTAATATATGCGTTTGAAGTTCGCGTGTCTCGTCAAAAGCACTAATGATTGCCATTGGATTGATTATTCTGGTATCCCTTAAAAATCTGTCAACGCAATGTTTTATAGGTGACAAACGGCGACATTCAGACGCCGAGATGATTCCATTGAAGTTCTGCTTTTTATTTCGAGGACACTAAGTACAACAAGTTTTTTAATCTAAAGCTACCGTAATCCGTACTCGTAGCTCGAGCTACTAAGCCATCCAGTCTTATATCAAGTGATTTATGACTTCCATTGTCACAGTTACTAGTGCAATTTGTGTATAAGATTTTCATCAGAAAGTCCTTGTAAACAAATAAATGATTAACAGTAAATAGCGTGGAACCAAGTACATAACTGAACTAGTTGCGTCCCGCGGTTTCACCCACGTAAGTCTCGATGCCGTGGGAATATCGGGTCTGCAGCTAACTACATACCAAGTTTCATCACAATTGGTTCAGCAGTTTTTGCGTGCAAGAGTAACAAACATTCATCCATCCATACATCCTCACAAACTTTCAAATTTATAATATAAGTAGGATAATAAAAAACTTTATCCCAGACAATAATCAGGTAAATGACAACACAGGAAAAAGACAATTAATGAAGCAAGACTTGAACGTCGGCAAACCGTGTCGTTATTTTAGTAACCAAGCTATTCTTCGGTTCTTCGTCGAGGACTGCAATTTGATTTTGTATTTTGCATCTAAGGTGATGGTTCTTTTTTCTTTCGACTTCATTCTACTTTGTATCCTATACATAGAAGCATTATTATTAACTTTAACTTTTTTTCTTCGGACTTCATTCTACTTTGTATACTATACATAGAAGCATTATTATTAACTTTAACTTTTTTTCTTCGGACTTCATTCTACTTTGTATACTATACATAGAAGCATTATTATTAACTTTAACTTTTTTTCTTTGGACTTCATTCTACTTTGTATACTATACATAGAAGCATTATTATTAACTTTAACTTTTTTTTCGCGGCTTCGCTTCCTTATACGTAGGTAAGGTTCGGTTATGTTAGCAACAGCTCTATTTTTTATTGAAAATTGCCTATGTTACTCGGTAATAATACAGCTTTCTCATGGTGAAAGAATTTTTACAATCGGTTAGGTAGTCTTTGAGATTTTTTTTATGGTATTATATCACGCACACACAACACCATCTAGCCCAAACTAAGCAGAGCTTGTATTATGGGTACTAGACAATGGGTAAACATACATATATACTATTTTTTGTTAATACATACATATTATACATAGAAACACCTAGACAAACATCCATGTTCATGCACACAAATGTTAGACTTGTGCGAGAATCGAACCCGCAACCTCAGGCGTGGCAGTCGGTTAAACTAACCACTACGCCATCGAGGCCAATACCCAACACAACATACAACAACACAATTTACACACAAACAAAAAATCAAATCTTGCTTTATAATATTGTCTCTTCTGTATAATATTAATATACAGGATGTCCGGTAATTAATGGATAACCTGGAAATGTCTTATAGTGGAACTGATGGCCGTTCAGAAAAAATATGAAAAATAATCTATCCTAACTACTACCTGAGATATGTGTTTATTTTTTAATTACCATGTATAACTTTCTAGTATACTACGACCATAAATAAATGAAATCCATCAGTTTTTTGTTGTTTTATTATTAAACACTAATTATGCTAATAGATAGACAGTCAAAAGTATGCTATGCTAGCTTGCACATTTTAATTAAAAAAAAAACATTTCTTTTTTCTGAACGGCCTTCAGTTCTACTATAAGACATTTCAAGGTTATCCATTAATTACCGGACACCCTGTAGATAATTGCCTACTTGCAAATAAGATGCCATTTAAAATGATTGTATAACTAACACATTGAATCAATGTATAAACTAAACTTAATTAACTAATATAAATAATATTATAGCAAAACATTATTTCAAATTAATATTTTCAATACATATATTACGTTTGTCGTGTGTTTTTCAATCCGATTGAAAAGCAATATTCTTAGATTTATACGGGTATAAAAGAAAACAGACTGTGTAATTTATTAAACTGAGAATATTGGTATTTTAGGGATCATTTCAAACGCAATGTAAATAATTTATTCAATAGTACAATGTACCTAGATTTTTATTACTTTAAACATCTAGGTATTCCTAGGAGATAACATTACTAAATAATATAAAAGTTATTTCAATAGATGGAACTTTTTACTGCGAAATGCAAAGCATAAATGGATTCGCTTTTCAATACATATTTTATTTTCCATAATAAGTGAAATCCCATAAAAACCTATGAATTGAAAAGCAGTTTGCAGCGCTCGCGGAGTTACATACCACTTATGGCTATAACGTTTATTAAATTCGATTTACAAACACATAATACTTATACAATATATGTACATACATCAAAATGTCCAATGCATAGCTTTTAGTAATACTTTACAGTTTAAGCGCAGTGTTTTTAGAGATTTCTTAACAAAAATCCCAATAGTAGCCCGGAGTTGGACAATTGGCAGTGTTAGACCCTCCCATGCCTCGGAAAGCACTTAAAACCGTTGGTCCTGCGCCTGATCTCTCTCCGATCGTTTCGGATTACTGTCTCATCGGATCGTGTGAGTTAAGGACCGTGTACTTGTGTTTGCGCACACACTTGTGCACTATAAAATCTTCTGCGTAGATGGTCAGTTAAGATTGGTCGCCGTCACGGAGGACATAATTATTATTATTGAGAAAATTTAACTTATATAATACAATAGAATTCGTTATGCATTTCCATTCTACTTAGGTAAAGAAAGTTTGACATTAAAATAAATATGTTAATAATACCAAACTGTTCTGTTTCGTGATCAAATTAATCGACACGATTTGTAATAGTGTTAATAATATTCGATCGTCATCCAGCGTTTGTGTTTAAGGAACGTCGTCAATACGAATATTATAAATAAAAACATAATAAAAATGAATATTGTTAGACTTTAAAATACCTTTCCCGCCCTAAGAATAATCAATATATTGAAAGAAAGAAAGAAAGAAAATATTTATTTAGGCACACAAGGGCACACGCAAAATAAGAGGAAATAAAAAAAAATAAAAAACAAAAAGTATACAAAATAAAAATAGAAACAGAACTATATAATACAAAATAGAAAATATAATAGATAAAACTAGAAAATAAAACAAATACCAACACTATAATTTAATAATAATTTAATTGTGGTGGGCTTTACAAAACATCCAAACAAGGGACATCATCTGTATTATCTCGTGTGGGATTCGAACCAATATACTCGCTGTATCATCTACGCTTTTCATGCAGATATTTAAGAACATATTGTCTAGTATTTAAGTACGTAATATAACGTAGATTCTGAGCAAGTTTGTATCTCATAAAAATATCTCGTTGCTATAAATACAATGTACTCTTCAATATCCATACAGTTTATAGATATAATAATATCAGTCCTGTTGCTGATAGCAATCGTTCCGTAGATAAACTGATCTTCAGCCAAATCTGGTCAGACTAAAAGACAATATAATTCAGAATAATAAGGCTAAGATAAAAAGTCTAGAAACGATCTCGCTGTTAGAACCTATCCCTCAAATAAAAAGATTTATGCTTTATTAAATACGCTGGCCATTTACAGTATTCATTCAAGACTATTGCGAACTAAAGAACGACTGACCACTGTAACAAAAGATTACGTTTAAAATCAGAGACAACTAACTTCATTATAAACCCGATACTTCTAAAAGTCATAGTACTAAAATCTTTAGAATAGGTCTTCTGCTCACTAATCTCTCGCTGTTATTTGAAGCTTTACCTGAACTCATAATTACGTACAAAAGCAGCATTTTACCTGTCAAACATTTCACTTGTCACGACTGGGGTACCTAAAACGCCACTCAGTTTTCAACAGCCAAAAGACACTTGGACCGATGGTGTACTTCAAAAGACTCCTTTACGCACAAGTGCAATGGACAATCATTAATGTCGGGTTCTCAGAGACTTTCAGGTAATGGCTTTTATATTTGACATCTGACCTCCAAATGGAGCGGTAAAAAGGTACGTACAAAGAGTGGAGTCTGTTAGTACTTACGCTTGAATTTTATGTTTTTATGTACCGTGACGCCAATTTGTGTCTTAGAATTTTAAGACTTTATATTCGCTGCTCAATACAATAGGTATTGTTTGTAGATACTTTTTAGTGCTGCGATGATATAGTTTTGCAGTATTATAGGTACGAGGTATAGTTAACAATATTTAAAAAAAAAGCAGCGATAGCTCAGTAGGGAGACCAACAGACTGCAATGCAGAGGGTCTCGGGTTCGAACCCACGTCACGCACCTCTGACTTTCGGAAGTTATATGACTTTTCAAAATTATGTGCGTATTGATTGACAATTATCGCCTGCTCCGTGCCTCGGAGAGCACGTTAAGCTGTCGGTCCCGGCTGCCATGAACATCGATGGTAGTCTTTATTGGGGGAAGTCGACACAAAAGATCCCACTGGGTCGAAGTGTCGCCGGTCGGTACTGATTGGCCCCACACAAGATAAGATAAGATAACAATATTTATGTTCTGATGCTAGGTTTCCAAGATAACCACACGAATTTTACTTATTATTTTGAAGTGTGGAAATAATTTACTCCATGCTCCTGATCAAACACTTGTTTAGTTCAGTTCAGTAATGCTGACTTAAGGAAAGTGAACTATAGCTCTTAAGAGACCAGGTTAAGGTAACCTGGGTACGTTCAACGCAAACAATCCCGCTTTCTTTTACCTGAGAATAAGGAATCTCCGGCTGGCGTAATGTAGTGCAACTTCGCATATGCCTTCGGGAATAAACAGGATTAATACTATTTTATTATATAACTAACTAACTTAATATTATAATTATGAATGTGCATATGTTTGTTTGTTTGTTACGCTTTCACGCCTTAACTACTCGACCGATTATCATGAAAGTTCGAATACACATTGTCAGGTGAACAAAAAAGGACACCCTTTCATCTAGAAAAAGTACTGTTACGAACCTTTTCGATTCATTTCATGGTTCATCGGTTACATTTAGGCCACGGAAAAATCTAATAAATAATAATTGATTGCTTTTTATATCAGTGTCATGAGCTTACGTTTAGATTTTTCTGCGACCATAAGACCTCCGCCGGTTCGATTTCAAAAGATCGGGTAAAGAGTTACTCGGTAATCCTGTTCAGAATTTCTCAGTGGCAGCACGGAACCGGGTAATGAATCCGGTAATACGCAGGGTAAGGTACCTATTACGTGGAACATAGTAGGCGAAATGTAAATGTAATACCCTTCTCCAAACGCCTTCAAAGATATATGGACGTGAGTCTATACAGGGTGTCCGGTAATTAATGGATAACCTTGAAATGTCTTATAATAGAACTGAAGGCCGTTCAGAAAAATGAAATAAAAAAATAAAATAAAAAATATATGTATTAAAAAGTGCAAGCTATATTAGCATAGCATACTTTTGACTGTCTATATATAAGCATAATTAGTGTTTAATAATAAAACAATAAAAAACCGATGGATTTCATTCATTTATGGTCGTAGTATACAAGGAAGTTATACATGGTAATTAAAAAAAAACACATATCTCAGGTAGTAGTTAGGATAGATTTATTTTCATATTTTTTCTATGCGGCCATCAGTTCCACTATAAGACATGTCCAGGTTATCCATTAATTACGGACACCCTGTATATGTACAGACCGTTCATTCAGAAAAATATACGACATAGCTTTTCTCCCGTGGCTTCGTTGGCATAAAAATAGGTTAGGTTATGTTAGTAACAGTAATTTCTTTGGATAAATAAATAAAACTCGGTGATAAAGCTTTCAAATGGTGACAGAATTTTTGAGTTGAATCCTCACAAAAAAAAAACATATGTTTCCTCTATATAATATTAGTATAGATATAAAAGTTTAGATATACTTAGTCTTCGTGTTATTAAGGCAATCACAGCCTAATCTCTTACAAATACACACAAAACAAACACACACATACAAAACAGCAAAAATAAACTTGTCAAACAAAACAAACCGTGATAATATCCTTATAAGTAGTAGTTTAATTTCAATATAAATACATAAATATTCAATTTCCTGTACATTTCCTTCGTGGTTCTGTCAGAGTTCCCCGCTCGCGTGACTTTAGGGAATCATGTCGATAATTTATTGAAGTCGACCGAGTTACTACTAGGTTTCAACAGGAAACATAGATGGGCACCGATATAAATTACGTAAGTAATGATATCTAGGAATCTGTTGCTGTTTTAATGTATAGAGCCTTTGTGTTGCTTTATCTGAAAATCTTTTATTGAGCTAAAAATAGAATATTTTGAACGCGACATTGCCTAGCTTAAAAATAAATTCGCGGAATTTGATAATTACATGGATTGCAGGGGACTTTAGAAACTTTGAAATAAAGGACACAAAAATACCGAGTCCGCACAACAATTTCTGGATTACATAAATTTTTGTACCCTGTATACTGTATGTCACACGGCACACAGGCAGAGGTAAAATCGTCTTTCACCAATCTAAGACCAGTCTAGATATAAGATGTTGATTGATGTGTTTATAATTGTAAACATAACAGAGATATGAAAGAGCGGGGCCTTCTGTTACAAGTATTTTATATACTTAAAAGGAGTACATAACTCAACCATTAGGTTAAGAATGACCAAATGTTTACGAAAATAAAGATATTTTATTTTACTTTACCTAAGACCAGTCGTTTTCACAACCGCTGCGCTACCAAAGCACTGTAATATTATTATTATAGTCTTTAATCATTAATATTATATTTTAGATATAAGTATCAATAACTAAAAACTTATATTAAATACGTTTTCATAGCAGCTTTACGTTATACTTGTAAAACCGTCCAAAGTCTAAGCACAAATAAATTTTCCTTTCCAGTCCTTGAAACACGAAGCGAAGGAACCTTTGAACAAAATGGCCGCTCTTCATTCATCGCAGTAAAACAAAACAACAGCTCTCGTGTAAATATTTGTTCAAGTTATTACAGACCACTTGTACTTAGCACTAAGCCGGGCCTCAGCTATTAATCCCCGCGACAACCTCCAACACTGTTTATCTTTTACTATTTACTTACAATGCTTATTGTTTCAAGTTGTGTTTTAAAACGGTAGTCCATGCGACTGCAATGCGTGAGGTGTCGGAGTCGATTCTAAAGTCGATCGATGTGTTATTGGAGTTTATTGTTACTGTCAATGATCGGTAAACGATTAGCGAGGTTAAGTAACGTTGGGTGCGGTCAGTCTATAGATGGGTGACCGCTTAGTGGTATTTCATCTGAGCGTCTCCGTGCTTCGGAGGGCACATAAAAAGTCGATTCCCGGTTGTTGCCAAATTGACAGCAGTTGTTATGCCATGTCAGAGGCCTACGGGCTTGAACAACTCTTGTCAACAGGTTGGCCACTAACCACACGAAAAGAAGAAGAAAGAAGAAGCTTCAGGAACTGTGGCGGCAATAGTCTTGCCATGTTACGTGGAACTTTAAACCATAGCAGGTCTATAGAGGGAAATTGGCGTCGTTTTTTATCAAAAATTTTGGAGACGCGCATTTAAAAGTCACCACGCCATCCGATGGGTTTTGAAATTTAGCTGTTTGTGTTTCACTCGGCTAAAAAATGTTTTGAAAGGTCATATTATTATGTATGCCTCTCTTATTTTTTTTCTTTCGTCATACATTTCTTTTGTCAAAGGCTTATAACGTGCCTGTATGTATCCATGATATTGCAAGCAATCACAAGCTACGAAAAGCTAGGATATCTGGATAAACAATCTTCATCGATAGCGCAGTCGTTGTGAATGTGATTGCTGTGTACTTGTAAAATATCTCCGTCTCGGATTTGATTCCCGAGTCGAGTAAAGTATTACTTCACGAAGAAGGGAACTGTGCCCGTCAAAAGACTCACTTGCTATTACGTGAGCCCTAAAGTAGAGGCTAAACCATAAAAAAGGTTTTGGAGGCAAACGAGTAGACGGATCGCCTGATGGTAAACGATAACCGCCGCTCATGAACACCCGCAACAACAGAGGAGACACAAATGCGTTGCCAGCCTTTTAAATTATATCTAATCTATAATAATATTATAAAACTGAAGAGTTTGTTTGTTTGGTTCAACGCGCTAATCTCAGGAACAACTGATCCGAATTGAAAAATTATTTTAGTGTTGGATAGCTCATTTATCGAGGAAGGCTTTAGGCTATATAACATCACGCTACGACCCCCGGAGTCGGCGCAGTAATCATAATTGCGGGTGATACCGCGGCCACATCTAGTAGTTACATAATCGTAACACGTTATCTAAATGAACAGTCAAAGGTCATCATTACCGGTCTTCTAAAACCTAATATGACGATACCTCTCGTGCTAAATAGAGTTCATTGAAATTTTTCATCAAACGTTACAAAGCCCCCGAGGAATAATTCAAATACACATTCTCTCATACGGAGGTCTACCATTGTTCTTTCACAATCGAACTTCCGTCCGAAATTATAGAAACGTGACCATTGAATTCTTAACGTATGCTTGTATAATCACCGAAGTGGAAGGCAGGAGTGTATAACACCCACATATAGTAACCAGTTTTATTTACATAAGTTTTGCCCGCGGCTTCGCTTACTGTGATATACATTAAGGTTAGGCTAGTTAAGCAAAATTTCCTTGACAACGCTTATGCGAAATTTGATGATAATTAGTCGAATAGTTAAGGCGAGAAAACATAACAAACAAACAATCTTACATTCGTATTAGTTAGGATTAGAATTTCAAAAAATAGAAAGTGAAAAGCTTTTGCCGTTTATCGAATACATTTTCAGACTATATTCTTCGTGCAGTCAATGATTTTTATGATTGCCACGTAATAACGTACAATCGTAGGTAAACTAGGTAATGTTATAATTAGGTATTTTTCATAATAATGATTAATCCCGTAATACATACATACATAGTTTCTTACCTTTATCTCTGAAAGGGTGGACAAAGTTATGCTACAACCACATTTCGTTAGTTGGTTCTAACTAAATGCGAGCCTCATACATATCAGACACATTTATAATCGCTACGCCACCCAAACACTTCCTTACTACACCACGAATCATACTGAATATATTATGATAAAAATCTCTTTCTATCCCTCGCCACTCTTTTAAACGGCTAAAGTTCACAAGCTATACAAAACAAATTAAATTACCTTTTAACTGCAATTTCGATTATAGCAACCAAAATAGACACTGGCGACCTGCGCAGGTGATATTACAGTAAGTGTATGTAACGCAACGGAAACCCATGTGAACTATACTATACTATACCTATATTCCCATACTTTTATAGACCACCAACTTTCTAACTCCAAGCTGCTATTAAGAATTGCTTGATTGCAAAAACCCAATTCATTTTGGTTAGCCGACTCGGGATTCGAGACCTTACAAGGATAGAAGTCACATTCACTATGGGATACGGTGTACAGGTAGTCTGCAGGATCACAATATTTATACGTTTACTAAATCTATCTAATACCTTTTATTAGATAGATTTCGGAGAGTACAATGTAATGTCAAGACAAAAACCATATAAAAAAATTACTAAAACTTCCGCACTAGGAATAATTCCGGTGTCGCGAGGGACTTGACAAACATTCAAACAACAGACACAAAGAACACCCAGTTTCGAAACAACTATTTGAGGATCACACAAATTTTTGTCCGGTATGGGAATCGAACCCAAAACACTCGGCGCGGCGGCAGTGGCAAGGCGGCCATTTAAACCATTACACAATCCGTAGAGTCGAAAGTTGACTTAACCTATAATCCAGAAACTTCGTCCGAATCTTCGTTCGCCACCGAGGGTAGCCCTCTCAAACGATGTACATTTGTATTGTAGCCCATCCCAGTTATCAGTACCGTGTGTCGCCCTCAGCCATAAATCCAAGCCTATCATATATATATATGAAATAAAACATAATTTTCTGTTTGTTTTGAACCCTGGATATACCTGACCGTTTACGCAAATGTTTAAAATTATTATTTTAAATATGATCTGTATATTGAAATTAAACTACAATATACGGATTTTATCGCGTTGTTTATTTAGCACTGTATTACAAAATTTTGAAAATATTACACTACTACTACTATTGATTTTATTTTACTAATTTATAAGCTAATAAAATTATTTAAACTATTAAATCTATTTATTTTTGGTTTACACTTTCCGCGACGTTTCGGTTGCTTTCCAGCAGCCATGGTCACGAATTATTCCCAGTAGTCCCCTCTAGCCCTGTCCCCTGGGGTGACAGCTGGGAATTGTCTTCCCAGTTGTCACCGGGGTGACAATTTGTGCCGACTGTTCCCTTTGAAAGCTGACTAGAGGGGACAAATGGGAAGTCTGTTTCTCAGTTATCACCGGGGGGAAGTGACAATTGCTACGATTTCTTCCCAGAAAAAAATGTAATTAGGTACCTTAGATTTCAGCTTTTTTATTTGTTGTTTAATTTTATTTGATTCTATATAACGTTTTTGAAATTTTTATTTACTTACTTAATAGTTAATATTTTTCTAATGTTGTAAGCTTGTTGATATTGTGTTAATTTCTTTATTTGATTCATTGTCACCCCGGTGACAACTGGGAAGACAATTCCCAGCTGTCATCCCGGGGGACAGAGCTAGAGGGGACTACTGGGAATAATTCATGGTCACGGGGTAAGCAACCGAAACGTCGGGGAAAGTGTAAACCAAAAATAAATAGATTTAATAGTTTAAATAATTTTATTAGCTTATAAATTAGTAAAATAAAATCAATAGTAGTAGTAGTGCAATATTTTCAAAATTTTGTAATACAGTGCTAAATAAACAACGCGATAAAATCCGTATATAGTAGTTTAATTTCAATGAATAACATTCGCGTAAATAGAAGACAATATTATGATCTGTATATTTATTTCCTTTCATGAACATGTATAGAACACACATATGTATGTGTTTCCTAAAGGGTAGCCAAAGGTCTATGTGTCATTTCACTAGAAATTTATTGTAATTTATTTATATTAGTAGGTTTTACTTCTCAGAATGGAGCGCGTAAGCTTTATGTTTGGTTAAAGATAAATCGAACTAAGACAAAAATTATGATCGTCGACCTCGTCATCGACAATTTGCCCGAAGTGTCACAGTTTGCGAATTGCGACGTGGTCCAGGCCTACATATGCCTTGGAGCTTTAATCTCAAACAAAGGCGGCTGCGTAGATAAAGCAAAACGACTTATGGCCATAACAAGAACCGCAATGGAGAAGTTAAAGAAAATGTGGAGGAATCGCAACGTCACCAAAGCTACCAAATTCAGGCTCAGGGTACAAACACTTGTATTCCTCACGCAGCACAGACGTTGGCAGTGCGCGAGTTGGAAAAGAGGAAAATAGGTGCTCTGGTGGTGCTGGAGGAAGATGCTCGGGATAGGTCGTCGTAATCGTGGACTGATATCCGCACCAACGTGTCCATACTCCTGGAACTTGGCATCACACAGCGTTTGTCGGCCGTAGTACAGTCGCGCATACAGCAGTACTTTGGACATGTCTCTAAGAGGGATAACGATTCCATAGAGCGGCTGGTTATACAGGGAAAAGTAGAGGGAACCAGATTGCACGGCATACAACCTATGTACTGGACTGACCAAGTGAAGTCCGCAGTAGGAAACCGCATATCAGGCAGCGCTAAACAGTCTGTCAACAGGGAGAGATGGCGGGAGATCGTGCGAAGAGCTGTGCCAACCTCTACCACTGACGTGGACGCCTCAAAGTGACCTCTCTGCCAAGAGCGAAACTATAGAGAAGGAGGCAAATAGTTTGTAGGTATCCTTAATAAGAGTGGAAATGGTGTTTGCAACTTTGCATAGACCCTTCGTGAATGAAATATAGTAAAAACCAACACACAATACAATTTTTCGATCGCTATGTCCTTCTGCAAACGAGGTTTAAAGACATTTCTTTTTTACGGAAGGTAGCGGCTTTGCTATGTCCTGACATTGCTAAAGTCTATGAGCAGCGGTTACCACTTTCCATCAGGTGTGGCGCTCGCTTGTCTGCCGCCAATGGCAATAAAAGTAAAAAACTTTCCAGAAGAGCCAAAAAACTTAAAACTAATTCTACTTTTCTGTTTATTCTTTTTTGTCTTGGTTAGTACATATTATGAAATTGTATATTTTGTAGCATTTCAGCATTTGTGACGAGTTAAAGTATTATTTACACCATTATTTTTAAAATTAAAGTTTTATGCTGTGGTATTGTCTGGGTTGTGAAACCATTTTTGCGAATATCATCATTTAAATACACAGGTTGCTGCAGCTCGAAAACCTAATCAAGGTTACCTCAATAACATTTTTTTAACAAAATGGCTTTTACTGCATTTTATCCTCGAATGGTCGATATGTAACTTGGTTATTTAAGAGCTCATATTATTAAAACATTTATTAGCAAACTATGATAAATAAATATTAAATTTAGTTCTACAGCTCCCATGCTTAGGTAGAATATAAATAATAAACGAGAAAACTAACTAACGAGGGAAAAGAATTCATATTATTTTGTATATGAGATTCAATAAAATTTAAACATTAAAACCGCTTCAAACTTTAATAGGAATTCGGTATGTGTAGGTACTTGCTGATCATGTAGTTCTATAACTGTACGAAGGTAATGCATAGCGTCGGCTAAGATACATAAATATGAAATACCTATAACTGAATAAAATAGCTCATTAATGACATTTGGATGCTATATAAGGATAAAATTTACATAAATTTACATAGACTTAGATTCACATAGATTTTGCATAGATTTACATATATTTGCATAGATTTACTTAGATGTATGTAGATTTACATGAATTAACATACATTTACCTCTGTATATTACTGAAAGTGTAGGCACAAGTGTATGTACATTCACATTTGGCCATCTATGGTTTTAGATAGCAAATCTCTTCGCTGTCAACTAATAATATTCTCCAACACATCGACATTTTTTCTAAATATCAACTGGCTTCTATTCTGGAAAAATAATTACTATCACTGCTTGCATCCTACTCACTGACTGTACCAGTGAATGTATATCAGAATCATCGTTCTCGTTAATATATAATTACGAATTTAATATTGTCTTCTGTTTAATTTCAATTAATCACAAATTTAGCTATTCAGAACTTGAAGTATTATCCTTTGACAAATGACTCGTCTGTGGTAAAGGACCTCGATCCCTAGCCCTCGGGTCTCGTTCGAGGTCATCAAGGGATTATAGCAAATGATCTTGAACAACATCACCTTGTTTACTCATCGCTTAGCAAATATAATGCCCATCTGATAAAATTGCTCTGTTACACAACCTTTATATCAACCAAATTATTTTATTATAATCGCACGGATGGCGTTGTGGCTTAATGTTTGAATTTTTTTAAAGTCCATTTCGACATAGAAATTATTACTACCAATAATAGCATAGGAGATTACCTTAAATAGAAAGTACCAAATTTACTATCGCCCAAGAATTTACGCGAACAGTAGCTAGTATAGATAACAATATCTGTCTAGATAATTATATATAAGACTCTTCATTGTAATAACATAACAATGAAGTGACCACAATCTTAAATTATCAATTCAATAATTATCAGCAGCCCTTTTTCAATGAAAGAGGCTAATTATATTAAATTTTGTACAACAAAGTATAACACAAATATTTTAAAAGTGATATTACGTGGATAAGTGTGATTTGTAAACGTTAATAAAAATTATACTTTTATTCATAGGTGGGCTCCTTGCTACCCCAGCCTTCTCTCTAAAAATAACTTGTAAAGAAGGACAGACAATCTCCGAGCTTATCAGTAATCCATCCGATTTGATTGGGAAACGGTAGTATGTTTACCATTAGGACAACAATTTAGCGAGAAAATACCATCAGATTCGAAAGTATTTATGACATGCACTTCATTTGATATTGAACCAGTCACACCGGATTTCGATATTGAGAAGCTAGCTCGATGTAACCGTTTGACCAGGAAAGATTGCCCATTTAAATTGAGTAAAGCATACAGCAAGTAAATTCAAATGTGATGGGTATCAGGAATGCTTTTATATTTATGGGAAAATAAAGAGAGCTGGATGCTGATAGACTGTATCATGAAGTTTCGAATGGAGATGAAGAAGGTGTCTAATGATGCTATATTGATGATCAACCTTAATTCGGTACAAACCACGGTGATGCTATCGCGGAGACCTTTACGAGGAAAAGAATTGAACTGCCTCGCCCGCAATATAGATGTTGCCAAAGGTTTGGATGGTATTGCAAGGTGCATATGAAATAAAATATATATATTACACCGGCCGCTGTCGTCGTGGGGTATCTTGTTGAGACATAGCCTACGTTCAGCGTAAAAAATGAAACATGAAACAATGATTCACATTCTCTTGAAATGCCTGGGACTGAACTCTAGTTATACATTTTACTGTCATGGCAACGCTACACCATTATTTTTGTAAAAGTCAAGAGCTTCCTTAGCAGTACGAGTGCGAACAGACTTTAGCGCACGACGATATTTCCGACGATTCTGCCTAGCAAAGTAAACACAGCAATGTTTTTGTTTTATTTTTATCGTGGATGAATGCCATTTACATTTACCTTTCTGCGGGAAAAGGAAAGCGAAGCAGGTATGTATCTTAGCACTTGGATTCCATGGACCCAGCGTTTTTGACGCTAAACTACTCTAATATAGTCAAACCAATGAGTTAACTAATAAGAGTTGTAACTTTGCAAAATATGCAAAGTAACAACCACTAGTGGGGGGGGTTTGTATTTATGCTTTAATAGTTGCACTGCCTAGCTTGCTTTCTCTGCTTTCTAGCTTCACTGGATTGGCTGCTTGTTTAGTATAGATGCAAACCCACTTTGCTCGACTCTTCAAGACGAGTAAGGTGCCAATGGTCTTAGGGGAGAGCGCAACAGTCGTGTTGATCCCTAAGACAAGTCTGGTGGGGAATCCTTCACGTGGTTGCCCCCTGTTATTGGTCTAGTTCCCTATGAAATAGACGCAACTAAAACCACCAGTCGACCACTGCCTGGGATGGAGAGGTCATGTTCCGGCGGGTCCATCGTCGAACGACAGACGATGGATAGTAATGACCTCCCGCGTGTTTGTGCCGTGCGCGGGGACCCGTACGGAGGGATGAAGGAGTCCTGGGGGTTGAGTGGTGATGTGGCGATGGTAGTGCTGCAACACCCCCCTTTGGTCCGGATTTCCTCTCACACGGGAGGTCGTAGTCTAGCCAGCTGCGATCAATCGGCTGCGGCGTCCGCTCATGCGGCCGCCAGGCGAGTGCCCTTGGGTGAAGAGGTCTCCAGCCGGCAGTGCTCGTCTCCCACCTCAGTGGTTTGGGGTGGAGCGACTAGTGCTGTACGTCTCGGGGACAGCTCACTTAGGGGTGCTATACCTAGCTGGTAGCCCTGGTGCCTGAACAAGGCATCCCCAACGTTGAGGGCTCCATGGTGGGTGGGGAGCCAGCAGGTGAAAAGTAAGATAGACCAAATGGACTCTGTCACAAAAAAAACCAAGGGCTTGACCGATAAGGGCGAGCAACAAAGGACCTCTGGACCCTTAGGGGGAGAGGTCAGCAATAGTGTAGGAGCTGCACGTGGGAGCACCTACATACCCAAGCTGCAAGCTCGTGATGGCCCCAGTGGCCGTCCGAGCATGAGCCAGGGGAGTGGTGCTCACACGGGCAGCGTTAAGAAATGGAGAGGGGGTAACCCTGGAAAGGGCTACCAATTTAGAGGGCGTGGCAGCCACAGAGGGGGTCTGACGTGCAGGGAATACCCGAAGGGGGATCCCAGCGGGACACCCTCTGGGAGTGGGTGTCAGCCCTCCAGGTTCGGGGAGGCCAGGAAGGAGCAGACGGGCGAGGCACACCCTAAGGGGGAGCCAAACTTGGCTGCACACTCCACAGACCATACCCGGGGCAGGAAGAGGCGCAGTGGGTGTGCCAACCGCAAGCGGCGTGAGCTGCAGCGGCAGTTGGCGCTGGCACCCGATGCAGTCTCGTCAAAAAGGGTCAGGGAAGTGAGCGACGATGCTGTTGCTCAGGCAGATGGCAATAAACGTGCCAAGACCCAAGGTGACTCCTACAGGGAGGCGCTGACGGGGGTTAAAATGGCCGTTGTTGCCGACAACTTCCCTGACGCTCTGCTTAATGCAGAGCTGGTGGAACCCATAAGGGTTGCCATTTGGGACCAGCTGGAGGCCACACCGGATCCTCTGCCGGCCATTAGTGTCGGTGCACTGCTTGGTGGAGCTCTGCACGTGACGTGTGAGGGTGAGAGAGCCGCAGAGTGGCTTCGCGGCCTCAGCGGTAAAACCGTTGGGGACGTGAAGCTCAGAGTGGTCAGCGCCAAGGAGCTTCCAAGGCCAATAAAGATGGCCTGGAAGACCAGGAATACCTGGTGCCTAGATGCCTCCAGGGTGCTGACCATGCTGCAGCGCCTCAACCCCTCTCTGAGGACCTGCGAGTGGAAGGTGCTGAGCACGCAGGTCGAGGAGACGCACACCAGGCGCATTGTCCTGGTGGACAGCGTGTCGGCTGCGGCCATAAAAGCAGGCGGCTTCTGTCTCCATGCTGGCATGGACAAAAGCACGTTCAAGATCCTTGAGGATCTGAACGTGCAGAAGGTGACAGTGGGTGCCAGCGTGGAGGAGGAGGCCCATGCGGTGACGGCACCACAGGTGGGGGACGGGGAGGAGCCCGTGAACCCAGTGGTGATTGAACCAGGTACGGCTCTCTTCACGTCGTCGCCATGCGTGTCTCCGAAGACCGACGACATAATCGGACATATAGATTGTCTAGATCTGTCGTCGCCGGAGGCTGCGGGGGCGCTGATGGAGGAAGGGAGTGAGGGGGGCAGCCAGCAGTGCCTGCCACCGTAGACGCCACCATAGGCAGACCGAATGGCGGGACTAAGGTGCGTACAAATAAACCTTCATCACTGCATCGGGGCGATGGCCGTTCTGGCCCGCCACCTGCGGATGAAGGAATATGATATTGCCCTGATCCAGGAACCTTATGTTAAAGAGGGAAAGATCAGAGGTTTGGGTGGGACAGGAGGTGTAATTTATCATAACTGTTCCACTAATGATATAAGGACATGTGTGTATGTCAGAAATGGCATAAATGCAATGCCCTTATACAATTTTTGTTCTAGGGATCTTACGACAGTTAAGATAGATGTGCGAGGGAGCGGAGGGCGGGATATTGTAATCCTGACCTCTGCATACTTCGACTATACGGACAAGGAAACTGTATCTGGACAGATAAAGGACCTTGTTGAATATGGCAGCCGGGAGAACCTGGACATGATCCTGGGGTGCGATGCCAACGCACACCACACAGTCTGGGGGAGCACGGATGTGAATGTAAGAGGGGAAAAGCTACTGGAGTATGTGGTAAGTACCTCTTTACAAATTCTAAACAAGGGAAACAGGCCAACGTTCGTCAACTGTAGGCGAGCAGAGGTAATTGACATCACGTTAGCCACCAACAGGGCTAGCACTAAGATTGTCGAGTGGCATGTGTCTGATGAGATTACCTTGTCAGATCATAATTACATATGCTTTAAGTATAGGACGCTGGTTCCAGCTCCTATAGCACGTAGAAGGAATCCCAGAAATACGGACTGGAACTCCTTCAGGAGTGACCTCAGTATAGATTTGGAGGATTCTAAGGGTAAGCTTAATTCTATATTAGACATAGAGTTTACAGCAGACAAATTGGTCCAGACTGTAAATACGGCCTGGACAAGTAACTGCCCTGAAAGGGAAGTTAGGCCCAAGAGGGTACCGTGGTGGACGCCAGAGTTGGTCAAGCTGAGGCTTGAAGCCAGAAGAGCGTTTAACAGTGCTAGGACCAGCAGGGACTATAGCGGTTACGCTCGCTGTTTGACCAACTACAACAAAGCTGTGCGGAAAGCCAAACGGAAGGCTTGGAGAGCCCACTGTGAAAACATCAGTACTATTCCTGAAGGAATGAGACTCTCCAAAGCTATCTCGACTGTCAGAGCACACCCACTGACAACCATCAGAGATGGCAATGGGCAGCGAACAGGGTCCGGTAAGGAGACACTAGCAATGATGCTAAACACACACTTTCCGGACTGTAAGATAATAGAAAAGGAGCAGGAGGACCCGATTAGCCTGGTTGAACTAGGCTACCGTACAACCAAAGCAGATTGGGACACTGCAAGGAAGGTAGTGGATGAAGGGAAGGTCGGCTGGGCTCTAAATGGTTTTCAACCGTTCAAGTCACCTGGTCCAGACATGGTTTATCCCATTATCCTACAACAGGGAGCTGCACTCTTGGTTCCGCATTTGTGCAGACTATACAGAGCCTGCATAGCTTTTGGATACATTCCAAAGATATGGAGGCGAGTTAAAGTCATCTACATACCGAAGCCGGGCAAAGAAGACTACGAAGAAGCCAAGGCATACCGACCTATTAGCCTTGAGTCGTTCTTCTTGAAAGCCCTGGAGAAGTTAGTAGATAGACATATCAGGGAGGGAGCATTGAGAAAATTTCCCCTCCACGGGCTACAATGTGCCTACCAGTCGGGAAAATCCACTGAGACGGCACTGCATTTTGTGGTAAATAAGGCAGAACATGCATTAGATAACCGGGAAGTATGCATTGCTGCATTCCTGGATATTGAGGGAGCTTTCGATCGGACCACCTTTGATGCCATTAGTGTGGCATCAGCAAATCACGGCATAGAGCCAACCATTTGCAAGTGGATCGATTGTATGCTCAGAGGAAGAATTATTAGGTCTGAGTTGTTAGGGGATGAAATGACTGCAATGACCACCAAAGGCTGCCCTCAGGGTGGAGTACTCTCACCGCTCTTATGGTGCTTGGTGGTTAATTCACTCTTAGAACAACTCAACAAAGGTCCGTACTTAACGGTCGGATATGCGGATGACTTGGTGATACTTGTCAATGGAAAATTTCCGAGCACAGTATCCAGTCTCATGCAGAGGGCCCTGAGTATGGTAGAAAAATGGTGCAGTAGTAACCATTTATCGATCAACCCAGGGAAAACTACTGTCGTGCCGTTTACTAGGATGAGAGATCCGACTGGCTTGGGAACTCTATCCATGTATGGTACACAGCTACAATGGTCCACGGAGGTGAAGTATCTAGGCATGACCTTAGATAACAAGCTAACGTGGAAACCTCATGTAGACAAAGTCATAATGAAGGCCCAGCGGGTCTTCGGTATGATTCGTTCTTATGGGAAGACCTGGGGCCTGAAGCCCAAGGTCATCAAGTGGCTATACACGATGATGATAAGACCCATAATCACATATGGAAGCGTTGTCTGGTGGCCAAGAACCAAACTAGCAACATGCAGGAAAGCGCTGTCGAAGGTGCAGCGATTAGCCTGCATGGCTATAACAGGGGCGTTCCCTACTACGCCAACGGCTGCGTTAGAGATCCTGCTGGACCTAACGCCGCTACACATTGTTGTGGAGTTAGAGGCGATGAAGGCGCTACATAGACTATCTATACATGGGCTGTGGAGCGTCAACATGCCAGTAACTCGACACACAAAACTGGAGATCTCGAAGGATCTTAAAGAGATTATGAGCATGGGATGTGACAAAATGCAACCAATGCACATATTCAAAAAGAATTTTAAAATAAAGGTCCCCACAAGGGACGAATGGAGACGAGGTCTACGATCCCCTGACAAGGGTTGTCTCATCTGGTACACCGATGGTTCCAAAATGGAAACAGGATCAGGCGCTGGTATTTATGCCAACGACTGCAAGGTGAACCAAAGCATGGGCAAATATGCAACGGTCTTCCAGGCGGAAACCTATGCTATAATTGCCTGTGCGCAGGAGAATATTAACAACAATGTCACTGACAAGATTGTTTATATACTCAGTGACAGTCAAGCTGCTCTTAAGGCTCTGAACTCCTGTAGGGTGGACTCAGCACTAGTCCTGAACTGTGTTAAAGCCCTTAACAAACTTGGCAGGAAAAACACAGTCAGGCTGGTGTGGGTTCCGGGGCATGCAGGGGTGCAGGGTAATGAGGAGGCTGATGTATTAGCCAAAAAGGGCTCGGAGCAACAATTTGTGGGCCCCGAGCCATTCGTAGGTCTCTCTGAGAGTACCGTCAAGGCAGCTTTCAATGCACATGGCAATGATAAACACAGGCTGGAGTGGATGGCCCTTAGGGGTCTGGAACACTCCAAGAAATTCATTGCAAACAGAGCCACGGGCTTTACCCGGAAGTTCTGCGGGTACAACAAGGGCCAAATACGCCTACTCACAGGAGCGTTTACTGGTCATTTTGGCACCAATGACTTCCTGTGCAGATTGAGATTGTCAAACAATTCGATCTGCAGAGCCTGTGGTGAACAGGACGAGTCCATATCACACCTACTGTGTGAATGTGACGCGTTGGCCGGACTAAGGATGGGTCTGATGGGATTGGCATATCCGAACCCTGAAGACTTCAGGCTTCTCCCTCTGAGGTGTACGCTGCGACTGATGCAGTACATTCATAGGGAGATAGCTCAAGGATAAACCTCGGGGCCGACACAAAAGATCCCACTGGGTCGAAGTGTCGCCGGTCTACAATGACTGGCCCCCGGATCAAGATAAGATAAGATAAGATAAGAACAACCACTAGTGGCAAATATAATATTCGCATATATTATGATTAGTTAAGGAGTTGCATTGTTTATTGTCAGACCTTACTACCTACAGAGAATATACATAGTACAGTAATCTTAAGTTATTCTAGTCTAATCGGTAGTATGTTATTTTGTGAATGCTAATATTGTTACTTACAGTTACCAGGGGCAAGATTGCTTTTTTTTATACTACAAAGGTGGCAATCAAGCATACGGCCCACCTGATAGTAAGTGGTCACCGTAGCCTATAGACGCCTGCAACACCAGATGAATCACTTGCGCGTTGCCGACCCTGTAGGAAAGGAAGTGGGAAGGAGAAGGAGCGGGAAGGGAGAAAGAGGGTAATTGGGCCTCCGGCACTCTCACTCACTGAACGAAACACAACAGTAGGAATACTGCTATTTCACGCCGATATTCTGTGAAAGGGTAGTCCTTCCTCGGTCGAACCGGCCCATTCATGCTGAAATCAGCGAGGCTCTACTATATCTGGATAGCATCATTAGATTAATAATAATGTAGGTCACAAGACGGTCACAAAATTTTGTTTTTAGGTTAAGTTAATCTTATACTAATAAATGCTTTCAAAATAAATAAAGAAAAAAGAATTACGTTTGAATCTTTATTTTTATTTTAGAAACTGCATTTATTTTTGTATACACCTTTAAATGACTAATTCTTGTATAGACTATATGTTAATTTTCCATAACTATACTTTCTTTTTTGCTAATTTATTCTATTTTATTTTTGAGCATGCTGTGATCTCTTGTAATTAAGAAAGTATGAGGCCTTATTTTAAGTAATAAGATGTATCGATTGAGATATTGTATTTCTTGTAAGAGACCCTAAGGGCGCGGTCACACTATGTCGTGACGATAGATTATCGTGTCGTTTAAAGCGTCGTGGCTTGTGTATTTAAATAGAGGTGTTCACATATAGGACGACACGATTAACTATCGTCCACGACTTTTTTTTACAGTGACGACTGATTGTCAAGTCAATGGGAACTGCTAGCACGACTTTCGTAAAACGAAAAAAAATCGTCACGACTAATCATGACGGCAAATCGTGTATCGTTGTTGCAACTATCCATCGTAGCCACGATAAAAATATCGTCTCGTCGTTTACACGTTCAACGATAGGATATTTCGACGACACAGTGACGATAAACAGTCGATATAATGGAAACAGCTAGAGACGACGTCGTCCAACGATAAATTAATCGTCAGGACATAGTGGGAACGCGCCCTTAATAACAAAAACAAAATCAACGAATGAATTTGCTTATTTCTATCATAGCCTTTAAAATTTAAAATGACTCAAGCTGCCCCACAAGTCTCGACGACGATACACATAGTGACAATAATATCAGCTCTGTGTATAAATTGTAAATGGTATAGGTCTTCTTAATATGACAAAGATCGGTGACGCAGCAGTAATAAATGCGGCTGCTGCACACAAGTTATCGAGTTAGACTCGCTTTGCCCGATTCGGATCGGGTTTTAATCAAATTCAAAGGTAACTTCGCAGGTAAGCTCGAGCGTAGTTTTATTAATCGTGTTTTGGAAATCTCGCGTTCGAACCCACGTCGCGCACCACTGACTTTCGGAAGTTATATGACTTTTCGAAATTATGTGCGAATTGATTGACAATTATCGCCTGCTCCGTGCTTCAGAGAGCACGTTAAGCCGTCGGTCCCGGCTGCCATGAACATCTATGGCAGTCGTTATTGGGAAGTCAGAGCCCTCTAATATCCTGACACTGGTCTAGCCTTAGGGTATCGTTAGCCTTCGGGTTGCGAAGGTCAGATGGCAGTCGCTCCGTGTAAAAACTGATATCCAGTCAAATCCGATTAGACTAGAAAGCCGACCCAAGTGACTTGGGAATAATAAAGGCTAGGGAGAAGAAGACTTACATAAAGTATATGCTTGTTAAAACTACATAGTTCATTCTTTAAGACGATTTAATGCATACTACTTGCACCAAAATTTGCGTTTCACTGCACGGCTGACGTAGTGATTTAAGTGGTCGCGTTGGCACTGCCACTGCGCCAAATGTAGCAGGTTCGAATCCCGCGCAGGACAAAAAATTATGTGATCCACAAATGGTTATTCCGAGTCTTTTTTTTTTTTTTTTTTTTTTTTTAATTTATTTAGGACAACAAACAGTTACACTGGTAGCTTAAGCTAATACATATAAACGACAAATTACTTACTTACAGTGAAACCAACTACATTGTCCGCAAATAATTAACAATGAATGTACCTTTACCGAAAGTACTTTCCACTATCAATTACATAGTATACTTAACATATAAGCAAATTTTGTAACTCTATTCAGAAGTAATTATATTTCTTATGTGTTTTTTAAAACTAGAGGGCAGACATGCAAATATATCAACGTCAGTAAAACTAGTGTTATACACATTCATTATCCTACGCAGGGGGCAGCGTTCTCCTGCATTGGTTTTACACTTTTTTGGTGCAAACAGACAACATTTTCGTGTACTTCGAAGTGTCGAACGATGAGGTATACGAATACTTATTTGATTTACTAGCTTATTACAGTTAAATCTATTATGGCAGATGTCATATAAAAACATAATGTCTAAAAACGTTCTTCGTGATTCTAATGTAGGCAAGGAAAACTTCAATAGTAGATTATCATAGGAGGACTTAGAGCGATAACATCTGTAGTTCATGGATCGTAAAAATTTTCGTTGCACTGTTTCAATCTGGTCTTTGTATTTAGTATAATAAGGATTCCAAACACATGTTGCATATTCTAACTGGGATCGTATCAAGGACTTATACAACAGAAGATAAGTAGATTGACGTTTAAAAGGTTTACAAGTGCGCATCACTAACCCATACATCTGGTACGCTTTATTTACGATGTGGTTAATGTGGTCATCAAGATGGAGTTTGCTATCCAGATATACGCCTAAATCTTTCACGATGGTTACTTTTTCTAATTTACTGTCTGACAAGAAGTAGTCCTGGACGGAATTGTTATATTTTTTCGTGAACGTTATTGATTTACATTTTGAAACACTAAGGTGAAGTTTATTGTCTAAGCAGTAACTAGACAAGCGATTTAAGTCGTCTTGAAGCTTATGACAATCATTTAAACAAGTGATTTCACGGTAAACCTTCAAATCATCAGCATACAGTAAGAAATGTGAATTCTTAAAACATTCATTTATATCATTAATAAATAATACAAAAAGGAGAGGACCTAAAATGGAGCCTTGCGCCACGCCTGAAGTTACCTTTATAATATTGTCAGAAGTAAAGCCATTGATAACGACTCTTTGCGAGCGATTTTTTATATAAGAGGTGAACCATCTTAGCAAATTTCCTCTGATTCCATTAAAAGCTAGCTTCTTAAGTAGCAAATCATGATCCACCTTATCAAAGGCCTTGCAGAAGTCTGTGTAAACAGCGTCAATTTGTACTCTTCTATCCATACCGTCAAATAAAAAATTAACATACAACACTAAGTTGCTAATAGTTGATCGCTTCTTTACAAACCCGTGCTGCTCTGCAATAATAATATTATGTAAATAAGGATAAATGTGGTTATGTATTAGACGTTCTAAGACCTTTGATAAGGTTGATAATAGTGAAATTGGACGGTAGTTGGTGACGTCATTCCTATTGCCACTTTTAAATACAGGTATGATATTCGCCAACTTCCAAATTTCAGGAACTAAACCTTCACGTAAACTATTGTTATACAATATATGTAAAGGCAATGCAATGGTATCAGCAGTAGACTTTAAGAAGAACGGCGTCAGACCATCCGGCCCTGGACCCTTGGTAATATCTAAAAGTTTAAGTTCTTTAACAATAAGCTCTTTCGTAATATAAAAATTTGATAAAATGAAATTACAATTGTCATTAAAAGGTAAAGATTCGAGATCCACTCCAAATCCGCCCTGTTCATATACTGATCCAAAAAAGCTAGAGAAAAAATCAGCTATAACTTCCGGTTGATCAGATTCCCGGCCACTATATTTTATGGAAGACGGAACACCCGACTTCTTATTAACATTTTTTATAAATGTCCAAAATTTGTTTACATCCCCCCTTATGCTATCCTCTACAGATTGAATATAGTTTTCATAACATTGTTTACTCAAAAGTTTAAACCTGGCACGAAATATAGAGAATTCTTCATAGTACAACTTCGAGTTATATTTTTTCCATTTAGTCCACGCTCTTTGTTTATCTTTAAATATGTGTTTAAGTGGAGTACTAAACCAGATAGGAAAATCACTTGATTTTATAACTCGAAGTGGTATATACTGTTTGATGATTTCATAGATCTTTTCATAAAATACATTCACCGCAGATTGTACACAAAGACCATTGAAAATATCATGCCAGTTCGTGTTACTTATACACTCATTAATAAGTGTATAATTGCCTTCTAAGTAACAATATTTAGATGTAGGTGTCGTTTTTAAGGGCTTAGTTGAAACATTACACGTAATCAATACATAAAAAGGAAGATGTAGCGGATCGATGGGCACTAATACGTTATGAACTGGTTCACATATACAATTTATGTCGTTGGTGATAAGTAAATCCAAGATACGATTCATGTTATTCTTTAAAGTATTACACTGCACACTCCTAGTAGATTGAAAAAATGTATTAAAACGGTTATTGATAACACTATTTTGGGTACTATTAGAAGCCACGTCATGCCAATTCATAAGAGGTGAGTTAAAATCTCCTGCAATATAAAAAACATCTGATTTACTAGCACGGGTCAACTCAATTTCTATAGCATTCAAAAATGTGACATATGTGTCTTGGGTCTGTTTGGGAGGTATATATACACCACAGATAAATAGGCATGTTCCCATTAAATGTAACTTCAGTAAAACATAATCTATATTTGAAGGTAACGACATACCTGGCAAATTATAGCCGGATTTCGAGCCAAGGGTCCAACGTTCACCTGAAATACCACCGCGAACAGCCACAAGCACACCACCACCGTCACATTTACCTGTCGCTGCCCTATCTCGATCACAACGGTAAATTACATATCGGGAATCCATAATTTCACTATCTGAGATGTTTGGCAATAACCATGTTTCCGACAATATGATTATATCATAGGAATCAGCTAAAGTATTCATAAACAACGTATTAAGTTTCGTTCTAAGTCCCCTACAATTCTGATAATAAATAGACAATTTATCTAACATTTATCACTACATTCTATAAAAAGTATTACTGACACTGCAACACAAAAGTAGCAATCGCAATAAAAAATAACTCTTATGATTACATTATTAACACAGAAACTAGTTTTACCGATATTAACATAATATAGAAAACTTATAAATAACATTTCGTTAATTATTTGTAACATTAATATTAACTGCTTAAATACGACTTTTAATAATTGAAATAAGTAGGTATACATAAAACAATTTTTGTTCAACCAGTACGAGGTAACTAATGAAAGTAAACGTATAGAGTAGTTAGCAACACAGAGACTGCACTCACTGTTAACAAACAAGTTTAATATTTGATTGATACATATTATACTAGTTATACACAATACTTTAGGTACTAGATTTGATTTTACACATATCCTGCTCAGACCGTATAGCAATGACAGGCGAGGTTTCGTTAGCTTTAACCAGAATGGTTCCATGCTTGACCCATACAAATCGATAATTGTGTTGCTTTGCTCGCTGCCGGGCTTCTCGAAACAAATGCTTGTTTCTCAACGTCAAGTGTTCGTTAATATAGACCTTGTGAGGTGAACCAGCAATGCCTATATCTTCAGAGGTAATGCCCTTTTTTAGGCGTACAGCAGATATAAAATCGTCACGTAGGGAGCGGCTTGAAAATTTAACGATAATATTTTTAGGTCTGGTATTATTACTGGCAGCTGGTACCCGGTGAATAGAAACAATTTCCTGCTTGTTCAATGGATGGTTCGCAAGGTTAGCAATATTCTCCAAAATGGTGTGCAGATTTTCGCCACGTTTTTCAGGTACATTTTGAACCTCTGCGTTGCACATACGGGCTTGTTGCTCCATAACATCTATCCTCGATTCCAAAACAGCTATCTTGGATGAATCAACTATATACGATTGCGAGCGTTGTTCCAGTGCTTCGACACGCGCTGTTACTTTTTCAGTCGCGACTTTCAATTCCTCGAAGTGCGAATTTATAAAGTTCATGGACGACTTAATTTCGCCAAACTCATCAGCGAATTTAGACATCATATTTTCTTGCTTTGAAAACCAGCCATCAAGTCTTGCTAAAATAAATGACTGAAATGATTGAAAATCGTCTCGAAGAGATTGAATGTCCGAGTTAGATGTAACTTTCCGAAATGTTATTTGAGGTGGAGGTGTTTCATGTTCAATGAGTGAACCATCGATGCTCATTTCGCCAAGGTTAACCTGTTCACTTTCTTCACACTGATTATAAGTACTATTCAAATTATCCATAGTTTAAGAAGTCTCTGAATTGTAGACTACTCTGTGGAATTATGCTCAGCTAAAAAGGCGGTACACTTAAACACTCGATCGGCGATGCGCGGCCCGATGACGTATTGGGTACGATATGCGAGACACGGCCAGCACTTACCGCGGAGCGAGACGGAATGAGTCTTGATGTTCTTTGTGTCTGTTGTTTGAATGTTTGTAAAGTCGCAGGATAGGAATAATCTAGCGGGAGAGATGTTTTGATGATTTTAGGACCACGAGTTTACCTAAAAGATCGATTTAAAGAAATAGGCTTACTTACTGTTGCGTCACAATATATATTTGCTATCATTATGTTTATTAAACATAATATTCACTTATATAATAAGAATAGTGATATCCATCACGTAAACACTAGAAATAAGCGTAAGTTAGTAGGCCCATATCATCGTTTACATAAAGTTCACAATACATTTGCGGGACTCGGTAAACATTTTTTTAATAAACTACCTATTAATATAATAAATTTACCATTACTTAAATTTAAAAGCGCCGTTAAAATACAACTTATTCGGAAGGGTTATTATTCAGTCAACGACTACTTAAATGACAAAAACTCATGGAACTAGTTGCATGTTGCATACAGGATTTAAAGATCTGTATTACTTTTAAGTCAATTTAGTAATGTAGAGGTACCTCGTGATTATTTGTGATGTTAACAAGTAACTTGTTTCTTAATTTGATTATTATTGAAGAATATAAATGCACAACCGCATTTAGTCACGGACTGCCTTTGCATTGTCACAAAGAGTAAGTGTATACGCCATCATGCCATCTTACTGCCTATTTTAGATTTATATTAAAACATATACCTTAGCCCAAATTATTTAATCTCTATAATATTATTAAGTTATTATTGTTTTTATCTTTAGTTTTTTTTTATAGTCTGTAGTATATGGCATAATGGCTGCAACACGTTGTTAATCTGAGTTGTAAAATACTGAAATTATATTTAATTGGCGATTTAAAAGAGTGGACGTGTTTCTTGCAGGTTTCTTCTCATAGGCTCCCTTTGCCTGAACCTAGCAACTAACCTAAATGTAGCTTCAGTAACTTAGTAAACTCACTAACCCATATATTTTGACGTTCATAAGTGTTACTTTGTGACCAAAATGAATAAATGATTTTGACTCTGACTTTGATCTTTTTAAAAGAAAAATATGTCTATAGTGACTCGGCCGGGATCTGCGCCTATGGCCTATTTTAGTAACAATGTCCACATTTAGAATATTAGTAGAATTTGAAAACTTTTAGCAACTCAACACAGATCAAGAAGTAACACACGACAATAGATGGCGCTGTGTACAATTATACCTTACTTTATAGAAACCTGAATCTCGCAAGCGTAGTTTACACTACACAAGCATATATATGTACTATAAAAAGCATAATCACCCAGCCGTGTCGGAGGATTTTCTTTTGAGTAGGAGAGGCATCCCACCACATTCCTACAGATACTACTAGGACAACAGATCTGGTATTTATGAGAATCCTTCCAGCTGACCTAAATACTTGTGTAAGAAGGTCGGTATTGCTATGGACAGAGGCCCAATCCATTGAAGACGACCTCGACCGCCTCTCGCTCGCACGTACGATATCTTAGGTACCATTAGGGTAACACTTATTAATCATGACAAACGATTTCAAATAATCGATCATTATAACCAGTCCAGGTAAAGACCTTATCATTAAAAATACATTAGAAAGGCATAATTAAGTAATTGTTAATGACCAAATTTATGAAATTTGTAAGTTATTTATAACCTGTAACATTTATAAAACCAATTAAAATACTATTAATTAGTTTCACTAATGTCCTTTATGTCATTTCTTCTATTTTATTGAAATGTATCTCTGAAATGTGAGAAATACTAGAATGGACGGATGGCATAGTGGTTTAAATGGCCTCTCTACTGCTCCTACACCGAGAGAAGGTTCGAATCCTACACGCTAGAAAAAATTGTGTGATCCACAAAATTCAAACAATGCACACAAAGAACACCCAAACAGGTGTTCTTTGTGTGCATTATTTGAATTTTTGTTAAGTCCAGACTTAACAATCAAACAAACATTGAAACCTACAGCTCATCCTTATTTTTTAAATATAAACTATACAACGTTTTGCGTTTGACGATTTGGTGTTATAATAAATAATCTAACATAGTGAAATACAACTCATAGAAATAATTTCTAATGTCATGTAATCTATGTTCAAGTCCTATAAAATAACTACATTTGAAGGCATTGAGACAACACACAACTTAATCTCCCCGTTAACATGGCTGCTGAAAGGCAACTGAATCTTCGGAGAAAGTGTAAAATTAAATGTAAATAGTTATATATTGTAATCTTCTCTTATCTTATGTGGGGGCCAGTCAGTACAGACCGGCGACACTTCAACCCAGATCTTTTGTGTCGAGTGTTTTGTGTAGTAGTTAAAGTTTCAAGATTATGTTACTATAGAGTTTAAAAAAAAATAAACAACTTGATGAAATCCGTTTAAAGTAGTTTTATTTCAACCTCTACACATAGATGAAGTGTGATCGCTCGCATTAGAACAAAATCATTTACTGGCTGCACCTAAAGTATCGTGCATTACTAAACCTGTAAACTGAAGATCGAAAACATAATAAAACATGATTACTTATTTTGATTTTATTTAATTGAGTTATTCCTAGTCCAAGCTGCGAAGCCATTGTGTCATATCTCTTTTGTAATAATGCTGGTTTCATGACAGTTCATGTATACATATGTAATGTAATGCCAAATTTGCTGGAATTCTGACCATTTTCAAATTGAGGTTTACGAAATCATTGCAAAACAATTACAGAGAAAGATTAAAACATAAATGACTAATTTACACATAGCTAGACGAAATTTGAATAACAGTGTCAGAGTTGTTTAAAAACTATCCTACTACTACCTACACATGGACTTCTAGAGTCGACTCCAGTTCGCCACTCAGCTAGCCAAGACCTAGTTGATACACAGACTTCATACACCTTTAAGAATATTATAAAGAACCCTTAAACATACGTCTCTCAATGTTTTCCTGCACAGTTAAGCTCATTTCACCGCGAGGTAGAAATAAATAATAACGATATATACACACCTTGGTGGCCGCAGCAGTAGAAAAGGCGAATACTTGGCAGCAGATCTCGGGTTAGATTCCCGATTTGGGCAGAGTGTAATAGTCATTACCAAGAAATTCTCACTAGCACTATGGAATTTGGAACCAGTTTATGACATGGGCTCGCCCCATAGGAAATGAGCTTGCATTTCCTATGGGACGAGCCCATGTCATGACCCGAGTTGACGAAATGTTAGTGTAAGTTACCATTACCAATCCCTATGGGGTAATACGTGTGAGAATACTACTGTATATGATAACCCCTTAAACTTTGTCTGAGCAGACCAAAGGTAAGTTTACTAGGCTAATGTTTGCCTTTATTAATTGTAAACGTACTCTTTAAATCTAATTAATGTTCGCTACTGACTGTAAGACTATCAATAACTTCTTACACAACCGACGCGTATCACTAATAATCAAGATCTCATCAACAATTTCTAGATACGCTTTCATTCTCGTTTATAATATGTACTTAAAATAAAATTATATAAAACTAGTTATGCCGTTAGAACCGCATCATAATATTGAACAGCATTAATAAAACATAGATGAGATAACGTTTTTGTATATAACAAAACGCTCGTTGGTGATATTGCATAAACAAAACAGCAAGAGGCTACTACGGTAGCTGGAAGCAGTATTATCATCACAAACTCTTCAATTTTTTGAAGGGTCGAGACAATGTTACGGTTATACCTCAGTGTTCTTCTGGCTGCTACAGCATTCGCACAGAAATGTCCTTGCGAAAAAGGAATGGTGATCAATACCCAGCCGATCAAGAATGCTGACTACATGGTTGGCAACTGGTCCTATGCCTACCATTGGGACCACTTTGGTCCACTGCAGTTCGAACAGGAGACTCCTCCTTCAGACAGCGTTATGCGCTGCCCTACGATCGAATTTGTTCGGATCGAGCCTGACTTAATAAAGGAGAAAAAAGAGGAATGTGGTAATAATAAAGTACCGTTCAAATGGGAGGACGCTAAACTAAAGATGTCAGCTCCTTTGATGTCAATCAAGGATGCTATCATATTCTTGGGAGAGAACGACAGCTGGTTGATGACGGATTGCAAGAAGGTGATACAGATTGAAATGAAAAAGGCGTCTGATGACGTCATGGTGATGTTGAACCAACAAGAGAATGGGTCGGAGATGTTGACGAGGAAACCTATAAAGTGGGGAGAGTTGAACTGCCTGACCAGTAACATGGATATTGGCAAAGGTTTGGATGGAATGTCCTTATGCTTTTCATTGTAATTAATTTATATATAGAAAATCCAACAAGAAATACACAATATGTTTCCATAATATACAGTACTATAAAATAGGCTCTGTGCTGCCTCAATTTAGAAGATCACAACATGCGAGTTTAGCATAGTAGAAAATTGCATATAATTTAATAAAACCTTTTTATATGTATTGCTTTAGTTTTTCTTTTATTTTACCCTGTTATCTAGCCTAGACAATGTGTTTAGGAACATGTCCTATAAACCTATTATATAAAATATTTTATTTCAAGGCTAAGTTTACATTTTTTATAAGTTTAAAAAAAAACAACTGATAGGCAAAAATATTTTGAGACGAAATACATTCAAAGGACACAAAGAACACACAGACCCAGAATAACCATATGTGGATCACACAATTTTTTGTCCCGGTTCAGTAACTTTGGAATCCCTAACACATTGAAATTAAACTACTATATACGGATTTTATCGCGTTGTTTATTTATCACTGTATTACATAATTTTGAAACTATTACACTACTACTACTATTGAATTTTACTAATTTATAAGCTAATAGAATTATCTAAACTATTAAAACTATTTTTAATTAGGTTTACACTTTCCCCGACGTTTCGGTTGCTTTTCAGCAGCCATGGTCACGGGGAGACTAAGATGGTAGCTGTCTCAATGTTCCAGTGTAGTTATTTCAAAGTACCCGAACATAATTTAGTCATTGGTGTTTCTATTTACGCAGAATGTGCTCAAAGTATCATGATTTCTAGCTGTGGTTTTTCTTCTTCTTGGGTTTGACTACTTGATTTAATAGATAAACTAATAAGTTTTTAACGTACAACCTCAGCCTCATTTATAATTCTATATCTGAAGCATACGCTTGAATCATTCATAATATAAATATTTATTTGGTAATTAATGCGATTGCTGTGCATGAAGCTTCAAGTTTAATACCCGGGTCGGGCATTTTGAACAGCATTGTTTGTTGAAGTAACTGCGTCGTCGATGCAATAGTGATACGACTGCTGTGCCTGAGGTCTCGAGTTTTATTCCCGAGTCATGCAAAATATTATTAAGGTATCCTGCCAAAAAATCTTTAGCAGCAGTACGAAATCGAAAACTGTATCCATAAACGTCAAAAAGGCGAGCCGTTACTTGGAACTTAAAACTCTACCTAGCAAAATGTGGTTTTATAATACCTCTGCCTACTCCTTTAGTCCTTCCTTCAGATAAAAAAGACTACATATTTTATCCCAACTAATATTATAAATGCGAATATGAGTTTGTTTTGTTACGTCTTCACGCCTTACTTGACCGATCATCATGAAATGCCGCATACAGGTTGTCACTGGTACATAACAGGTCATAATAATAATAATAATAAACCCCTCTGGGACAGTCGTTATCTCATCATGAGACTAACGCGATATCGGAGGGCACAGTATACTAGCTTTAAAGCTATCACCTTCGCCTTGTGATATAAACAAAAAATGTATCACCAGGTTAAATTAAAGCGCACAAACCGCAAGGCAGCTTGTGGCGGGCTGAATGTGAGTGGCGACACTGCGGTCCTGAATGCCTCAGACAGTTGGTTAGGGCCTCGTCCCCGGCTTGCCGTTACTGGTTGGCCGGGGTGGAACTTCAAAAGCGCCCGTAGGACTCTCAACTTTGGCTTGCCTTGGTCGGCCGGCTAGAGATGATTAAACTAGTAGAAAGGTCACCCATCCCTGTACTAGTTAAGAAACTGTATCACAGGTGACGGGGCCTTCCAATACAACAAATTCAGTAAACTAACGCAAGGAACAGACTTCAGATATAATCAAGTATAGTGCTATTTTATAAATATTAACATAGGTAAAAACTTAAATACTAAATTAAATTAACACATCGCCGAAATAACAAATTTCGTAAATATAGGTAAGAATCTAGGTTATTATCTAATTCATTATTAATTACATATTCTTTTAATAATAATTGTTGGTGTGTAGTTTTGTGTGTTAGCGAAATAAAATCGCGCATCAGAAAATCGCAACACTGGGTCATTGTCTCTTATGTAACACTCGTATTGAATTTATAAATAATTATTTAATATAGAGTGCGGATCATTCACTAAGTAAAGCAGAAACAATGTGATAAAATGTGATAATTATACATTTAGGGGTATCTTTAGGCGCCTCCATAATCAATCGAGTTTAAATACCTTTTCTCGGCCATGAGTCTCGCCGGGCAATCAGTAGCGCATGTAGTGTGATTGCTAGGTTTCTTAAAATGCAATCATGTTGCGCATTTAGGACCCTCTCGCTTCGCACAGTCCTTAATAGAATGGCCTTGATCACCACAATGGCCGCAAGTATAACTGCTCTCGCGACATGTCTTCGCCGCGTGCCCGTACTGCTGGCACTTGTAGCAACGTGTTACAAGTGTAAAATCCCTCACAGGACAGGTCATAGGGTAGAGTATCATACCTTTCATCCAGTAAAATAGTATTGTTACTGAGCGAAGCCGCGGGCAAAAACTAGCATACATTTATAAATTAGATCTATCGCTACTTTGGCTCGGTAAACTAATTGTGTAGCCGTTTAGTTCTACAAGTGGGGGCAGACACCGGCGCACTTTTATTAAGAAACTTGCTCCAGTACTTGGCAATAGTTTACAATCATGATATGCACGGCTCAGGAGGCAACTTTTAAACTTTATCTAGCAAGATGCGGCGTGATATGGAATGTGTGTAGAGGCCACCGTAAACAGCGTATAACTGGAAAGTGTGGTCATGTTTAGGCTTATATATTACCGATAAATATTTTTAACAAGCTATCACGAGAATTAAAGATTAGTTGTCTATAATCACAAATTTAAGGTGGTTCTGCAGGCTTATCTTTTGAAAAGTTGTTTGTGCTCGCTAGATAAAATGTACATTATTTTAAAATGTATGATTATAATTTTATTAATGTATTTGCGACATTTTGTTATTTATGTATATTCAAACATATTCTAAAATGGTTAATGAATAATGAAATTGAAATATAATAAACCCGAATAGGAATAAATTGAATTCTGATAAATATATACGTCAACGTCCATGGCTTATTACATAGAATACTTTATATACACACTTAATATACTTTATACATAATATATGTAAATCACACGCCTAAGACTTGTCCTTCTTTAAACGAGGTTCAAAAGAGAGCTACAGTTACTATCGCGGTAGACAGCGTCTTAGCCGTTGTTTCCTAGACTTTGCTAAAGATTTATCACCAAGTGGGCCATTCATATATTGACGTCTATCAGTCTCAATTTCAGACTCCTTTCTGCTATAGAAAATTTCTTGACAGAAAAACCCAATAACTCTTTGTGTAAACTTTATCCACAGAAGTAGAATTCACTACGACGCAATCAAAACAGTTCATTGAATATAATTTTATACACTGACCAACAAATAAAAAAAATAATGCAATCGTATCTTTGACTAGCTGATCCGCGCAACTTCGTCTGCTTCACATAAGAGAATTTTCGCCGAATTTGCAACATTTTTCATTGCTGCTGTTTTCCGCTCCTATTGGTCGTAGCGTGATGTTGTAAAGCCTATAGCGTTCCTCGATAAATGGGCTATCCAACACTAAACGAATTTATCAATTCAGATCAGTAGTTCCTGAGATTAGCGCGTTCAACCAATCAAACAAATAAACCAACTCTTCAGCTTTATAATATTCTTGTATAGATTTAAATTAAACGTATTTAACCTAATTAGTATGTCATGTTATCCATTAAAACTGCACGACTTCGTTAAATGGATCATTTAAAAGTTCCAATTACCTAATTATACTTAGTATAAAACGAACAGGCATTTGCCCAACATCACAGTACTATTCAGAGCAACGTGAACAATCAACTAAATCTTCCGATTCCTTGTGTAAGAGTGAGGTAAATATCCAAAAGTGACGTCATAATGCTACCACTATACATTATTGCTTTTCTGGCCGGCACGGCGGTCTCGCTAGACATCACTTGTCAAGATGGAGTGGAAATAAAAGTACAATCCATCGAGAATACAGACTACATGATCGGCAACTGGACGTACGCCTACCATTGGGACCTTTTTCACAAATTTAGTATTAATCCCATCGATAAAACATCAGGCCGTCCTCTGCACTGCCCTGGAATCGAAATTCAACGAGCCGAACCTGAATTTGTGAAGAAGATGCAAGAAAAATGTGCTAACGTAGAAGAGCCGTTCAAATGGGACGAAGCTAAGCTAAGGATGAATATTCCTTCAATATCCTACAAGGATACTATCATCTTATTGGGTTACAGGGACTGGCTTGTGAAGGATTGTAAGATGACAGCCGAGGTGGGCTTTGTAAAGGTGTCCGATGATATCATGATATTTAAAAACCTATCTCAGGGTACTTCAATGTTGATGACGCGGACAGCACCTCGGAGATCTGAATTGGATTGCCTTGTAAAAAATATAGATCTTGTAAGGTTCATGCATGGTTTTGGATTGTGTATTTAATTAAAATAATTTTTAAATAATTCAATTTTTGTTTTATTTCACATTAGCTTGTCTACAATTTTATTTACATTTTTTATATAATCTCCTTTATCTTCCAGGCATTTTCATAATTTTCTAGTTCAGAGATAATGATGGGACATTCTGTTTAAAACTTATCTAGTTTCAGGAATCGTCCAATGTTGTAATCGAATGTTGTTTTAGTTATGCAATGTTAAATCAAGTATTATACTACATCGGGCACGCCACGATCGTGGCGGTAAGTCCCGTGTTTGAGGAGTGGCTGGAGAGGCGGCATGGCGCCCTCACCTTCCGGCTGACACAGGTACTGACTGGCCACGGTTGTTTTGGCCGGTTCCTGTGTCGTATACGCCGGCAAGAGACGCCCGGTTGTCACCACTGCGGCGACTGCCGCGGCGTTGTAGAGGACACGGCGCTGCACACTTTGGCGGTTTGCCCCGCCTGGGCATCGCAGCGCCGTGATTTGATCGCGGCAGTCGGATCGGTTGCACTCTCGCTCCCGGCCGTAGTTCAGTCTATGGTCCGGAGTGAGAGGTCGTGGAACGCCGTCGCCTCCTTCTGCGAGGAAGTGATTTCCATCAAGGAGGCGGCGGGGCGGGAGAGGGAGCGTATAAACCCTCTCCCCAACCGCAGAGCCGGGCGCCGGAGGGCGCGAGACGACCTCCAGCCACCCTGAGGTTTGACCTGGGGGTGGCGGGCTTTGTGGGCCTGCCCGCCATCCGTTCAGCACCAGGTCCGAGAGGCGGCGTGCGTGTTCCCACGCGCGCCTCTGTGTCGTGTCCGTCTCCCCCCCTTTAGGGGGAGACAGTAGGGCTTTTATTTTGTAGAACCTATCTTGGGTAGGTCTTATTGCGTAGGGGCCTGCCGTTTCATACGGCGGGCCGAAACCTCGGCGGGGTCGCGACCGTATGCGAAAGTGATTCGCGCGGCCCCGTCGATAGTGGTTTTGTCGAGGAACACCGTGGTAGGTTTAGTCGGTATCCCGGGAGGTACATTATCTTTTCAAAATCTTTCTTTTACCCCGGCGAGTCCGACATAATCCCTCCGCCCGCCCCCGCGGAGGGATATGCGTCACAGCATTCCCCCACGTAAAAAAAAAAAAAAAAAAAAAGTATTATACTATATCGGGCACGCCACGATCGAGGCGGTAAGTCCCGTGTTTGAGGAGTGGCTGGAGAGGCAGCATGGCGCCCTCACCTTCCGGCTGACACAGGTAATGGCTGGCCACGGTTGTTTTGGCCAGTTCCCGTGTCGTATACGCCGGGAAGAGACGCCCGGTTGTCACCACTGCGGCGACTGCCACGACGTTGTAGAGGACACGGCGCTGCACACTTTGGCGGTTTGCCCCGCTTGGGCATCGCAGCACCGTGAGTTGATCGCAGTAGTCGGATCGGTTATCCTCTCGCTCCCGGCCGTAGTTCAGTCTATGGTCCGGAGTGAGAGGTCGTGGAACGCCGTCGCCTCCTTTTGCGAGTAAGTGATTTCCATCAAAGAGCCGGTGGAGCGGGAGAGAGAGCGCTTAAACCCTCTCCCCAACCGCAGAGCCGGGCGCCGGAGGGCGCGAGATGATCTACAGCCACCCTGAAGTTTGACCTGGGGGTGGCGGGCTTTGTGGGCCTGCCCGCCATCCGTTCAGCTCCAGGTCCGAGAGGCGGCGTGCGTGTTCCCACGCGCGCCGCTGTGTCGAGTCCATCTCCCACTCTCTGGGGGGAGACAGTAAGGTTTACTAGTGAGTGATTTTTGTCCTTTGGGTAGGTCTCTTCGTGTAGTGGCTTGCCGTTTCACACGCCGGGCCGAAACCTCGGCGGGGTCGCGACCGTATGCGAAAGTAATTCGCGCGGCCGCGTCGATAGTGGTTTTGTCGAGGAACACCGTGCTAGGTTTAGTCGGTGGAAAGATGGAATAAGAATAATGTACCACCCGGAAGGAGGTACATTATTCTTATTCCATCTTTCTTTTACCCCGGCGAGTCCGACATAATCCCTCCGCCCGCCCCCGCGGAGAGGTACGCGTACGCCAAGTAAAAAAAAAGTATTATTCTACATTCGGATAACCGAATATTTAAGAAATTTGACCAACGATTGTTATATCGAATATTCACACACCGTGACTCCTTATCGAGTTGTATCAATATAGATACACCGATTTACCTATATCTTTTTATTATTTTTCTTTTGACGGCGATTGGCTTGCTTATTAGTTATTAAGATAGTTGAGCATGTTTTGCCGGTCTTAGCCTTACGATTGGGTACTGCTAGTTGCTTATGCAGGTTATTAAAATGTTATTATTGAATTGTAGTGATGTAAATTTATATTGGTAAAATAGTTTGTTAGCACTTTTTCGCCCGAGCCACAGGTTCAAACTAGCGGCCAAACAGCAACAAATGTATTTTATAAATTAATGAGTCATTTATTATAAATTATTGTACCTATTATTTAAATAAATATTATTATGTTTCTCTTATCACAGGTACTTTCTAACATAATAGCCAATACCTGGCCCTTTGGGAGGCCTACACGGAGACATGGGTCCAACGTGAAGAGGCCCTTCGAGAGTTTTAATCAAATATGTGGGATGGAACACCGACAGCGACACTAGCCGCAGCAGGCGTAAAACTATTGCTACGTATGAATTCTAATATATGGGCTATGGGTATAGGTGTTTGGTGTACCGGTTTAGTGGTAAATATGATAAAAAATGGCGTCTGCCCTGAATACTCTAAAATACTATAATAGCATCAATGCAATGGACAGACGGTGACTCGCCAACTCACTAGATGGGCTCCCTGAATAGCCACTATAGGCATACAAGCCAGCAGCAGAGGGCAACACCGGTGCGAGCGGCTAGAGGTGTCGAGCGGTGCAATGCTGGTTTCGCCATTACAGGTCTTGTGACAACGGAGACTCGGAGCGGGTGTCCCCGTACTTATGCCCTTGAAAATGACACTTCTACCTCCAAGCATATAGCTCTAGCTGCCCTCCTCTGACCGTCGGCGGACCACGGCAAGCCAGAGTTGAGAGTCCTGCATACGCTCTTGAAGTTCCACCCCAGCCAACCAGTAACGACAAGCCGGGGACAAGGCCCTAATCGACTCTCTGAGGCATTAAGGACCGCAGTATCGCCACTCACATAAGCTGCCCTGCGGTTTGTGCGCTTTATTTAACCTGGTGATACATTTTTTGTTTCACATTTATATCACAAGGCAAAGGTGGTAGTTTAAAAGCTAGTATAATGTGCCCTCCGATATCGCGTTAATCTCATGATGAGATAACGACTGTCCCAGAGGAGACACACACACACATTATACACGCAACGCCAATAAAAATATAACATTGACACAGTTTGATAAATGTCGCTTAATTTTTGCTTTTTAGTTAATGTGATATTTTTTTTATATTATTATTATTATTGTGCGTATGTGACACACAGAGTCGACTATGACCAGAGAGATAATAGGGGACTGATGCCGCACAAATAACCTCAATGTATCTAAACTGTTTAGAAGCCATGACTATTGGTTGTTCATACTTCTGCAGTGTAAGAACACTTAAGCCGCTGTCATCTCGGTATTCATAAGGAGGCTCGCCCGTACTTTTTGAAACCAAGAACATATATATATGTATATATATACCTAGCCAAATGTAGGAGTAAAGCTTACTTACCATACCTGCGGCTTTAGGGTTAAGAGTAGGCTAGGAGAAGGGCTAGTAGAATAGGCAGACGTTAAAAAGAAAAAGATATAAGCGTGACAACAAGTTACTAATAAAAAAAAAAAATGAATGAGCTATGCATATCCTAAACCTTAAAGAAATGGTCGTACGATAAGACGACATTAATATTTATATAACAACAGGCGCAAAATATTAGAGAACTACTCTCAAATAGTCGGAACTCCGTGTGTAAGAACTTCCAGACTGTTACTAGCTTTGTTATTAGTTAATATGGAGAACCCTCTGCCGGCACCATGCATACCATCATACATATTGCACTTACAACAAGTTTATTCTAAGTAACTTCTTGCTGTCAAAAGATTAGGGTTCAGAAATTAAGATAGTTTAATTAGATTTATTCTCGGGTCCGATTCTCGTGTTGGAAAGTGTACTTTTGGGTTTTCCTGTTAAGAAATTCGCGGTAGCAGCACATAGTCAGGAACTGTGCTTGGCAGAGTGCAATAACCTTGCTCTAGTTTTAATTAGTAATAGTAGTAGTGTAGTAGTTTTAAAATTGTTCTACCTTCTTATTCGACAACCCAAGAACCAGGAAAAAATAACTCAAAAGAATAAAATATGCATTGTAAGTAGTAATAAGAAGAATAAAATACTACCAATAGCTGAAGACTTTTTTTATAATTATGAGCTATGTCATTATCTCTCACCAAACCGTGGCATAACAAACTTAATTAAAGATATACATCTGAAACTGGCAAACTATAATCAAGGAGACTTTTGCTTTATATTGGTTGGAGAAGAGAATTTTCGCATAACAAAGAACTACTACAGTTTGGTTGTTCAAATAAGGAAAACATTACGTAAAATAAATCACACGAACATAATTTTATGTCTACCTACCTACAGACATAACTCTATTATATTTAATTGGAGAATTGAAAAGTTTAGCAATATGTTATATTTAGACAATCAAACGCACTGTTATGCTGAGCTTTTGAATTCAAATTTAGATTTATCGTATGATTATAATATGTTCTCGTACCGCACTGGCCGCCTCAATAACAGCGGAATGCGAAATATATTAAAAAACTTGGAAACCTTAGTTTATGAATATTGTTATGACTACAACGATCAAAATGTAACATCTTTCGAAACACTACAAGATCATAATGAAACAAAACCATTAGGCAACTCTGAGTTTTTCCGTCTTTGACAGCATTCAAATCCTACACCAAAATATTGCTAAACAAATCAGACATACTGAGTGATCATATTGAAGAACTATCAAAGAACAAAACAATATAGACATTATCTGCATAACAGACCATTTTGTGATGCTTGGACATGAAAGACTTATTAACATACCACTCTACAAGCTGGCCGCCTGTTACTCAAGAAAGGCAAAAAAACGTGGAGGTGCGAGTATTTTATTAAGCCAAACTATGAATATAAGGAACTAGTGGATATTTCTCGGTATTCAATAACGAACGCAATCGAATGTTGTGGTATAGAACTAATTACTCAAAGGTTAATTATTAATTTTATATACAGGCCGCCAAAGGCGAAAGGCACAAAAACCTGATTAAAATTTTAAAAGCACTGTGTTCTAATACGTCCAATAAAAGAATAATTGTATGGGACTTAAACATAGATACTTTAAAAAACAATAATGTGACAACAACAGCCTACTAGACTATGTAGCAATAGCTGCTTAGACAACTTTGCACGTAGCTACCAACTAAAACGTAAGAGTGAAGTAATTGATTTTTCATTATCTGACCATACCGCGCAAATATTAGAGATGAAGGTTTGCAAAACTTTGAGAACAACCTCCTGGCGCATAAAAAAACGTGAAATATCATCAGAAAATTTGGTAATGTTTAAAAAATATCTTCAATGTCTTTCTTTTTCATTCATATACAATACTGAAGATGCCAATATGGCATATGAGTACTTTCTCGAACATTTTCTTTTGCTATATGACCTTTGATTTCCCTACAAGCTGGTCTCTATAAACCCTCATAAAAAAAATTATGGATATCACGTGGCATACGTATTTGTAGTAGAAGGCAGCGACATTTATTATGGAAATACAGGATTAATAGGTCAAACGAAAATAAAATTGATTTTAAAAATTATTCACAAAGGCCCCGAAAGTAACTAAGTATTTCATTAACACCTCTAGTAACAAATCAAAGGCATCATGGCAAATCATTAATAATAAAATGCGGTGTAATGAACCTATTTCTGAAATAATGCTGAAAGATCAGATCATAAGCGACCCGAAAAAAATTGCTAATGCTTTTATTATCCATTTTATTGACCAAATAAAAAATAATATAATATTGTCTTATGTTTACGCGAATGTTATACATTGAAATTAAACACTTTATACGGATTTTATCGCGTTGTTTATTTTACTTTAAACACTGTTATTACATAATTTTGAAAACTCTAATACTACTATTATTGAATTTTACTACTATTTAAGCTATATATTTTTTCTAATTAAATCTATTTGTATTTAAGTGTATTAGAGTTTTCAAAATTATGTAATAACAGTGTTTAAAGTAAAATAAACAACGCGATAAAATCCGTATAAAGTGTTTAATTTCAATAGAAAATAATACTAAAGTGCGGACTGAAACTACTAGTTTGACTTACAACCCTCATACAATGTTTATGTTACCAGTGTTACCGCAAGACGTAATAACAGCAATAAAATGTCTAAAAAATAAGAATAGTGTTGGTTATGATGGCATAGCCACAAGAGTCATAAAATTTGTGTCTGATTGCATTGCATCACATTTTAGCCATATAATAAACTAGTGTATATCCTCTGGCGTATTTCCAGACGCATTAAAGACAGCAATCGTAAAACCTCTTTTTAAGAAAAACGATAAAGCCAATTTAACAAATTATAGACCCATAGCCTTGATACCCATATTTTCTAAAATAATAGAAAATATTTATGATTCAATCATAAAATTCTTAATAAAGTTTAATATTTTGTGTAACGAGCAGATGGGGTTCCGGAAGAATAGGGGTATAAATACGGCTACATTTGAACTACTCAGTATAATCATGAAACAAGTAGATAATAGAATACCTATATGTGCCATCTATACTGATATGACCAAGGCCTTTGATTGCGTCAATCATGAAATACTACTTCATAAACTCTTCATATATGGTATCAGGGGAAATGTATTAAATCTTTTAAAATCCTACCTTAGTGACCGTAAACAACATACAGAAATCACTAGAATATGAATTAAAACTAGACGTGAAATAAATTTATATCTGAAAGAAGAATTATCAAATACCACAGGGCAGTATGCTAGGCCCACTTCTGTTCTTGGGGTATATTAATGATTTGCCACGCTACATTCAGTATCCAATGGTCCTTTTTGCTGACGACTCCACCGCAATTATAAAATGTAATCAAGTTGAAGAATATGAACATGACATAAATCGTACATTGGCTTGACATGAATAATCTGATTTTAATTTATCAAAAACAAATATTATACATTTTTATCAACGGACGTCGGTAAAAATTATCAATTGAATACAACAAACAAAAAATTTATTTAATACATGTGACAAAATTCTTAGGCATATTGATAGACAGTCAGTTAACGTGGAAACCTCAAGCTTTGTAAAAAATTGAGCACTGCCGCCTATGTCCTCTTCAACCTATCAAAAAAAGTTAACACAGCCACAATATTAACAGCCTACCACGGTGTAGAGGCATCAATTTTACGATTTGGTATTGTTTTTTGGGGTAATTGTAGTTTAAGAGAACACGTATTCAAGGCACAAAAGCGATGTATAAGGTAAAGTAAGCTAAAAATGATCGATAGTGGTGTACCTATGTTTAAGTCCCTAAAATTGTTAACGTTTCCATCAATGTATATATTTGAAATGTCAGTTTTTGTAAAGCTTAATAAACATTACTTCGTATCAATATCTGAAACTAGAAAAGGCCCTATCAGAAATCAATACAAAAATATGTTGCATACAGGTGGCTATAATACTGCACTGCTTAGGAAAAATGTGTTTGGCATGGGGCCCAGTTATATATAATCAAATTCCTGATACTATTAAAATTGTACAATACAATCATTCAAAAAGAAACTAACAGGACTATTAATTACGAAATGCTATTACTCTATTGATGATTTTTTAAATGATAGTTTTAATTGACATTGATGATAATATTTTTAACGACATTATTTATAAATTTTTGTATGCTTAATATAATTTATTTTTTTATTAGTTCTTGATTTCATTTATTCAAATTGTATTTGTCCGTAGTATGCTTTTTTCTTTTGTTTTACATTTATTTTAATTTTTACTTCTTAATATTTGCATGCCTAAAGTAATGCAGAATGCAAAAATTTTATCATCAATATTTCATGTATCTACTTTCTGTGCAAATAAATTATTATTATTATTATTTAGTTTCGATATTTTATTCAGAAATCTAAACGTTTTAAAATCTTTTTTAAAGCTAAGTACCTACTATATACGCAACGCCAATAAAAATATAACATTGACACAGTTTGATAAATGTCGCTTAATTTCTGCTTTTTTAATTAATGTGAATTTTTTTATTATAATTAAAGCTGTCACTACCAGTGTCTCCAATTTCTTGAAATACCTATTATTGTCTTCTGTTTACGCGAATGTCATTCATTGAAATTAAACTCATTTATACGGATTTTATTGCGATGTTTTTTGTAACAACGTGATAAAATAAATTAGTTCAATTTTAATATTTAAATACCTGTATTCAGTTTTGCTTTTGCGTTCAGTCTACCCTAACAATCCAATGAGTTTGGGATATTCCTAACGTGCCCGTTATCTGGCCACACCATGCATTGGAGACGTTGGGTTTTCCAAAACCACTACCGATCCTGCTAGTGGCTATTTTAGGTATATATAGATACTGACCAGCAAGTAAAAAAAATAATACAGTCGTATTCTTCGTCTGAATGAAACATATTTAACCTAATTAACAATAATTTATTACTCATGTTACCCATTAAAACAGCACGACATCGTTAAATGAATCATTTAAAAGTTCCAATTAGTTAATTATACTTGGTATAAAACGAACAGATATTCGCTCAACATTACAGTATTCATTCGGAGCAACGTGAAGAATCAACTAAATCTTCCGATTTTATTATTTTATTTGTGTAAAAGTGAAGGAGAAATCCAAGTGACGTCACAATGCTCCCACTATACATTATCGCTGTTTTGGCCGGCACGACATTCTCGCTTGACATCCCTTGTCAAGATGGAGTGGAAATCAAAACACTACCCATCAAGAATGCAAACTACATGATTGGCAACTGGACGTACGCCTACCAGTGGGACATCCAGAACCAATTCAGTATTAATCCCATCGACAAAACATTAGGCCGTCCCCTGCACTGCCCTGGAATCGAAGTTCAACCAGCTGAACCTGAATTTGTTAAAAAGATGCAAGAAAAATGTGGTGACGAACAAGTGCCGTTCAAATGGGAAGATGCTAAGCTAAAGATGAATATTCCTTCATTATTCTTCAAGGATACTATCATCTTCATGGGTGATAAAGACTGGCTTCTGAAAAATTGTAAGGTGGTTGCCGAGGTGAAATTGGTGAAGGTGTCCGATGACGTCATGGTACTTAAAGACTTAACGCTGGGTATTTCCATGTTGATGACGCGGACGGCACCTCGGAGGTCAGAATTGGACTGCCTTGTAAACAATATAGATATTGGAAAATTGATGCACGGATTTGGATTATGTATTTAATTGAAATAAATAATTAGTACTTATTACAATTTTTATTTTATTTTGAACTGGATTCTTGCTCACAGTTTTCTATTAGCTTTTTCGTAGGTTTTAGGTGCAGAGATAATAATGTGACAAGTGTAAAGTTTTAGGAATCGTCCGATGTTTTATAATCATTTAAATATTTTTCTTCGTTAAATCAAATATTATTCTCTATTCGAATAGCCGAACATTTAAATGATTTGATTGCTATATAGAATATTCACACACCGTAACTCTTTACCGACTTTTATCAATATTGATTTATCGATTTATCTGGAACTGTGTACGTTTGTCGGCGATAGGTTTGCCCCTACCTGCTACTAGCGAGTAAGTTAGTTGAGCATATTTGGCGGCCTTAGTCTCACGATTGGGTAATTGTGCGTATGTAATAGGGGAGTGATACCGCACACAAAGCTTTATCGTTTCTTGAATATTTAAAAGGCAAGACCGGTGGTTGCTCATGCTTTTGCAGTGTAAGAAGTGCCGCTGTCATCTCGGTTTCCATAAAGATGCTCACCCCGTATTATGTGGGACCAAAAATATATTAACTATTATAGTATATTACTTCAATAAGATTTAAAATTAAAATATTATAAAATAGATTTGTATTGATAATAAACATTTGGCGATTGTAAAGAGTGGCAATGAGTTTTTTCTTTATTGTTCTCCTCGAAATTTTTAATTATTTTATTTATTTTTCATAATTATATTTTATTAATTTATCAGTTAATTGACGTGTTCAAAATTGTTTATACATTTTTATGGACATAAAGATTTTTGACTTTGACTTATTGTTCATAATCTCATATTAACCATAGCCCCTTATAACATTTTATATATAACTAATTTATAAGCGTTAATAATGATGTAAGTAGTAATATATTTATAACTCTATAATAATCCAAGTATTAGAGTGCCTCTTTCGCCAACAAACTGTGTGCACAGTTTCGCGATATTGAACAATTTTAACTCTTTTATAAAATATTAAAAAAATATATACAGGATGTCCGGTAATTAATGGATAACCTTGAAATGTCTTATAGTAGAAATGAAGGCCGTTCAAAAAAAAAGAAAATATATGTATACATATTTTAAAAAGTGCAAGCTATATTAGCATAGCATACTTTTGACTGTCTATCTATTAGCATAATTAGTGTTTAATAATAAAACAACAAAAAACCGATGGATTTCATTCATTTATGGTCGTAGTATACAAGACAGTTACACATGGTAATTAAAAAAAGAACACATATCTCAGGTAGTAGTTAGGATAGATTTTTTTTATTTTTTTTATGAACGGCCATTAGTTCCACTATAAGACATTTCCAGGTTATCCATTAATTACCGGACATCCTGTATAAGAAGATATATATTTTAATATGGCCTGGTCAAATATGTTGTAAAGCTTACCTACCTACTTATACATTTCCCTGAATGCGTCGGTAGGTACGCCTCTGCCTACCCCTAGCCTACCTTTATCACTGTAAGAGTAGACTTGGGGTCGCCGGTGCCGTCCCCTAGCCGGCGGACAGTGCATAAACATTTTTTCTGGGAAACAAAAACAAAGGCACAGGCGAACGAATAGAAGGTAGAAGCGAGACTATATATAGACCGAGTCAACCCGTGACCACGATCGATGCAAGTCTGTCGAAACAAACGGCTATATACGTATTTATTACCTTTAAATACTTAATCGCGAATAAGATCCTTTATCTAGTATTATATTGAGCCATATATAACCTATAAAATAAATAAATTGGCTGTACGATAAGACGACATTAATATTCATATAACAACAGGCGCAAACTATTAGAGTACTAGTCTCAAGTAGTCGGAACTCCGTGTGTAAGGACTTCCAGACTGTTATTAGCTTTGTTATTAGTTCGTGTGGAGCGCCCTCTGCCGGCACCATGCATACCATCATACATATTGCACTTAGGTACAACAAGTTTGTTCTAAGTCACTTTTTGTTCAAAATATTAGGGTACTGAAATTAAAGTTCAGTATACGCTTTTAACGCGGTTTATTTTGAATGCGAACGCGACTGTACATGAAGTTTTGGGTTCAATTGCCGTGTCGGTCAGTGTTTTTTTGATATAATTTTTAATATCTGGTAATTGCCTTGCTCCTATTACATGGGATATCAAACCATAGTTGAGGGAATGTGGATGAAATAATATTATTTATCTTAGTTTAATAGTTAAATAATATACAACATTAAAGGCAACATGAGAGCCTAGTCTCATATTTAGTGTAATAGATGTTATTAGTGGTTAAGTTTAACAAGTTAATATGGCCTCTGTAGTAAGAAATCAAGATTTTTTGAAAATAGTTTCGCATCTAAAGTTAGACTATAGAAACATTTGTTTTATTCTGAAAATTGATTGTCACTGCGCCAATCTGAAATGAAACTAGTAAAGATGTTAAGATATTTGGTACTCAATCACACGTAAATTGTTAAACAGATAGCATCTGCTGGATTAAAACAGGATAAATTTTATCCTGGTGTGTGTACGCGAGGGCACGCAGATGAAGCCGCGGGCAGAGACTAGCGGTCGCCTACCGGTCAAAATTCCTAAGCTTGCTACTTTGTTTTCTGTCTTTCTCTATTACATATAAATAAGGTATAGGTAACCATAGTTACAAAGAATTGTAAGACGTCAGACGAACAATGTCGAAATATTACGAACGCGATTTGACTGCGTGTCTCAAATGCATGTCAATGGTTATGTGCGTGTAGTGATTTTTCATTAATTTAATGTATTTCTAATGCATATTTTATAAAAATATTAGGATTCGCTCCTCCTTTTCCATATAAACTTTAACTGTGCCAAATCTCATACTCCTCCATCCGCGCAATTTTCGTAAAAAGGGGTACAAAGTTTTTGCTCCACGTATTAATATATAGATAATTGGATATTTATGTTTATTACATACGCATAATTTATTAGATGAATTTGGAACTTGACTTTTATCTAACAGTTTATAAGAGAGCAGCGATAGCTCAGTGGGGAGACCAACAGACTGCCATGCAGAGAGTCTCGGGTTCGAACCCACGTCGCGCACCACTGACTTTCGGAAGTTATATGACTTTTCGAAATTATGTGCGTATTGATTGGCAATTATCGCCTGCTCCGTGCCTCGGAGAGCACGTTAAGCCATCGGTCCCGGCTGCCATGAACATCTATGGCAGTCGTTGTTGGGGAAGTCGACACAAAAGATCCCACTGGGTCGAAGTGTCGCCGGTCTGTACTGACTGGCCAACACACAAGATAAGATAATAGTTTATAATATAGATACCCTAAACCATATCCCGAATACACAAAATCGATACTTTTCAGCCCAGTAATAAGACGGCGAGAGCGAAGTCGCAGGCAGCTACTAGTATAATAATAGATCCCCTAAATCCCTTACGTCTTAACGATAACTATAGTAATTACAAAATAGCGACTCAAAAAAATGTACCGTCAGCATTCGCGTGATTCTCGTCACGGGCAGCGTGACACGGGTCCGGTACGGTCAGCACAATTTGTCTCCGGACCGCAATACATCCATCAATTGCCTTGCAGATATCGGGATGCGGGGCCGAAAAATGTGGACACAAACTACTGATTGTAGTTGACGTATGTCTGAGCTGACCTTTGCTGAGTATACTTTGTACATGTGCAGTAAACTAGAGAGGGACTCATGTAGTGCCGAATAATCAAGTGTTTCAAATTTTATCAATCCATTATATGGTTTATGCGTGACTGAGTGACATACATCCAAACATTTTCACACACTTCCAAATACACACTACATATACATAATATTAGTAGAACTCTACCTTAACGTACAAAGCATTATGCTAATACATTTATTGTGTGGGATGCCCCTAAGGAATGAATATCTTTACCGGCGCCTCTGTTTCCTGTTTGATATTATCTTGTAGACTTCAGTGCTTAAATGAATAGGTTGCTATTGGGCATGCGTGCTTCATTATCTACCGTGTCATCATCTAACATAAGTGGTAGTAGTTATATGTAATGGCCCAATTGGATAAAAAGTACCCTACGTATTGATCTAAGACATGGTCTCTCTCTCTGTTTGTTAAGTTACACCTGATTGAGATCACAAAATTTTAAATTTACGACTTTAGTAGGACTTGCTATTAGACAACGTTTGCTATGGGGCAAAATTTTTTATTTTTTTATTTTTTAATAGTTTATTTCCAAGAAACATGTACATACAGCAATTACATTTTGTTAACATTATTTGGCTTAATCTCGATTGAGTGAGCAATCTGTGTCCGAACTAGATAAAATAAAATTATCTGTATTTCAGACCTCAGTGCTCTTCCTAAATTTAAAAACATTTTAGTAACCTTTCGGTAAAATAGATCATGACTTTACATAATGCAGATTAATAAAACATAAAAAAAAAGTAGAAGTGAAATAACATAAAAACTAAAAACAAAATAATTAATAAAATAAAATAATGATAAAAAGTGTGTGGAGTAGTAGTGACCTCTCAATGCATGAAATTGTGTGTGTGAGTGTGGGTGTGTGAGAGGGTGCGTGTGAGGGTGTGGGTGTATGAGAGGGTGTGTGTTGGAGAAGGTATAGGAATATATTTAATTAAGGGTCTAATAAAACAAAGAAAGGAACATTTATTTAAAAGAATTTAGTAACAGTAAAGGTGTCTTTATAATTATATATAGTTCTTATAGTCTACCAGTACGGTGTATAAATATTTAACCTACAATTACTTACAATTATTTTATTAACCTGTCATGTCTTAATAAACCAGTCATAATTAAAAACCTATTGTGTCCGGCCGCCGGCTTGCCGCTGCGAATCAATAGGTTAAACAGTACTCTCGGACATAATGAAAAGAAAAATAAATAAGAATAAACTTAATATACTGATAGTCGGTATATAAACCGCAATTTTAATCAATATATTTAATGTTTGACTGAATACCGAATAGTCCAAATCTTGGCCGAAACCCGAGTATCGGTATTCGGCTTCAGTCCCACCTCTAGCGAAACTTTTTGTGCGAGTAGTATGTGGCATGTGTTGTTGTATGTTGTAGAAGAAGTTTATAAATTATGTAAAGGGCCAACTGAAATTTATGTTCAGAATGCGACCCCCAATAATAGAGGTGTACTCACAATACCTGCTGAAACTTTTATTATATGTTGCAAACCGGTATCTAGCACAAATGATATCAGAAAATATAAAAGACAGGTTTTAGCCTATGTATAACCGAAGGATATAGTAAAAACCGTTATAAGCCCTTTTTTAACACATCTTCCGCACTAGTTATAAATCCCTGTATCGGGATTGACTTAACAAACATATAGATTATGGACACAAGTGCACTAGATTATAATTTGACCCGTGTGGAATTACAACGACTTAGAATTGGATTTCAGAGCGGTAACAGCTTGCCTGCTATATATTTACTAACAATTATGCAGATCATCAACTTACCCTAAAATGGTAAGTAGAATTGTATTAAAACCACCATCTGCCTAATATATTCGTCCACTGTAATAGTGGGCGAAGTGATTGCTCAGTTCTAAGCAGCTTATTGCAGAGTACAGAGAATTGCTTAACAGAATAACCCACTAATACTTTATTGTGAATATGTAAAATCAATCTGAAACTTAAACTATTGAAACGTATATTTTTATATTTGGAATTTTCTTTTGTAGTCAACGTCGTTCGCATTATCAATAAAGCATTGCTTTACGCTGATTCATCCATGCAACAACGATTTCGAGAAGGTTCCATTAATACACAAAGGCTGCACAAGAATTCGTTCCAAGAAACACACATCATAGTACGATATTAATACTAATGATGGCATGGCGCAGTCGCTAATAAATAATAATGACGAGAAATGTTCTATTCGTTATATTAATTACAGTATACGATATCTAACGAGCTGACGCACTTAGGAAATATTTTATGTGTAAAAGGCCTATTCATCGTGATGGTATAAATAGAGATATTTTATGTTTTTTATAGCCGTTGGTAGAAGAATAGCGGCCCTTCTGACGGTAAGCGGTAAACGATTCATAGACACTGTTTTTTTTTTATGCAACTAAATTGTCAAACAAGCGTACGGCCCACTTGGTGGTAAGTGGTCACCGTAGCCTATGGACGCCTGCGACACCAGAGGCATCACTTGAGCGTTGCCGACCCGGAAAAGAAGTGGGAAGGTGAGAAGCGGGAAGGGGAAACGAGGGTGATTGGGCCTCCGGCACTCTCACTCACCGAACGAAACACAAGTTAACACAACAGTACACTATTTCACGTCGATAGTCTGTGAGAGGGTAGTCCTTCCCCGGTCGAGCCGGCCCATTCATGCTAAAATCAACGATGCTCTACTTAAACTTTAATGACGAATAATTAGTAAAAACTATAAGGTATTATAAGGTCTGGGGAACGATTCCCGGTAGATCAGTGTTATTGGGTTTTGCTTAGATGGTGCTTAGTAAACGGCAATAAGCTAGCTCACTATTATATTCAACCAAAAACCATTGTTGGCCAAATATGGATGTTATACAGTTCTTCGAGAATAGAGTCGTGTAATTGTTGTTTTAACATGTTATGTTATGTTACAGAAGCAAATCCAACAAATCATAAGCAAGCCGCTGCCTACCATAAAACACATATGTAGGTGACTACCTAAAAGCTGCCTGATTGTGAGCAGTTGCCATAATGAAGGGGACGGGAAACAATACAGGAGAAGGAACAGACTGAGAGAATTATAGGATTACAGGCGATCAATATAATTTTTTAAGATATTGATGGCGCAATTACCTGAACATCAAAGATCGTAAAGCTATTGCGGCATCAATATTGTGGGGTATATTGGTATAGGTATAATATATAATATACATTGTAATAGAATACGCGTGTGATATAAACGTAGGCTGAATGTGACATCGATGGTGGCGGGCAGTCGCTCGCCAACCACCCTCTGTAATGGTTGATCAATATATTGTAACTGTTGATAACAATCTTTGAAAAACATTAAACGGTACCTGAGATCGCGTTTGAGACATGATTTTATTTTACATTTTACACATTCCAGCTATATAACCAAAACTAAAACATGTTAAACAGTTTCTTAGCATTTGCTTTGCTATCACAGAAGATGGCAACGTATAACTACCCACCAGAAATGTTCCACTTGTCATATTCTATACAATTTAAGAGTGTCAGCGACAACCACACAGGCGATACAAATATGACATTAATGCTGTCGAACCCAGATCGGTACCTGATTTGTGGATGGTACAAAAAGCTTTTCATGCGGGATTCTAACTTATAACAACACGGGTTGTTATAAGTTAGAATCCCGCATGAAAAGCTTTATTATTTTTAGCTTTAAGCTGAATTGCATCATCCTTGGAGACTCATTGACTAAATACATCATTCCTTTAATTACCCAATCACACAAACAAAGTCGTCTTTTCACTGTCATAAAAACCAATTCCTTTTCCAAATTTAGCTACCTTTTAATGCAAGATGTCTTAAACCCGTACTCATTCTTCAACCCTGTATATAAATAAAGCTAGAGTAGCGATAGCTCAGCGGGAAGACCAACAGACTGCAATGCAGAGGGTCTCGGGTTCGAACCCACGTCGCGCACCTCTGACTTTTGAAAGTTATATGACTTTTCGAAATTATGTGCGTATTGATTGACAATTATCGCCTGCTCCGTGCGTCGGAGAGCACGTTAAGCCGTCGGTCCCGGCTGCCATGAACATCTATGGCAGTCGTTATTGGGAAATAAGTGCCCTATAATATCCTGACACTGGTTTAGCCTTAGGGTATCGTTAGCCTTCGGGTTGCGGAGGCCAGGTGGCAACCGCTCCATGTAAAGACTGATATTCTGTCAAATCCGGTTAGAATAGAAAAGCCGACTCCAAGTGACTTGGGTATTATAAAGGCTAGGGAGAAGAGTATATAAATATAGCTAAGCATGGGCCTCTTGTCATTATGAAAAGCGTTAGGCCATAGTTCACCACGCTGGCCCAGTGTGGTTCGATAGACTTCACATGTCTTTGAAATATTATGGTAATCTCTCAGACATGCAGGTTTCTTACGCTGTTTTCTTTTACCGTTAAAGCAAACGATAACAAACTATTTACTACGCACATAACTTTGGAAAGTCAGATATGCGTGCCTTGGGATCGAACTCGAGACTTCTGTATGGCAGTTCAATGGTCTCCAACTAGGCTCTCGCTGCTTTGCAATTTAGCCAAATATTTATAAGCAAATAGAAATCCGTAGTATCTGCCTACCCCTCTGGGAAACAGGCGTGAATCTATGTATGTATGTTTGTATTTATAAGCAACTAACATAAAGTCAATTCTCACTTAACTGTTTTCTTTCTACCCCCATAGTTGGGTACTCAAATATTCGAGAGCCCTAACGAAAGCGTAACACTTGTTTATAGCCATTTAAAAACTTTTCAGAGCAACACTAAAACTGCATTTAGAATATTGCCGTTGAAAAATAAACTTAATTTTATTCACAATAAAGGTAAATTTTGGATGTACACACATATTTCGACAGGATTAAGTCGTCTTCTATTTGAATAGGAAAATGAAAAAGCTCTTTCCGCGCATTTAGGATATTATTATTAAACCGTCTTAAATAACATTCGTGAAACTTATTATTGCCTGAGAATAAATTTTAAAAGCAAGTATATCAAATAGTTAATTGATTAAAGTCTTCGTATTTCATATTTTGTATAAGTCACGGATAAGCTGATTGTTCTCGTAAGTAAATGTAGGCCACAAATTAATTGTACTAGGATTGCCTAACAGACAAGCGATCGCATCGCCGCTGTCATCGCTTGTCAAGTCTTATGGATTCGAATTCCATTAGGTTCCACGCTCTAAATCTGCCAAAGTCAGAAAAGCGAAATTTAATAATATAATAAATATTAATAGTTTCATCTCCAGAGGCGCTTTCTGTGAACCAAGGTATCTGGAAACAGTGGTTTCTATAAAAAAGTTTACGGCAAGAACTGATCTATGAACAGAGATCTCTGTCAACAGTGCTTCCTATGTACCGAGATGTCTACAAACAATGTTTTCTAACAACAAAGTTTTCGGCGAAACGTGCTGTCTAGGAATAGAGATTTCTATTGGCTGTGCTTTCTGTATGTAGTCATGTTGTACAAGCGTATTTCTATATTAGGTTCCACGCTCGAACAATTATATGTGTAGCTCACAAATTGTTCTTCTGAGTATGTACTTTATTTATGTTTATAGTATCTTTGCAAAGTCGCCCACGACATAGAGCTTGACGTTTAATGCGGGTCTAGTATTTTTTAGTTCTTTTTTTTTTTTTTTTTTTTTTTTTTTTTTAGCTAGCGAAGAAACATACAGCCATAGATTATGTTTTGGTTCAAGACTGTTGACTTGCCATGCATACCATGAAACAGATGATGAATCTGTATACATAAAACTCTTCCGTTACTGAGTGACTGACAGACAACGCACAGTCGAAACTACTGAACGCAAGAAGCTGAAATTTGGCACGTGTGTTCCTTGGAGAGTGTCGGGGAGCACTAAGAGAGGATTTTTGGAAATTCTACCCCGAAGGGCATGAAATGGGTGAAAAGGCGCTATATAACCAAATTCAACGTGGGCAAAGCCGTGGGCAGAAAGCTAGTACAATATATTATCCTAAACACTACTATGTAGTGGTCCAAGCAACAGAGTTATATCACTTTAGAAGAAAGGAAAAAATAATATTCGTTCAAAAACACACGAGAACATAAGTACGCGTATATCAGCGCGCGTTGAACCGGCCATCTGTACCTACATACTTTATGGCGTCATTCAGTAACAACAAAAGCGTATCCGCTCAAAAACCGCTGAGTAAAGCCGAGTGTATCCGAAAATGCCCGACAATATTGTGATACAGACACAGCGCATTCAATGACAGTGCCATTGACGTTGCTCGACGTAATTTTCCTGCCTTGTTTTATCTACGAGAACAATACAACTCATTTTTCGTCCACAATGATTTTCATTCTGAACGCAATCCGCCGAAATGTATCGCCATTAAAATTCTTCCTGTATTTTAGCTCGCAGTAGTAGAATACTATAGTCTACTTAATCTCGTGGCGGATGAAGATAGTGAAGGTGGGCCTTTTGCCCACTAGTGGGCATATTTCGCGGTTACATGGTACTACTAAAGTGCCTCGTTAGCGTATCGCTAGTGACTGCAGCTGCTATGCATGAGTTCTCCAATATGAATCGTAGTCGAGGTTCGGGGTCGTGCCTAGAATTTTATTTTTTTTATTTGGAACTTCTTTATGCGCGTTGAGCACTTTTTGGGTGAACAAAAATCATTGAACTCGCGTCATCGTCACCGCACGCTAGTTATTTAGTCTTCACTTCTATCGGCAGTCCCCAAAGACTGCCCCGCATGTTTTTTTTATACATCTAAGGTGGCAAACTAGCATACATACCTGATGGTAAGTGGTCACCGTAACCTATGGACACCTGAAACACCAGAAGCATCACTTGCGCATTGCTGACCCTTTAGGAAAGGAAGTGGGAAGGAGAAGGAGCGGGAGCGGGAAAGAGGGTGATTAGGCCTGCGGCACTCTCACTCACCGAACGAAAAAGTACTGCTAATTCACGTCGATATTCTACTAGGCGGGTATCCAGAATTAAGAATTTGGAGGTTGCACACCCCCGTGCCTTATCAAGCATGTAAAGCTGTTGGTACTGTCCTAATAGTTATTCTTTGGTATAGATAATATCTCGGTGGCGTAGTGGTTGGTATAACCAACTGCCACGCCTGAGTCCGCAAACAAACCCGCGACCATAGGCGTGGCAGTCGGTTACACTAACCACTACGCCACCGAGGCTGACTTCACAGCAGCTTAAATCGATAAATATCAAACAAATCTTTTCGATCGTTCTTATTCCCTAACCTCTTAAACATTTTTCGAGCATCCGAGCCTGCCGGAAATGATCTCATTGTAGGACTACCCACGTCACAATAACAAGGCCGGAAACGAACTTGTCTAATCCTGGGCTCGAACCCGGAACTAGATGATTATACAACTCACTTGCGATATAGCTTATTCTGTCATGTGATCGTGGAGGTATATTTAAAGAAAAATATGTGGAAATGTTCGCAAATCAATTGAAGATAATTGTATTATAAAAATGCACTCATTATGCCAGATAGGTATATTAATCTGTCAAGTTTTAGAATACCAGGTATAATTAAAAGTCTATTGCGTCTGGCCGCCGGTGTGACTCACTAAGTTAAGAGTAATACAGAAATTTATTTATGACCATAATGTAGTTGGTAGTAGATCCTCGCTGGTTTCAGCATGAATGGGACGGATCGACCGGGGTAGTACTACCCTCTCACAGAATACCGGCGTGAAGTAATGGTACCCGTACTGTTGCGTTCCGTACTGGTGAGTGAGAGAGCCGGAGGCCCAGTTACCCCGATCCTTTTCCTATCCTTTCCTTTGTCCTTTCTCTCCTTCATTCCTTTTTAAAGAGCTGGCAACGTACTTGTAACTCCTTTGGGGTTGCGGGTATCCATGGGCGGCGGTAATCGCTTACCATCAGGCGATCCGTCTGCTCGTTTGCCATAAAAAAAGGGAAAAAAAAAATTATTGTTAGAGATAGACATGATAAGCAAGTGCAAGTGCACTAGACCCACATGGTCCTGGTTTTATTTTCTAGGTTGGATAAACTTTTATAACATTTTTCTGTCAGTAAATAAGTATCAGTGCGTACGGCAACTGTAACTATGTTTATTAGGTGACAATACAGTCGGTCATTATTTCGTAATACGTAAACATAGCTGATAATATATTGGTATTGCACCTCAGCTTAACTCAAAATACAGGCAAGCTCACGCCTGTTTTTTTTTAACCCGCCATATTTGATCAGGTAACCTAAATCCAAGACTACAATTAATTAATACAACTAATTACTAACTAACTAACTAAATTAATCAAACTTGATTCAGCTATTTAACTTTAACTTAACTTGGTATGACAACGGAATACCATAACAGTTTTTATTATACAGTAAAGATGGTAATTTGGTCCTCCAGAACTCTACTAACCAGACAAAACTTACCAGCGTTATTAATAGTATTCTTACGCTGTTTCAATAACAGGATACAATTTCCCAAGCGAGCCGACTCATTTGCACCATCACCAAAAAATTGGCAACGGCGGTCTTACCCCCTCATAAAACAAACATTACGAAATAACCCCACTGCCCACAAATTACGCAATCACGGCTTCCCAGTAACGAATATCCCAATAAACGGATTTATCGAATACTCGATAAGTTGTAACTCGATAGAATCAACAACAAGATCATCCCATATAAACAAGCGACCTATAAACAATCGACATACTGTTTATGTTTAACACAAGCTACAGTATCGGACCACATTAGGGCCGTTTAAGATTCGTCCCACGTTCGCGCCAACAAAAACAATCTACACGCAACAAATCCGGCGAATGTTCGATGGGAACCGGACCGGGCCGGTTATTAGGCAGCGTACATACCACCTCCCTCGAATCTCGCTAACAAGAACAAATTGGCGACATGAATACATCACGGGAATAAATGCGGGCTAGTAAGGCAATATACAAATCTTATCAGACATGCGCGGTGAGATATCTTTAGGCGCGCTTAAGACTGACAAATGACGTACAAAAAAGGTCCTTCCACCCGAACAGCATATGCTCGAAACTATACCATGATTTTTACAAAAAGTAATATTGCTTGAGTGACTGCCGATCGCGATGCTGTGCAATTGCATATGACACGAGCGCAGCTGCGATCGGCAGCTATTTATATATGTTGGCAAATTATCAAATAGACCACCTAAGCAATCACGTTCGCTTTATTACACTTGAAAGACAACCATTATTTTATCCGCAGTTTTTTTACATTAATTTTTTGGCTACTCGCACATAATCCTCTGGAACTTCGTGACGCCATCAACCGAAGAAACAAATTAATCCTCAGTTTTAAGCAAAGGTCATGTGCTCTGTCTCTCTTTTAATTAGTCGTCGAATTGCACGCTGAGTCGCCAATAGTATCAACTTAGCAACTTGGTACCGTCATAGCAATAATCCATTGTGTACGCGGTTCAATGAAACCGGTCCGGTTCCGGACGGATTATACTTACGGCGCCTAATTGCTACGTGGTTAGAATTTGAACGCTCTGAGAAATGCCTTAACTAATAGTCTTCGAGTTAATGTTGAATTTAGAATGGTTTATTTGAATGGTACTTTTTATCGTATGTTGTTATGGGGTGATTTTATGGCGGAGAAAATGGGGTGGGTGAAGAATGGGTAACTAGAACACTTACATACGTATTCGTAGATTCGGGAAGGGCAAGAGGCTGACATATGAGGACGTTATTTCGAGTTATCAAATGACAGTAAACCTAAGAATCAACAGTCGCAAGTTTGATAATTCTTAATATATTTCTTGAAGGCAGGCAGGCGTGTTCTAGTACTACATTTCGCTGGCTATTGTTTCAGGTCCTACGGCATATTTGGTGAACCTATATTGATGCCTCTTATAAATTTTATAAGATCTTATGTAAAATAATAGCGCTATTAAAATTTAAATTTGTTTAGGTATTCTTAAATATTTACGAATACCTAAACAAATTTAAATTTGAATAGACCTATTATATTACTATTACGAGATGGCACTAAATATGTACGAGTGCCATCTCGTACATATTTATACTAGTATCATAGCTATTATAGTTTATACTTACCGTTTTCATTTAAGCGGGTAATGACCTTATTTTAAATCTTGTCACAGAAAAAGTAAAATATACGCGTCGAATACAAAACCTCCTTTTAAGAAATCCAGTTAAAACTATTCGTTTACACAGTAACATAACGACTTAATACAAGCCAATTACATCAAGAGTTATAGCGATACTGCAGTTGCAGCCATCATTATTATCTTAAAGTTTTCCAATCCAACCTCTACACGCCGTAAAACTGAGAAACGTCAGGCGTCCGTAAAATCTTTACGATTTCCACTTTCCGCCTGCACCCGGCCTTTATCCGAGTGTTCTGAGTTACTCGCCTTCGACCATCGATGGCATACGAACTAAAAGGCTGGACAACCAATCGATTAACTAAATATTATCTGAGACTCATTTGTAGTGATAAGCATAGTTATATTCGAATAGGCATGCTGACTAAAAAAAAGATTTTAGTCCGTCTTTAAGACTAGCAAAAAATAATGGACACGTATTTTTTCTTTTGTCACACAAACTAATAATAACGAAGATACAATGGGTTTAAATTTCGTGTTACGTCAATAGTCGGTAAAAAATTTATAGGACAGTGACGTCAAAAGCCTCGCTCCCGAACTGTAATGCGTTATAACATAGGAAATATTTATTGTTTTGTTAAAACAAAAAATAGGAGTCCAATATTTTTTACTAATTTAAAAATGGACTAATTCGAATCACTTACTTTTAACCCTGTCAACATGCCTATTAGGTATATCTACAAAAATATCTATAACGTAACCAATATACTTAATTTTAATCAACTGTACGTATATAATACATGTATAATTATAATAAAACTTATTGACAAAAACTTGAATATAAATTATCTTTTATAAATAAATCACAAATTACGAAACGCAGTACTCGCCGACCAAGTTTGCTTGTATAACCTAGGGTACGAAACAATTATGACAAAAAAATATATGTTTAGAAAGAGCGCAGCTTTACAATAAATAACCATCCGATATAAAAAAATGTGAGCTCATTTAACATAATACACAAAATAAAATTATTAGAATATATTAAACAGAATGACTTCTCAACTAAATAAATAACTAAAAACAACTAAATTATGTTATATGTTAAGTTAGCATCAGAATAAAAAAGTATTTATTTAAAACATTTAAAATGTATTTATACACAAAGTTATCCAATGTTCTCATGTAAGTAAGACTTTGTATTTTTGAGAATAAATTCTTTAACACTACAACGGTTAACGCGGTGCCTACTTTGTATGGTCAAAAAAGCAGCGTAGGCATTTATACATACATAGTATTGTAAACATAATCGTATATTATTTGAATGCAATTGCGCATTCTACATATCTACTCCATACAGCCCAGGGGTAGGCAGAAGATCATTACCGCCATGCTTAGTCAGCTATATTTTATACATCAGGCAAAAGTTACATAGTAAGGTTGTCATATTTTGGGATAATACATAACAACTGATATGACGACTAATAGAGTGTCTTTAATACGGAAAAATAATTGTAAATATTAATTATTGGAATGCCAGATATAATTAAAAACGTATTGTGGCAAAAGTTATGTCGCTGCGACTCAAAAAAATAAAACAAAATATTGGGTATACAACGAAAACCCGATTTATAATGAATTATATATAGTCCAGGTAGGACTGCATATAATTAATTACTCTCGAGGATGCAAGATAGAATTTGTTCCGAAATGTCCGAGTAAAAAAGAAATAAAGAATGTGAATGATTAATATTAATATACAAACATAATAAACTGTATTAAGAGTCATGTGCTTTACTTAAAAATAAAAACAGTTAACTTTTGGTTACGATAAATATTGATGACAAATTAATCATCAGAAAATCTTTACGGGCCTAAAGCCAGCCTACGTCTTACACATGTAGGTACAGCTAATAATTCGGATTAAGTCTAACGAATAAACTAACTCACATTACGTTTACTTGATCCGAATAAGCTGTGAGAGATATAGACACGTGTTTTCTGTGTGTGTTTACATACTGAGCTGTGTCTACATAATCAAAATCAAAGCCAAAAATAATTTATACATGTTCGTTCCAAACTCTGCTGCGAGCAAGTCCAGCATAACCGCGCCGAAACGTCAAGCATTTCGGAAATGGTATGTTGGCTAGTAATTGTTATATAAAATAATAAGGGATTAAATATAACGACTATCAAAAATACAAATTGCACAACAGAATATGCTCACTAAAATATATCATAACCAGCACCTATACGCCTCAAATCACTGCATTCCGTCTCGGAAGGGTAAGGTTATGTTAGGAAAAAAACAAAAAATAAAAACATGTTCCTTCTTAAACCCACACAAAACTAGGAACCTCGCGAAGCGGGGCTCCGTCGACTTAGTTTAATCTCTTTAAATATATTTCATATTTTGCTGTGCAATTAGTATTTTTGGTGGAACAAAGGCAAAAAATTGAGGAACAGTTAAATACTACGCAAATAATAATATGTAATAGATATACCTATATAACGCTTCAATAACGGTTTCTAATAAAACATGCAACGCGAAAGTATAAGGTTATTATTTATTCATTTAGATCACAAAGTCAGAATTATAAACGTGAAAGTTAGCTGTTAGTAAATTATATTTACGTTGGTATGATAGGAGGATATTTTTGTCGACAATGGCCTAAAAACTAACTGGATGAAAATATGTTATTGAAAATCTTGCAATTTGTGTTTAAGCGCATAGTTCATTTTACTTATTTGTTTTATCATACACGAATATAAACAAATATAACGTAATGGTAGCTAGAGACATTACATAAAAACCCACATTAAGTGTTGGCTTTCTTTTTTTGACATATTTAGGTATATTTTTGTCATCTAATAAATAATAGAAAACTAGATTTTTACCGCGGCTTCGTTCACATAAATTCTACCACGAGCACATACACACAACATCATCTAACTAACCCAAACTAAGCAGAGCTTGTAGGTACTACAGGTACTAGACAATGGTTAAACATTAACTATACATGTTTGCAGTACATATATAAATATTTTTTGTAGACCCTTAGATACTTTATTAACAGTAGAATAAAAATATAATATTAGAAACAGCCTGAAACACAGGCCTCTGACCTAATTCAGGTAATATAATGTAAAAACAGACTTCATAAACAAGTCTCTTGTGTCCAATATTTAAATTGTAAATGTTTTCGTTTAGATTAAATATAGTTTTAATATGAATTTAATATAATAAGTACTGTAGTGTGTACATAATTTTGTAAAATCTTTTATTTATTGAATAAAAATTATTATTATTGTTATACATATATACTACATTTTGTAAATACATACATATTATACATAGAAACACCCAGACCAAGACTCAGGCGTAGCAGTCGGTTACACTATCCACTACGCCATCGAGGCCGTAAAAAAATGAAAATTAGTTATGTTTAGTAGTACGTACTACTTTTATTCTGTATGAAAGGAATCCTATGTCCTTTTCTGTCGCCCTGCCATCGTGTATGCCAAATTTCATGACAATCAACGACTGGTTAAAGCGTGAAACAAAGCAACTCACATTTGCATTTATATATATAATACTAACTGTTCCGACAGAGGTTGTCCTGTACAGGCGAAAAAAAAATCCTATTTAAACCATCCTCGAATCCACTAGAACACACACAAAAAAAAACACATTCATATCGGTCCAGCCGTTTAGGAGGAGGTCACTGTCAACACACGTACAGAAGAATTATATATATAAAGATTAAGATAGGATGAATGTTATTTTAAGAGAGGAACTAAATTCATTTAGAATTAATTGTAGTTAACCAATAAAATAAATGTGAACTATTTTACTATATCAAAGACTAACTCATAAGTGCCCTTGACGTACTTACAACGCCTTAAAGTAAACACACTAAACATAGTATGCTTACACATTAGATAAAGATAGTATATAATTTTCAATATGAGTGAGCGTGATAATACTATATTTATGATTCAGATAACATGATGTTTTACGTTTACGCGAATGTTATACATTGAAATTAGATTACTATATACGGATTTGAACGCGGTTTAATTAAAAATCATTCCATTTAGATACATTCTTACTTCGCTGGCTCAGTGACCCAAAGTGGATCTCCGACATTAAAGTACGCCATTCTTTCCTATTTCGTGCCATGTCAGACCAATCGAGCACATTCATCTCTTTTAGGTTTTTAGCTACTACTGTTTTTAGATAATATAAACTATTAAATCAGTTGTCATGTTGGAATTGTGTGTCTGATGACAACTTAACGTCAATGTGTAAGATTATTTAAACGTAGTCAGGTGCATCTATGATTTAAATATTTGAACTATATAAAGGTACAGAAAACAAATGACAGCTAAGACTTTGTTACAAACGCATAATTCTGAACGTGGTTGTGGTGAATCACTCCCTAGGCACTCGTATACCAACAACATAGGATACTTCTGCTGACTTTAAAGCTTGAAGTTTGATTTTAATGTTGTTTCTCACCATGGGAAATAACTAAGAACACTCCAGTGTGGCAGTATGTGGACTTATGTGAAACTAGAAACCTTAGCATGTAAATATAACTAGATTTTATGTGTACGATGTGTTACTGTTTTGCTAAAGAATGAGAGAAGTTAAATGAACACACTTTTGTGTTTGTAATATTGTGATTGGGCCTCCGGCACTCTCACTCACCGAACGAAACACAATAGTAGGAATACTGCTATTTCACATCGATATTCTGTGAGAGGGTAGTTCTTCCTCGGTCGGTTCGATGCGTGGGCACATTTTTCGTCCAACATAAATGAGACAAAATATTCTGAATCACAAGTAGTTGTTCCGAGTCTGCGTGTTCTTTGTGTTCATTGCTTGAATGTTTGTAAAGTTCACCGCGAAACAAGAATGAAGACAAGTGCAGGAGAAGCCTTAACAAAAAAAAAATGCGGTTCAATATTTGGGGACTGCCGATAGAAGTGAAAACTAAGAAACTAGCGTGCGGTGACGATGACGCGAGTTTCACGCTTTTTGTTCACCCAAAAAGTACACATATAAACACAGTCTACATATAGCTCATGGAAAGCGTTCGGTGACGATGACGCGAATTCCATGATTTTTGTTCACCTAAAAAGTGCTCAACGCGCCTAAAGAAGATTTCACTTCAGAAACAAACTAACTAATTAAAGTCTGTGCGTCTGTGTGAGTCACGGTCAAAAGCTAATTAGATATTAAATAATATTCGCTGTTGGTTAATCAAGAAAACGGTATGTCTCACCACTCCAGGCGGCTCAGAGGCGTAGAGTGGCGGATGATCCACTAAAGGATTATTCAAGACGATATTATTCAAATAGTCGTTGTCAGTCTATACTATTATATGAGTGAAACGAGAATGCGTCTGTTCATGGAAGATATTTTTTTTAAACCAAATCTGATCGACGGCTTAGACTGTAGACACTTTACTTTATTATTTGTCTTCTTGCTTTAGCATTACGGCAAAATCTCTAAACATTTTCTACAGTTTACTACCCTAACTTAAATTCTAAAATAGAGTCTTTTAACATGCTGCGTTGAATACAATATTCTCAATGGCGACTGATGGTTTCTGTTTGCATACACCGCAAATGTACTGGCTCAGTCTGCAAAAATATTAAAAAAGTGAAAAATGTTTTATATTTCGCGTTCCCGTGACAACTTTAGGATGAAAAATATATAAAATCAATCCTTTATAAAAGTAAAACGCTGTATAAAAAACTGAAGTCTATCTATCGACTGCTTTTCGAGTTTTGTGGACGCAAACATACGGCAGTTATTTTTTTATTTATAAAGATATGAAGCCGATACCAATACTACTGGCTTCGCTTTAGGGTGTTACCAGACCAATCAATCGATCGTCGATTCTCGGCATCGATCGATGGTAGAATGGATTAGTCGACGTCGATCGATACATTCTACCAGACCAATCGACGTCGACAACTTCGATCGACGTCGACTGATGCCGTCGATCGACGGTCGATCGATTGGTCTGGTAACACCCTTAGGTAACACAATAGTATGTAAAAATGTCAGCACAGGTCTAGAAGACTGGACTCACGACACTGACTACACGGATGACGTAATGGTTTAAGCGGTCGCCTCGCCCGTGCCACCGCGCCGTGTGTTGTGGGTTTGATCCCCACTGGGAAAAAAATTTGTATGGTCCACAAATAGTTGTTCCAAATCTGGGTGTTCTTTGTGTCCGTTGTGTGAATGTTTGTGCAGTTGCCCGCGATACAGGAATGATGTCTAGTGCGGCAGGTGTCTTTAAAAAAAAAAAAAAAAAGTTTACTATGCCTTCCGATTTAAAAAGTTTAATGGTCATATATTAAAACCTTTCTACACAACAGCTAATACAAATTATAAGTAAACTTTGACAGTAAATGTCTGTTTCCATAAATGTCACAGAAACGCAAGATTATGTCAATGGCCACAACAAAATAAAAATATAATCATGATGCAAAACAAAATTTAAAATGGATCCCCAAGAATATTATCAACCGAAAAATCAAACAAAACTACCGAAATAACAGGTTAGACACCACATTTTAATTTGTGATGAGTATATTAATAATAATAATAATAAGTTCATTACTCCATAAGAATAACACTTAATCTAGGTACAACATTTAGGGCTTAAGGAATACATAACAAACTGGAGACCCTGACTTCTAAACTAGGTATGGACCTGCATCTTAGAAGCCAGTGCTACCTTCTGATAATTACATTTAAATAAGCCTAACAAATGGTTACAATCATTGATATTCTCATAAATAGTGAGACAATACTAAATACAAAAAAGGGCTAGTGAAAATGGATGATGGAATGGATGTATCTTTCTTTATTGTATAGTAGGAGTACAAAATCTGCAAATGTCTACTTTAATTAAAGTGTGAGATTTATAATTAATTGTTGTGTGACGTGTTTGTGTATGTGTGTAGCTGGGTGTATATAAGGATGTTTGAGTGTGTATGAGTGTATATATAAATAAATATGAGTGTGTGAGAGTATTTTTCTACATAACTGTGTATGTCTATTATCCAACTGTTACAACGGGAGTTCCTCGTTATTACGGAAGGTAAGTTTTTTAGATAGATATTAATAGACTCGCTGTGCTCGCGGTCTCACCCGCGTTTAGGGTTACTGCGCTGCCCCCGTGAGTCGTAGCGTGATGTTATATAGCTTATAGCCTACCTCGATAAATAGGCTATCCAACATCAAAAGAGTTTTTCAATTCGAATCATTAGTTCCTGAGATAAGCGCGTTCAACCAAACAAACAAACTCTTCAGCTTATAATATTAGTATAGGTTTTTAAACGTATAGCAATCACTGCACTATTATTTTGAAAAATACCTAGAATAATTACATTTGGACTTAGAGAATTAGACAACAAAGAATGCAAGAACACTAATTTAAATTGCAAAATGTAGCAACATCCAGAAAGCAAAGAATGCAAGAACACTAGTTTAAATTGCAAAATGTAGCAACATCCAGACAGCAAAGAATGCAAGAACACTAGTTTAACTTATCAAATGTAGCAAGATCCTTACTAATATTATAAATGCGAATGTGAATTTGTTTGTTCGTTACGCTTTCTCGCCTTAACTACTAGACCGATTATTACGAAATTTCGCATACTCGTTGTCGAACTACAGAAGAACATAGGAACATAACATCATCCAGATAAAATACCTATTGTTCCCAAAAGTTAGAAAATTGTCATAACCTACATTTATGCGAGCAAAGCCGCGGGCATAATCTAATAAAAAATATAGTGAAACGTCAACTAAAGCGATAGAGTTAGGTTTTATCACATAACTTTATTTATTCACTTTACATTATTTTGTACGATAAATGCGATCCTTGCTTTTCGAACATGTATGTATGTATACAGGGTGTCCGGTAATTAATGGATAACCTTGAAATGTCTTATAGTAGAAATGAAGGACGTTAAGAAAAAGAAAAAAAAATTAAAAATTATGTATATATTAAAAATGCGAGCTATATTAGCATAGCATACTTTTGACTGTCTATCTATTAGCATAATTAGTGTTTAATAATAAAACAACAAAAATCGATGGATTTCATTCCTTTATGGTCGTAGTTTACAAGAAAGTAAAACATGGTAATTAAAAAAAAAACATATCTCAGGTAGTAGGTACGATAGATTTTATTTCATATTTTTTCTGAACGGCCATCAGTTCCACTATAAGACATTTCCAGGTTATCCATTAATAACCGGACACCCTGTATATCTAATCATAACTAAATAACTACAGGTGGAGTACCTACTACCATTGTTATTGTAAATTAATTTCAATCGTTTTAAAAGGTGGCTTAAATGTTATAAGCAATTTTCTAACAGGCATTATAAACATTTTGAAACTATAGCCAGCTAAATAACTTTTCTAATATACATTAGTAGTTCGGGCAAATAAGTGTTATTTTGTTTATAACAGGCGGTTTGCTTATTTATATTATGTATACAAGACATACTACCTTGATATTAAAGCTCTCTATGATTCTGTTATTTATATGATCCTGTCATATCACCCAGAACTACAATAACTTCTACACTTCTGTCTAACTCCTTTTATATCAGCCTTGCTATTCGTGTAAATTAATTCTAAAATACTAGTATTTGTCCGCGGATTGACTCAGGAACAGTACTTTTCTCTGGAGGAAAGGTATCCTATGTCCTTTTCTGTACTCTTGACGACTTGAAATGTCATAATGATCGAACAAATAGTTAACGCGTGAAAACGTAACAAACAAACTAACATTAATAGCATTTATAATAGATTTTCTTAACATTAGTCTGACCTCAGGAGCGGTTCTGATTATATTTCCAATAAACGCCCAACAATATGAAAATTTTATAGACAAATAAATTAAGAGGTACTTAACCTGAAATCTCTTTATGATAATTTCTTTAGTCTGAACACACTTATCTACAATCAGCTTACCTAGAATTTCTAAGCGACTGAATAATGAATTGGCCCTTAACGTGCTTCAGACAAAGGAGTGGAAAGCTGTGGACTGTGAAATATCGCAAAATGTGTATACATTAAGCTCAAGATGTCTACAAATAGCGTGACTACCGCCTCCAGGTCTACGGCAGCCGAGTCTACTGCCACTCTCTCAGCAGCAGTCAGCACCAGTACCGTACTGGTAACTATAACTGCATTTACTTAATAGCATATTACGCAAACAAACGATGTGATGTTATTAATACATATTCTAATAATAAAATCATTCGAATGTTTGATCAGGCTACAATTGTTATTCGAATATTTTAATTGCTTATTAATTATTATGTATTAACATTACGAACTAATATGCAATAGTGGTTAAGGTATCTGACTTACGATCAAAGGGTCGTAATTTCCTACCCCACTCGTTACACTACCGACTTCAATCCTATTATTATAAGTATTTCATAATAATAATAATCAATAATAATATTCTACACGTACACACAACACCATCGAGCCCAAACTAAGCAGAGCTTGTACTATGGGTACTAGACAATGGATAAACATACATATATACTTTTTTTTTGTAAATAGATACCTATTATACATAGAAACACCCAGACTAAGACAAACATCCATGTTTATGCACACAAATGTTTGACTTGCGCGGGAATCAAACCCGCGACCTCGACGACCATCGAGTCGTCAAAGTTAGCCCAGTTGCTGCAGTCAACGAAAATACTAGTAATTTGTAACGCAAATTAAATTAATAGTAACTTACAAAAGTACTATGACATCAAAGTGGGTATAATACATGAAGTATTATAAAATCGTAAATCAAATATGGTTCGATTAAAATAAGTAACAACCAATAGATCCGCATTCGAATACGGACTCCTAAAGTTCAAAATGTTCCATTCAATATTTTTGCCGTAACAATGGCGCATTGCTAATGTGGATATTCTAGTTTATGGACCGTGAGGGGTTCGTATAAATGCTATTGAATTTTACTATAAATGAAATGAGAAAATATATTATATGTAAACTCTCTGTAGTAGCACGGAGTCTGAAACTCTCGATTATGACTCGTCTCGACTCGTACATAAAAAAAACTTACGTACTCTACAAATGTCACGGTTAGCCGATGCGGTTTTCAGTGGCATATGATAAACCAAAATCATATCACGTGCCCGAAATAATATCCACAAACCTCTGCGTGATAGCGTAAAAATATGTACGCGCTATTACCATCCATATTTACGTGTAGTTTTTAAATATATATGAGAGATGAGGGAAGAGTTGAGTAAATAGAGTAAAGTATATTGAATCGTATTAGGCGTTACTTGAAAATCCATTGTAAAAATAATTAAAAGAGAAAAACCCGCCACACGCCCTTGGACTGCCCATCCAACTATTGGAATAGAAAAAAGTTGACAATACTGAATTCTTCTAGATAGGGACAGCCGCGTCGTGAAATCTGGGCGTACATCAACTTGCAGTATTCCTGCAAGTTGAAGCTCTTCCCAATTATTTTATTGATAGAGTAAAGGGAGTGGCGTAGCAATAAGAAATAATACATTTAAATAAAAATACCTATAATCTAATGAAAGGTTAATTAAACAATATCAGGGATCATAAAGAGACGAGAGGAAAAGCCTATTGCCTTCTACTCGACAAAACAGTTCAAGACTTCTTACTTTTACCAAGATTTTTTTATCAGAGGTACCCAATAACACACCTCGTTCCATTTTCGTTTTCACGATAAGTACTTCATATCTTCTTAGCTGTCTTAGACATTCGACGAAATAAAAGTACATGAACTGAATTAAATGTTGTAATTTATTTTCATTGATAATTTGCTAAATACACAGATCATCGTTTCAATAAAAACGTCATCAGCTCTTTTCACGAAAGTGGAATGTTTAGCTGCATCACTCTGACCGTCAAGGAACGTTAAAACCTGATAAGCTCAAGAACACAACATAAGGATATTTGGCTGCGATCTTCTATAGGGTGAAGATACTTCACCAATAGAGTTGCACCAGTAAGAGAAATACCAGGTTGAGAAAATAATCTAGCTAAGCTCTACTTCTAACCACTACCTACCACAAACATATGCTCCAAGCAAATATGCACGTGTTTATTTATGTATTACGAAGCTCGATGCTCACTATTGCTGAGCGTATGTTTCGTGGCCCTTGGGTTATAGGTTCGTTTGTTGACTGCGCAGAAACATACTAAATATCAAAAAACCTTGCATTGGTGGTACTTCGGGCCCGTGCTGCTGGCGATCGTGATGTTCCTGCTGATGGGCACCATCTTCGAACACAGAATCGAGTCTCTTTGGCGACGTATCCGTGAGTTTCTTATAATTACACACTTTAACTTTATCCCCGTTTATCCCCGCAGTGATAAGACTGTTCATCCAAGTCATAGTCCCATTTAATCTATTGAGTCTTAGTGGCCACCTCCATTATGCCATATGTATGTGGGTTAGATGGGAAACAGGGAAAATCCAAACAGCTAATAAAAATTTCCTAACAGAAAACCCATTAATATTTTGAACTACTCGACAATTGAACTACCTCACGTGGGATAGTAAGCGCATACTTATGCTACAAGAACAACGAGTCAGTTTTTCTGCAAAGGCTCATCTACGTCTGTATTTAAGGCATTTAAGGCAGCGTTTATTTATACGAATATGGGAATATGTTAGTACACTTGCAAATTATTTTATTGCTATTTAATCTTTCATATGTATGGCCTACTATCAGTAAATTGTCTTTATTAGTCAACTTAGCAGGCTGATTGTAAGGCGGATGTATAAGCATGTACTGCGTTTAACCTAATTTTTTAAATAATAACATTGTCATGTGGCCACTGTGTTATACTTCCAAAGTTTCTCTGGATATTCACTTGGACCTCGAGACAACTCTTGAAATGCACATAGTACGCACATGTCATCAGCATACATATACTACCGACATCTGCTTACTACATTAGTAACTCTGTTCACATGCATTACATACTACTAATCCGGTCGGCACACCCACATCGACAAGAGCCTCTGCCCTATGCACTCTACATTGACGTGTGTTTTATAATATGAGTTTTATTGTCGCCAAGTATATTGCAGTCACATATTACAATAAAAATAATGCCCCTTTTGATAAGTTTGGCCTCCGGCATTTTGATTCATATCAAAATTATCACAAAGCTTTTTATGTTTCAGTGGAACGCCGGCAAGCAGTATTGGCCCAAACAGTAGAGATTCAACAGCCTCTTTTGACCACCAACTCTCTTCACACCGTCAAGACTCCTTCCCAAAGAACTTTAGGCAGCTGCAAAGCTGGCACTACGACGACATCTGGAGACAACGATGGCAAATTGGAAGCTAAAAGCTTTTGCTGCGGCCAATCCAAGAAAGAACATAGAGATGACGATTTAATTAAAAAAGATATCACCGAAAGGATTGTAACCACTGCTCTCAAAGATAAACGATTACCTGAATAAAGATTTAGAGATTTCTGAAAAAAAAGATCGAATTCGTCGAAGCTGTATAACATCTAGGGAATTTTCTTCACGATAAGTATGGCCTTAATAGGCGAAGAATAAGAAAAACGCAGCAGATATGATAGTTGTATAACACAATCAAAACAAATTATTTGATACCACTTTAGTGCCAAAAGCTCGTCTCGTCAATCATCAATTAGACATTCAAAAGATTCCTAGAAATCATATTAATAAGGATCTTAATGACATCCACGAAATTAAACCTGGATTAGGTAATATAACTTGACAATAACTAATAAAAATGTACGCCAGCTAAATTCAGTCTTACACTTATACGAGATTTAATTTTGGCTCATGTTATTGCTAAATTAAACATCGAAGCAATAATTGAGAATGGAGCAAATAAAAATAATTAAGCGAACCGCTGTACGATATTTAATAAACATTTTACTTCTACAAAGTTTGTATGAGATGTATGTAAATGATTGAAACAACCTTGTCTCACCTTTTCTATCCTTGGCGTTGCTCGCTGTAGGCATGTGTATTAAACAGAACTATTATTGGAAGAAAATAAGTTCTACGAATTTCTACGCTTCAATTTAATATAAGAAGTTCGCGCACAATTTGTGATTTCTACGTAAACCAATGATAATAAACTAGTTTACTGATCCCGGCTTGTAAATCACTTAAACATTATGTAAATCATAATTATTAGGTAGCTGAGTAGCGTTCGTTGAGCGTTCTGTTAGTACCCGATCACTTACTACGTCTGTACTCCGTGTGTCTCCACATGCTAAGCAAAGAACTGTTCCCTCGTTGGTCCCGTGGCTCATGTATTGATTGTGCTCAAGCTTGGATCGATGGTGAGTTTTAATTTTAGTTATATAAAAATTAAACTCCCGCACTAGTACATATAATTCCTGTGTCGTGGAGGAATTTACAAACATTCAAACAACGGTCACAAAGAACATCCAGGCTCGGAACAACCATTTGTGGATGACACAAAGTTTTGTTCTGTATGGGATTCAAACCCACAAACCAACACTTGGCGCAGTGGCTGTGGCGAGGCGGCCACTTAAATCACCATGCCAGTGCCATCAGGTTGAAGTCTGATTGTTGAGTCGTACAAAATATTTTTGGAATTTTCGCTAAGGAAATTATTACATCATGAAGCTCAGTGACATTAAGAATGCGCCGAGCGAAATGTGCCAAAACAGGCGGTCACAGTTAAGTTGACAAAATCAACACTTTTTGTTTAATACAAATATAAAATATACATTAAAAAACTTAAAATAATTAATATTTTCGCCTACAAATTTACGCAAATTTGCACGAAAAATGCAAAAACGTAAGCTCGTATTAAGTGATTTTTAGATTATAGCAGTAGAAATCTATCCTATTTTACAGCTTAAACGAAACATAAATAGTTATATTACAATTTGTCCGTCCCAAATATTTAAATTATTGGTTGACAATATAGATACATATTTATCAAAAAAGCACTTCAAATCCTCCATACAATTTAACTATGGCGGCCACGCGCCGATTTAAATATCGAGCTCTGTCATTCAGTCCGACCGCGTCTTACGCTCGACGCAGTCTTAAACCGCGTATACAATTTGATTATACTTGCAGACATTGTACAAATCGATATTGAAGTATGGGATCATACAATTGTCAAATCTTTCAATTATTATTTATAACATCATCGATATTGTAGCGTACCTACTACATATTATATAATTACATTATATTATATGATTGTAAAAACTTATCGTAACTAGTTTGACTTCTCTTGTAACTTTTACTACACAACTTGTAAAAAGAACATTTCTAGTTATAATTCCGTCAACAAAGCTTGCAATATCGTGAGGTGACCTTGCCGGGACACGTTACGCGTCTGATACCGTTTGCCCCATACGCCGTACCTCGGCCAGGGGTAATTTCCCCAGCGGCCGCGGTTTTGTGCGCGTTTGAATAGAGTTAAAGCTTTAGGAAAGTGTACTAGCCACTACTAGCTTGTTTACTGAGTGAACAAAAGGTGAGTATGCTGCAACATTTATTTACAACATACTCACGTTTTGTCCGCATATATTGCAACATATTTTATATTGCAATTATACTGGAAACGATCGATCTTAAGATTGTTTTTCTTTACCTAAAGGTTCGAATGTCTTTACTGTCTGTAATAGTGAAAGGACTGTGAAACCTTTAGGTTCCCTCACGATGTTATATTACTATTGAAGCAAGCGATAGTAACTATTTATTGGTCATATAACTACAAAAAGACATACTTTCATGTGCTGGGACCAAGACCTCGGCGTGACAGTCGAAGGTATCCGTATTAAGCTATATTTTCCCCCTTATATTTCGCTATGCCTTTCTTATTTTATGCTTGCTAACCCATTCAACTAAGCTAGATACTTGTGCTTTAAGTGCGTTCACATCAGTAACCTCTCGACCGTAACCTTTCTGTAGAAACTTTAATGTCTTGGCCATCTCCGTTTAGTTTTAAAAACTGATTAAAATGCATATTTGTTAAAGGTACTTTATTTATTCTTGGCTCAAGAATAAATTGGAGAACTTTTAAATTTTAGTAACTATAAAAACTACTAGCAAAATTATGAATTAGTTTCTACTTAAGTTTTTTAATACTCACTTCTTTCTACTTTTATAATTAAGTTTTCAAAATTTATTTTTATACAACTAAGGTGGGAATCAATTATGTGGCGTAATTCATTTATTTTAAAGATTATTTTACTAAGCGGTTACAGAATGTCGCGCACGCGTCCAACACCAGAAATATCACTTGTGCGTTACCAAGCCGTGAATGAACCTATTGGTTACATAATGACGCTTCGCTGACCTGTGCTAACTGCGTAAAGAGCCACAAACTATGGGCCCATGCTGAGAGTACAGAGCCTCCTTAGAAACCTGGAAACACTTAATCACCGCAAGAACAACGTATTTTCTGGTTAAGCTGCGATACCTACCTAATGGTATGCTTTGTTTAGCAAGAGATTTTGCTATGGCTACCTCTCTCAGTTCAGCAACCCTTCGGCGTCCTCCTTCATCGCTTTGTATGTGATCAGGCAATTTGTCAATACAGAATAATATAGGCAGATCATTTACTTGCTTGCCACTATATAATTTTAGGTAGGCAGCAGCTTAGCTGTTTGCTTCTATGATTTCAAGAAAACAAAGTCATGTTAGTATGCAGGGTTGTCTACGACCAACTGCTATAGAAAAGAAAAGCGTGCTCCATTGTCGATCGCACCACTTTATATTTAGTGAGATAACAGTAGAAGCCAAGATGTAAGATTTTAAAAATAATTCCGAATTGAGCCTTCGTTTTTCTTGTTGCTCGTCTGCTATGAGATACTGGTTGAAAATGGAAGTAAATTACTAGTAGTAGAAGTACTTTTACTAATATTATAAAGAGATAAGTTGGAATTGGATTTAATACCTGGGTTGGGCAAAGTGTTAGTGGGATTTTCTGTAAAAAATATTCTCCGTTGCAGCACTGATTCTAGCACTGTTAGTTATTACGTGGGATCTAATATAGCTAGTGAAATGTGAAGAAAATAGTCTGCGCTTACCTTTTTGGGGTAAAGCCATGAGACCTATGTATGTGTAAATAATATTTTGTGTGTTCTTCTTCTTCTACGTCGTTTCACTCTTGACAGAGAGGTCGTGGTCATCTTTAAGGTTGTGTAGCATGCTTGACAATCCGTCGCCACTCTTCACGCATCTTTGCCTTTCCAGTGCACTCATACAAGAGACCATTGTCTAATGCTGCCTTAATTTGGTCGGTACAGCGCATAGAGCGATCTACCACGTGCTCGTTTGCCCTCGACGTTTCCTTGTACCACAAAACGCTCTATGGAGACATTTCCACGTCTTGATACATGCCCGAAAAAGTTAAAATTCGAGCTTGAAAGATAGAAGATGTTTGATACCTAGATCTTGTATAATGGACAAGTTGGTTCTATGCTGGGTCCAAGATATATTAAGCATTCTCCTCCAACGCCACATTTCTAAAGCGTCTATCTTCTTTTTCTATATTTTGTATGTACTTAGGTAATATATCTGGAAATAACAATACTGAAAACTACACTATTCCTAAGTATAATAGTTATATATAGTTACTTTGATTTATGGTAGTCACAATGTCTTGAAGTCTAAAATGTTTTAGCTCATATTGTTTTGATACAGGAATATTTACATGCCTAAATCAAACAAAGAATTAGAAACATTGCAGTATTTGCTTCATATTTAAGCGATAAAATTATCTTAACACAATGTGAAAGTGTCAATAATAATCATAATCCTTACTAATATTATAAATGTGAAAGTTTGTGAGGGTGTATGGATGTTTGGATGTTTGTTACTCTTTCACGCAAAAACTACTGGACCGCTTACGATGAAACTTGCGTATGTAGATAACTGCAGACCTGGATTTACACATAGACTACTTTTTATCCCGATATTCCCACGAAAATGGGACTTATGCGGGTGAACCTGCGGGAAAAAACTAGTATAACATCATCATTACAAGCTAAGCCTTAAAATTAAGTTTCACCATATGGTCATATATGTATGTATATTATTCACGTTCGTCCGATTTGTCCCAAACCCAATCGGGGTTCTTAATCTTAAGCGCGATGGAATCAAGTGTCACACCAACACGTTTTAACGAGTATAAGTATAAGTTTAGTTTTATAACGAGTTTTTACTGCATGGATGGCGGTGATATAAGTGCTCGCTCTGCCACTGCCATTGCTTCCATTATTGCGGGTGCGACACACCCAAAAAATGTTATGCGATCCACAAATTGTAATTCCGTGTCTGGGTATTCTCTGTCTCTGTTGTTTGAATATTTGTAAAGTAACCCGCCATATAGAAAGTTGACTTTAAAATAATAATAATAATGTTTCACAGTTTAATTTTTTTGTGGTCAGCCAATATGACTACACTCCACCTCATGGACTACACGAGACTACGACTGGTTACCTCATGGTAAGCAGTCGTGTAGTCCACAACCAGAGCCCACCAAACCACGTTCTTATTACAGCTGAAGTATTTTGACGGCCTATTACATCAATCCACAGCAACATAGGGTATATTTGCCAACAGTGGCAAGTAACTCGCCCGTTCAAACGCACTCCACCCAACGCATACTATTTACCCACAATGCTCAGGTTAAACGAACAGATTTTATTATTTTAAGCTTGCGCCGTTACCCGCCATTTGTGCAGATCCTAGTTCTGCGTAACACGGATTTTATACTTACATAATGTATTGAAGCTGCGTTATCTGCGTTAATTGAATGCTCTTTGGTCCAGTGTTATAAGTTGGTGTTTATGTTTGAGTTTAATTCCTAGGTCTTGCAAAGTGTTACAGAAGAAAATTTTGAAGCGGTTGTAAACGGGACTACTGTTTCATAAGATCTCAAGTTCAATTCCAGGTCAAGAAAAGACTTATAGCTTTTGTCGTCAATACATTTTAGTAGCAGCACGGAGTCTAGAACTGTGTCGGATATACGGCAATAGACTCGCTCTCATGACGTGGGATCTAAAACCATCACTGGCGAAATATGGGTACTTCTTTGGGGATGGGTACAGGCATAAGACAGTGTATGTATGCAATACTTTGCTTTATTTTTAACCTTTGCTATTAGGCACTAATTTCTGCAGACGTTCGTCAAAACTTATGACAGAAAACAACTTTACTTGTGGAATCACGAACAGCTGAATTTAAATATATTCTATTATTCCATTATCGAAATTATTGGATTAATTTTGTATTGGATTGAAAATGAGTAGATTATTAACTATTTAACGATACAATTTAGCGATTGATTCGCCGTAGAAGGCTACAAGAAAACGCGTGCATTCATTGGTAGTCAATCAATCAGACTTCTGTACTGCTGCTGGACAGAAGCATTTTACCGCTCCAGACTCGTGGTCACACCAGGTTATCACACCAGTGTGACTATCAGGAGTTTTTCTTGTTAGTCACACCGCCACTAATACAACACCTTTTATCGTCACTTGTCATTATCAACTAGTGCTGTTTTATCGATATGTAAATTAAAATTCATTATATTTAATCACACCAGTATGACAAACAGTATTTTTTCTCACTGCCACCATTTTCAGGTCAACAGTCCACCTGACTGGGTAGCCCTACCAAGTGTTTATCAATGCACGGTATCTTCTCTAACATTCGTTTACTCTAAAAGCCATAGGTCCTTCGGTATTAATATTTCACTTTAGTATCTTAGATTAAATACCTCTTGATCTAGTATTATAATAACGAATAAAAAAGTAATGAAAAGAAATGACCCCTATATCTCGGGGGTCTTTTGACCCACAGGACCCATATTCAAACTCGACCGAGGTATGACCCCAAGGTGTCTGCACACCAAGTTACAAGTCAATCGGTCACTAACAGACAGTCACACAGACACACATAGTGTTTTCATTAACCTCTTCGAAGAAGACTCAGAGGTTAATAATTATAATATATACATAATTACAGTAGGCAATGTACAAATGTAAAGTATATATACAAACTCAATAAGAAAGACAAAGCATCGCATATTTTGTCCCATGTGGCTTGCTGGTTTTTAACATGGCGTATTGTAAAATTCGTCAACAACTCGACAGTTTCTTCGTATTAATTTATTAAATTATTACGGCAGTTATCGTGATACTTATAGAGTATTTATAAATAGACGATGTCAACTTGCAATACATTACAAAACTATTGTTGTTTCATGCGCAGCCATACTGTAGCTCAGTCTATAGGTTATTTGTCTACGCTTAGTTAATAATTAGGAGTATATTCCTAATTATTATTAGATATTATGCTTTATCAGAATATGACTTTTCGAAATTATGTGCGTATTGATTGACAATTATCGCCTGCTCCGTGCCTCGGAGAGCACGTTAAGCGGTCGGTCCCGGCTGCCATGAACATCTATGGCAGTCCTTATTGGGAAGTCAGTGCCCTATAATATCTTGACACTCTAGCCTTAGGGTATCGTTAGCCTTCGGGTTGCGGAGGTCAGGTGGCAACCGCTTCGTGTAAAAACTGATATCCAGGCAAATCCGGTTAGACTAGAAAAGCCGATCCCAAGTGACTTGGGAATAATAAAGACTAGGGAGAAGAAAAATTATACTTTATCAGAATAAGAATCATATATTTTTACCAATACTCGACATTACGATAAGTCAAAGTTAGTCACTTTTAATAAATAACTAAAACCAGTTTCACAAAGTTAACGGTCACCGGCAAACAAACGTTGAAATTAATATGAACATGAAACTGAACCGATTTTAACGAACAACAAATTTATTTGGAAAACCGATATTAAATCGGAATGTAACGGTTTTGTTTGATTTATTCATCGTTGCAGAATTGTTTGATCAGACTAGTCTAATGAACGTCAAATGTGAACTGAAATGCAATTTATGTTCACAATTGACGTACGATCTAGATCGGACCTCAGTTTTGAACATATTTTATCACAAGAATTGGCCTTCAGATCTCTTTGTGCCAAGTGCCATTCAGGTCCGTTCAATGGTTTACGCGTGATTTAATCCTAATCCTTACTAATATTATGAAAACGAATGTTATTTTATTTGTTTGTTACGCTTTGATGTCCTAACTACTCGACCGATCATCATAAAATTTCGTATGTACGTTGTTATGGGAACAAAAAAGGATATAGGGTACTTATCATTCAGAAACAAGTGAGAAACGGCAATAAATTGCCGTAAGTCTTAGAGTTCAAAGTTCATAGTCATTTCGGGGTATATCGACTATGCTGAGTCGAATGCTTCTTACGGTTCTTGAGTTGAAAGTTATAAAACACGCAGACGGACAAAGCTGTTGTATAAGAGTTTTTTCGAACTTTAAAAAGTACTGTTACTAACCTAATCTACATTTACGCGAGCGAAGCCGCGGTCAAAATCTAGTAACTAATATTCAAACTTCCAAACAACTTACAACGACCACCATGTTTACTATACAGGCAAGTATAATTGTCTTTACGTGGCTATAGTCTCGACCTAGCACTTCGGAGTTATGTAGATACTTATGTACATTACTTACCTACATTACAATTCGAAAACGTGATTTTAAATTGATCACCAATGGGATGTTTTGGGAGAACACATAACCGAAATAAATACCTCACAATTTCTTAAAAGCTAAGATAAGAGAATACCATAATAAAAACCAACGTACACACGGCTACACATCAAGTTAGACACCCTATATACGCACAACTACGCTACATACAAAATAGAGAATTTTCGGAAAGGAACAGTGCATAGTGGTGTGTCGATGTAATAGTAAGGATAGAGCGTCGCGTCCCGTTCAGCGGGAGTGAGACAAAATAACTAAAATATAACGCACTTTCTCGTACGATTTGCAGCGTTTAACTTCTAATAGTTCAAAGTACAAGCAGTCTAGGTTGATGTGTTGCTGTGTGTACAAAACCTTTTGAGTCGCAGCGGCACACACGGTGGCCAGACGGAATAGATTTTTAATTAGATACGTCTGGCATTCTACGGCTCGGTATTCACCAAAGCAGAGAGGAGAGGAAACGAAAGGAAAAGAGCTGCGAAGCTGGCAGGTTATTTCCACCAAAGCGGAGAGGTGATGCGTAGCGGAGAGGAGATGTGAGCTGTGTGTAGCTGAGATGTGAGCTTTGAGAACTCGAAACCAGTCAATCGAATGACGCTTTCGGGTGTGCGAGGCGCGGGCGCCGCTCTGCGCCGCTCTGCGCCGCTCTGCGCCGCTCGGCGCCGCCCGGCCGCCTGGCTACACACATCTCCGCTCTGCCGCGGCGCTTGCTCGCTCACGGCATTAAATTCTATAGAATACTGAGATATATCCTCTCCTCTCCGCTTGATACATTTCCACCGAAAGTAAGCGGAGAGGAGATGTGGATATAACAAAATTTGATTGGTTTATTCAAAACACATCTCCTCTCGTCTCCTATCCTCTCTGCTTTGGTGGATACCGGGCTTCAGACTTGGCAGATTAAACTTGTGCCATCGAGGCAATCCACAGAGGACAATTCCTTAGTTACTTTATTTTATTAACAATCGGAACTAAATCAACAAATAAACATTGTTTGAGCAAGTTATGGATTAATTAATAGCCCGATATCAAACAAAAGTGAATTCATTTTGAATTCGAAGCTGAGTGCCGAATCAATCGAGTGACGTGGCAAATTGTTCCAAAATGGCGGCTGAAACGAACTAGCGAAAAAACACGTACCCAGCGAGTTTTGCAAATGAAAAAGTGCGAGTAGCTACAATGTAAAAACTACCAGCATTCTGGTTTTGTACCGAGGGTATAACAGGGAAAATACATACAAACAGTCACATTTTTATATTCCCACAGGTATAATTAGTCAGTCATATTATACAAAGTGTCTCCTAACTAATAGATCTGGGTTAATAACTAAAACAATCACAAAAAAAAGATGCTTGACTTATTTGTCATGATACTGATAATTAGGCACCCTTAAATATAATTTTAATTAAGGAGATGTATTCTTAATGCTTTGAACAAAAGAATGTATACAAATTCTGTAAAATGTTGTGTACATTTCGATAATTTCCAGGTTATATAAAAAAATAAACAAATCTTCAAATTGCAAGACCTAAGGCAATAAACTAAAATGTTATAGCTAGATAATAACCCCTTTACCAACCACCAAAACCCCGTGGGTTCACTATTTACGGACAACCCGTATTATTAATAAATCCACGCCTATGTGTAGCACGCCTAGTATGTTTTTAGGTACAATAGCGAGCGAGCCTATTGGCGTCTACTACACTAAGAATTGCTTAACACAAAAACAAGATAACACTGACCTTGTTGATCCCGTCACCAACGTTGTTCGCAAATATTGTAGTCCACACACCCTCATGTGCAAGCTAATCCCTTGTCCTCAGTAGTAGAGCGTTTACTAAGAATCTTACAAATCAGACTTACAATACTTTGCTCAGTATGCTAATTAAACCCAAAGTTACGTTCTATGAATAATGGTGTAGTGAAATTAAACATCATGCAGTGTCTACGAAATATATTATTACAATAAAAATCTAATATAACTACTAATAATAGGAGTAACGTACACCTTTACACATTTACATTCAAATTTTTACTTAACGTTACCAGTACTACTTTACTACAATATAATATACAGGATGTCCGGTAATTAATGGATAACCTGGAAATGTCTTATAGTGGAACTGTAGGCCGTTCAGAAAAAAATATGAAAATATATCTATCCTAACTACTACCTCAGATATGTGTTTTTTTTAATTACCATGTATAACTTTCTTGTATACTACGACTATAAATGAATGAAATCCATCGGTTTTTTGTTGTTTTATTATTAAACACTAATTATGCTAATAGATAGACAGTCAAAAGTATGCCATGCTATAATAGCTTGCACTTTTTAATATTTTTTATTTTTAATTTATTTTATTTTTTCTTTTTTTTTTCTTTTTACTGAACGGCCTTCAGTTCTACTATAAGACATTTTAAGGTTATCCATTAATTACCGGACACCCTGTATAGATAATAATGTCAGCCCAGTATTAAACTGTCCCATTGCTGGGCACGGGCCTTTTTTAGTGTGTGGTTAGGCTACCATGCTAGCGCACTGCGGGTTGGTAGATTACACATATCATCGAGAACATTATGTAGAACTCTCAGACATGCAGGTTTCCTCACGATGTGTTCCTTCACCATTAAGCAAGCGATAATTAGCTATTTAATACGCACATAACTTCGAAGACTCAGAGATGCGCGCTTTGGGATTGAACTCGAGACCAATGCGTTTCTTTTCTTTTTTACTTTAGAGTTCCTACTAATAATATAATTATTTGTATCGTTAAACCCGTATTGTAGATAATTCGCGATTTATAACAGCAGTCTGACTCTACTTCTCGAACTGGTATTTTCAGTATATTATATACAATAATAATTATTTTATTTATCAAATCTTTACAGTTTACAAAGAATGAAACTCTGCCTCTTAAACTAGGAATATCCTGTATCTTAAGAGACAACGCTTATTATATAATAATAATATTAGTCCTACAGGACTGATACTGGTGACAGAAGTGCCACCAGTCCCACTTCTAGGCATAAGCCTCTTCTCAGTGTTAGAAAGCCTAGGCCATCGTTTTATCAATACTTAATTATTATCCCTGACGTCATCATATCCTGCTCTTCTGTCATTCTATCTTACCCTAGCTTAGTCGAGATTGAATCAAGGATTCCGTAACGCCCTATCTCTGTTTAAAGATAAGTGACAACTACCCACCCACATACCCACGCAACATCTCAAATTTCACTTTTCATAACTTTATTTATTTTCATAACTCAATAGTCCAATTTGCTGTGAAAATAATATTCGTTTCGCTATCGATATCTCGATATCACTCGCGTGTCGGCCGCGAAAATATTGAAAAGTAAATTAGGACGAGACACAGTGTCGTACACATTAATGACATTCATAAATTCACGAGCATGACAGGCGGTATGCGCCATCTTATATTCAACACCGGTGCGCTCGTGTGTAATCAGAATATTAAAAATGTTTTCTTTACATATGTCATCTAATGATTTTTCATCACATCTATGTCTTCCGTCTTGTGCGTGGTGGGATGTTATTTTTATACGTAGCTGGTTCTGTTGCCATGGAACAAACTTTGTTTCTTTGTATAGAGTTGGCATGAAATCTTATAAATACGAAAGTGAGTTTGTTTGTTTGTTTCTGACATATCCTATCGTACATCCAAAAAGATCAAAAAACTCAGAATATGAAGCTGTGCTTGGCAGACGACAACATGCTCGCCCCCTATTATATGGGACTTAAAAAGCTGACAAAAGCTGGTGATATACATTTCTGCTTATTACTTCGGTGATAATAAATAAGCTCAAATAATATTAGAAACAGATTTTTAAAATAACTTTGCAACGACCTTCTCTAACTTTCTGCTTAGTATAAAGCTCATCTCCTCAGCTACATAGTACAACAGATTTCGTGCATTATGTTTGGGCGCGCCTTTGTGTGTGTCTATAAGCAGAGTTTTTTTCGTTTTATATACAAGTTTCTAAGAAGCCAATATATTAATTATACTGGTCTACCAAAGGACATTTAATATCAGTACCCAATTTCGTTGAGATGGTTTACAAGTTAATTTCGGTAATGAAAGAAAAGCAATCTCGTATTTACTGCAATTACAGAAGGTCGATATTAGTTTGTAATCCAATAAACCGTTTCAGAAGTTGTGTGCAAAGGGATCAGAACTATACTTTTGTTGAAAGTGATTTGCACGCCGGTCGCCATGTTGTTTTTTATTTAACTAGCTGGCAACGCGGTTTCACCTACGTTTATGGTTACTGGTCCACCCCCGTGGCTCGAAGTGTGATGGTATATATACTTCCCCTAGAACTGGGCTATCAGATGCAAAGAAGTTTTCCAGATTTGACACAGAAAAACACTCAAACTCTTCAGCATACCGGTTTACATCAAGTATAAACATCCTATAGTTGATTTTTCTGAGCTGTCTTATTTTGTTAAAGTAGTACCAGTCCTGTATATGCCTATGAACTATAGTTTATATACAGGGCTAAAGAGCGGCAGTGCTATATCACTGTTGCTCTACTCAGTCTGAGAAGGGTCAGGGCATCGTTCACCACGCTAGCCCAGTACGAATTGGCAGACTTCACATACCTTCGAGAATATTATGGAAATATCTCAGACATGCTGGTTTCCTCACAATATTTTCTTTCACCGCTAAATCGAGTGATTATTAATTAAATAATATGCACATAACTTCGACAAGTCAGTCAAGCGTGCTTTGAGATTGAACTCAAGACCTCTGCGGGGCAGTCCAACAATCTATGTAAAAATTTAAAAATAATATTACATAATGGCGTAGTATCAATTTACTTTCGATAATGGAACGATAAGATATGAAAATATAAGAATAAATTTATGTTGACATAAGAGACGCAAATAAAATAAATATATTACAAGAAAATAAATGTAATATGCAAAAACTTATTTTAGGTTATATTACATATAAGTAATATGAAGCAAAGATATTCAGAATTCTAGGCCGCAGATATTTCATAACCTGAAATACTACGCGTTGGGCTTCAACTAAAGACGAAAGTAATAATAACATTCTTGCCGAATGGCGAAGACTTTTGAATGAGCTTTAAGAGGTATGGTGTAGATTGATCACAAATGAATTGGAAAAATGCTCGAGCAAAGTCGCAGTTAAGAACTTTCTTGTGTTTTTATAGTACGTAGAGGTTCCAAAACTGCACCGCCTACAGGTCTTATCGTTTTTGTCCATTACCACGATTACGATCACAATATTTTACAAGAAACGTCACTCACAATTAACACTCGCGAAAAGCGATAGCGGCTATTAACTACAGAAACCGCTTACCATTAAAAGGTTTGAATACCTGTTAACTAACTGAATTAGAAAATAAATATGGTAGCGATAATCTAGGGAGCAGATCACTGCTCAGACGTTCAAAATCATCACGTACACACGGCTACACATCAAGTTACACATCCTATATACGCATAACTACGCTACATACAAAATAGAGTATTGTCGGAAAGGGACAGTGCATAGTGATGTCGATTTAATGGTAAGGATAGAGCGTAACGCACTCTCTCGCACGATTCGCAGCGTTCGACTTCTAATAGTTCAAAGTCCAAACATGTGTCGCTGTGTATACAAGAAAAAAGATCAAACGAGTTTTTAAAATTACAATTAAATTCTGTGCCGATAAGGCAATCAAATAGGCTAAACGCCCAGACACAGAACAAATATATTATACATATCAGTAACGCCATCTTACCATTTGTGCCGAATAGGTATTTAACTTAAATATCATACAGGTTGACCACGTTTATATTTCTTGCTTGATGGTAAACGTTAATAGGCAAGTGGGATCTCGTATAGTCAGAGAAATAATGCCAATGCCACAACATTTTAAATGGTTGCTCCACCAGCTTAAATAATTTAGACGCTGGTTTCCAAAACGGCAGAACTGCTTAATGCTCATAAAACTTACTGCATAAACAGAATACAAAGTGCCTAACTTCGATTTTCTATAAGACAAGTACTTACCCTGCCGTAATGCTCCAGGTATTACCGAAGATTCCGCTGTACCCAAAATCTCACAATTGTCTGGCGTATATCAAACAGCGTAGGCACAAATACAAATGTACATGCACTACTGAATACCGATTACACGTTGATATTAAATACTGGTGAGCAGGATTTAATTTCTAGCAAAACTTATTTATAAATTTCTTCAGATCGAATTTCGGTCATGGCAGCCTTACTTAACGAAAAGGGGCCATCTACGCAAGAGATATTATAATCCACAAAGGTGTGCGCAAATACAGGTGCACTTTCTATTCCCTATCTCTCATATTCCGATGGGACGGCAATCCGACTCGTTCGGAAAAAGAATAAGAGTACAGGACTAACGACCTTACTTGCTTTCCGCGGCACAGGGTCTAAAACACAGCCAACATTAAAATGCCGGGCTGCTTTTGAGAATTTCTTGACAGAAGAACACTAAAACTTTGTTGCCCTGACCCAGAGTACGAACGTGAAACCGCACAGCAGCACCAGTCGCATTTACTACCGCTGCGCCACCTACGCAATTAGAACTACTACTTGACTGTAGTATTTGTCTTGCTGATACATACTTGTGTAAGGAAACTTCAGAATTAGTTCTCAAGTATTTATTTCCTTTAATAATTATTGTAATATAATTATAATTTATATTAATAGTTTACATAGTTACACAATATGCATACCTGATTTAATTCAATGCAATATCCACCTCATAATATACTTTTACTTAACAAACTTATCCGATCGCCACTCAACGCACGACTGCCCGTTCTCGTTCCGCGCGTTAGTTTTATACTATCAAGCGTAGTGGGGCAGTCAAGCAAAATCAGTGCTGCCAACAGAAAATAACGGATACAATAAAACATAATATTCAAATAATGCTTCTACATCGCTACACTTTACTAAATCTTATATATAAAATTCTCGTGTCACAATGTTAGTTACCCTACTCCTCCGAAACGGCTTGACCGATTTTTATGAAGTTTTATATGCATATTTAGTAGGGCTGAGAATCGGCTACTATCTATTTTTCATACCCCTTAGTGATAAGGGTTGTCCAAACCTAACATTTTTTTTCATTTTTTGGCCATATATTTTTTTATGGTAAAACAACGTTTACTGGATCAACTAGTACTTCTATAAAATAATTATAGTCTACCTATAATTGCTAACACTTGCGCACTTATGGCTACTAATCCAAGTCTAAAGTATAAAACAATCTGTGAAAGTAATACGTCATTTAAACAAATATGATGATCAAATTCGATGGAATATTTTGCACAGCGCTGGAGATTGCGACTTCCATTGCGAATATGCCTTACTCAGGTAAAGTAAAGGTACATGCATGAACCATATAAACTTGGTACTACTAAGCGTTTAACCTTCCTAGCATACTTACTGGTATCCGAAACAATATGTTTGCTTCAAGATTGATTATATTTTAATTTTAGCTCACGCTCGTCCTGTATTTCGAAATCTCCATTTTTCTTTAGCATTACTTTTGCAAAATCATTCATTAGTGCTTGCCTAAAAAGGATACATATAGCCTGATCTATGTGTATTGTAGAAGTAGATAGGAAGTGTGAATCTTACATCCTAATCTCTTCAAGTCAAACGAGTGAAACTCTTAAAAGTAACATTTGAAACAGCGCCTATGATAGTAACGTCGAGCTATTACTAAGCATTTTGTGACAGACGATTACGTGCTGCTTCATAATTATCGCAGTTTTCTAAGCAGTCCATGTCAAGTTAGTTATTTACTAAGTTATTTTGATACTTGCTGTTTCCATTCTTAATTCTAGGTTCGATGTAAAAGCTAAATATCGAAGCTAAAAACTTTGCTTTTCTAAAGACAAAATATTTTTGCCTTAGGTAGGTATCTGTAAAATATATCGATAATTTATTTCTGCTTTTCATCACAAAGAAGGGTCAACAAAATCCATTGTAAATAAAATTAGTGTGTGATTTACATAAAGCTTACTTGACCTTGTAGGACCTCAAACAAAGTTCTTTCCAAAGTCCCCAATACGCCTGAAGCGCCCCAAACTTGCATTCCACCATTAGCTAGCTCGAGCTAACTAAAACACGAGTATCAAATAAACAAAGCACACGTAACCGCCCAAGAACAGGCCAGAAAGGAAAACAACCAACCCATTACGTATTCCAAACAACTTTTTTTATTGGAAACATGTTAAATACAACTCAAGGAAGTGGCGTTCGTTTGTTTAGGACTAGCCAAATAGCCTAGCCTAACAACTTTACACATGGAGCTGACAAAATCCACTCTATTCCAATTCAAACTTTACATCTTCGTGATTAGGTTTGGTTTTATGCTGTAATGGGTTTGATAAATGCAAATATAAGTTGGTAAGGTAAGTCAATTCTTGATGGAATTAAAATATAAGTAGCGAATGTTGGCGTATCTATTTGAGACGTGTTTGTCTTATTTATGGATGCTTTCAGTTTACTAACTGTTGTCTTGTACGGTTTCGTGTGTCATTTATTGATTACTGTCTTCTCTTGGCATGGTATGGAATATTTAGTTTGTGGTGAAGACAATCCTGTGCAATATTATAGTAAACATTATTTCTTAGGTACTTCACTGGTCTCATGATTTGGTCATAACTATGTGCTTAGGATTGAAGAAGATGTGAGAATGAAATTCTCAGTAGCACCGTGTAGTCTAGGATCGTGTCTGATGGACGGCAATAGGCTTACGCCTATCTAATTAGATCTAAAACCAAGGTGATAAAATACAATATGAATGTGAAAGTTATTGCTGAATACATTCATAGTCCTATTTGAAGGCACTTGATAAGGATGCATATTCTGTAGGACACTTGTTTTTTTTTTTATTGTTTCTTTTGTTTTTATCTTTTTATTTTTCTGTTGTATGCGTGTGTTAGTTTCTAACATAGTTTTAAGTTATCCCGTTGTACTACTAACACTCTCTGAACCGAATAGTCTGATAATTTGAATTTTGAATTGAATTGATACATCTCTGCCTACCTCTTCAGGGATCTATATCCCCGCATGCCTATGCATGAGACTGTGCCTGTATGTTATGTACTATATTTTGCCCGCGGCTTCGCTCGCGTAAATGTAGGATGGGTTAGGTTAGTAACAGTATTTTTTCTGGCTGAAAGGTACTGTATGTCATTTTCTGATCCACTGGGCACGTGAATGCGAAATTTCGTGATGATCGGTCGAGTAGTTAAGGCGTGAAAGCTAATTAACAACAACAGTTTGGGTCCTCATACCTCTGCCGAATGATTAAGGCACGCAATTCTCCGACAATGCACGTGTTTCCTTCTTCCTTCAATCCTGGTTCCTATAAGCGGTGCGTGAAAAAGCACCTTCTAATGCCTTCAAAGACGACCTCAGCTGCTATGAGGATGGTGTGGAGACCTCTTGGACCACATGATCGCGTACTATCAGGAAGAGTATGGTCATTTCAACATGCAATAAAAAACAAATGAACAAACAAACTCACTTTCGCATTTATAATATTAGTTATGCTTAGTAAATAACTAAATACTATTACTAACATTCCAAAGTTCAACACTAAATTGTATTTTCTTAAAAACTGAATCACTCTACTCAAAGTTTCAAATCTCTTTATTCAAATAACCGCTATTGCTCACGTCTTTATGTAAATAAATACAATTATTCATGTCTAACTGTATACTTAGGCAAACAAATCTAGCCATTTGAAATTGTAATGACTGTCTAGGTATATAATTAGTCGCATCGACACCTACACCGCGCCGCGAGTACTTATGTATGTGCATTAAACACGATGCTCATGACTGTTTGTTCATAAAGAGGTGGGCAGAGGTGTTTCATATCTACATTGTGCCTTCAGTATCCTCTAAAGGACTTTATGATAAGCGTTCCATATTTGGGAAGTTATTGTAAAACCTACAATGTTAACTAATACATATTATAAATACGATAGTGAGCTTGTTTTTCGTTCAATTGTCTGTTTGTTTATTTCTTTGTTTGTTTGTGCGTAACAAACAAACGCCTTAAGTTCTCGACTGACCATAATTAAATTTCACATACACGTACATAGGGAAAAAGGCGCAGAAAAGGACATACGAAGACGACCCTACCTTTAGGTACCCTACCTTTCATCCTGAAAAATATAATGTTCCTAAGGGATAGAAATTAATCGGCATAATCTAGATTGCCGTGGGCAAAATTTAGTTATAAATACAAATGTGGAGTTGTTTATTTGCTAAGCTTTATCGATTATTATGAAGCTTCAGAAACACGTTACGGGAAAGTACAGAAAAGGACATCAAATACTTTTCATGCAGAAGAAAAGTACTTTCCTGATCGAAATCGTGGGAAAAAAAGATAGTCATTTGATAAAGTGTGTATGTTATTTGGCAAATTTTTGAATTGAATTGATTTGGTAACCAGGTACTTTCACAGATAGACCATGTCCTTGGTTAACAGATCCGGTGCTGATAATCCCGGTATGCGTTATTCCTGGGATTAACGCGAGCAAAATCGCTAGCAAAATTTACATTGGATTTTTTTAAATTCATCGATTTTGTTAAACTTTGATACGGCAATAGTATGAACCCTATGAGGTTTGATGAGCTTGTTTTCCCAAGAGAAAACTACTGAGAGACATATCTTAACATAAATCTAGCTTCAACGTAACATTAGATTGGCAAAATTCTATCTTAAAAATCTACTAATATCGATTTTCACAACTTCTTGTTACATTGTAAAGTCAATGGTACCTATGTGTTATGACATGACTTGAGTTATTTAATAATCTCAACAAAAAGAAATCGGCTAATAAAATACAGTAGTGAACTTAAGTCAACTTTAAATTAAATCTTAATACATAACAATAGTTCAATGCCTTAATAAACTAGTTTATAACCAAAATAATAATCATAGTTAATGGTAAGAAAGTAAAGATACTTTAACATATTTAAATTATTTTAAACTACTTGCCTGAACTAGGTTAGACCAGTGTTTTAAGTGAATTTATTTGTTAATACTCCGTTAATTTAAAATTAATATATTTTAGCTAAATAATATACTTATCTAATAAAATCTTCGGTCGTGAAATATTCCCTTTTAATTATTAAGAATAACGCCACCTATCTTAATAACGTAAAACTACAATAAGAGGAAGGTGGAATTTATTGAACTTATACTCACGATAGATGGCAGTAAAAGAACACTTACATTTGTTACGTACACCTATTAAAGTATATAGATCACTTTTTCGTCCTAGCTAAATAGGTCTAGTTTCAGTGTGTGTACGAATTAAAACAATATCGATATGTTTATAAGCGAAAATTACATGAAAGCTGTCGCACATTGAAATTAGTTATTTACGTACGGTCATAATTTGCACTCTTTAGGAATACGAATATTGGGAAACAATAAAAATTCACCGAAAACGCATCAATTATACTTTGTAGTACTAAGCACAAGAGGTGGCGAGGTCCAACACTGCTATCACAAAACTTAAAGAAACTAATAAAATAAACTTTTGACTGCACGGAATTACAGATGGCGTAATGGTGTAAGTGATCGCCTCGCCACTGCCGCTGCCGCCGCCACTGCCGGTTCGAATCCCACACGGGGCGAAACTTTGTGTGATCCACAAATGGTTGTTCCGAGTCTGAATGTTCTTTGTGTCCGTTGTTTGAATGTTTGTATAAGTTCTCCGCGACACACGAATTATTCCTAGTGCGGGAGTGGTCTTCTTTATAAAAAGAACAATATTCATATTAGGTATAAGAAACAGAATATTTTGTACCATTACATTAATTACGCTCATAGTTAACTTAGCATCTGTATTTAGGGGGACCTAAATAGTCACGCAGCAAGATACAAGGTAAGCTGTATAGTAAATGACTGCTCCCAATACTAGAAGTATCATTCGTGGGACCCACAAAAATATATGGTGTCCTTCCACTATTGCTTCGACAGCGTCATCATAAGAGCAAATCTTACACTTTTAGCGATTTTTATTTATAATTGTCATAGTTTAAAACTATTTTTATTTTGTAACTGTATGTTTGTACAGTATAAATGATATACTGTACAAACATACAGTATAGATACAGTATTTTGTAGACCCTTACTTTATTAACAGTAGAATAAAAAAGAAATATTAGAGACAACCTGTAACACAGGTCTTTGGCCTAGTTATTGCCATCGTATTGCCATGTAAAAAACAGACTTCATATTTATAAGTTTTTTGTGTCCTATATTTAAATTGTAAATGTTTTCTTTTAGATTAAATATAGTTTTAATGTGAATTTAATACAATAACTAAGTAGCCTGTAATGTGTTTTGTGAAGAAAATTATATTTTATTGCATTAAATTTATTGTTATTAAATCCTAATCATCGCGGGAATAGGTACAGCACAATACCAATCCGATCTTATACAGTGACTTTAAACTACGGCCCACCTGAAACTTAACTCACTACTTACTCAATATTAATATACTTATGCATGCTGCAAAGTTAGCTTACGGGGTAGTTTATGTTTACAATGTTAAGTGTTGATCATCATGGACCCTGTCGGGCACAGAAGTGTAGGACAGAGGAAGAAAGATTTGTTTAAACATTTAATATTATTATTTTAGGTGGTTATCACTGAGATATTGGTTAACACTATAATAGGATAAACTTAATATATAACATGTAACATAATAAACGCACATCCTGAAAGTAGTTTGTTTAAAATCGGGTACTGAATCAATGCCAGCAATTTTTAATATAGGTAATTTTTATCCCTAAAATAATTAAAACGAATTAAATTATAGTCACCCATTTATTAAACAGCTGAAATAAACGAAAATGTATCATAATTCAACGCAATAAGGTTTTTGATGCAATAAAGGCAATAATGTTAGATTTGTTGTAATATACCCATACTATCCTCACACAATAAGGATAACTAATTCGTTGAATTAAAATATTTAAGTACATAAAAGTAACATTTTAATGATTATATTATTATTACGATTTAATAATATAATTGGGGTGTTTGAGGTTGTGCGTTATATCTGTTAAATGTTGTATATTTTCTAATGAATTGTAAACTAGCGATTCACCCTGGCTTCGCACGTGTAAAACAAAACCTTAACATACAACACAACGGATTTTCATGCAGTTTTTACCAATAGACACATATTGGTAAAAACTGCATGAAAATCCGTTCAATAGTTTTTGAGTTTACCGCGAACAGACAGGGAGCCGCGGCGGGCGTCTATATTATATTATAATATGTTGATGTAGTGATATGTGAATCTTTCTTCAGTCTTATACTTAACTGTAACAAAATTAAGCACTAAAGTGTCAAAAGATATGTTTTGTTATGCAGAATAACTTGTATCATAAGAAACTACGCTCTGCTAAAAGATTTCGTTAGCACCTCTGCTTTCTCGTAGCTTGGACCGCGTTCACAGACGCCGTGAGTCATAATCCCGGAACATACGGCGCTGGCGGCCATTAGCGACTTATCCGCACCACACAAGTATCTGCAACACTTCTTTATTGAGGATCCCGATGATTTACAACACTCTCTTTTAATAAACTATGTGTTCTACCTTTACAGTTCTTTCATGCGGCTTCTAATTATTAATTCGCATAGCATGGTTGGTGCATTATTTTTTGTAGAGCCTTAACCTTCTGTACCTATATATAACAGGTACGCTTATGCAAAATGTTGCGTTTGACGCCTGAAAGGTTGGTTGAAACATATTTTGGGTAGTTACTCCGAATAAGATTATCCGTTGCTGTTATGTAGCTATACAAAGCTTGGCAACAAAAGAGTTACCTATTTCGGCACACAAAATATTGAAAAGTAATTGTAACTTTTAATAATAATAACAAATTTATTTTATTACACATATATTACAAAAACATCAAAAATAGTCTGTATTGCTCAGAAAATTCATAATTAAGTCAGATAAAACTATATATTGTGAAATATTTTTATAAAATAATTATATTTTTGGCCGCAGGAACATATACATAAATACAAAAAGTTGCTAATGATCTCACGTAAATAGACGTACCTACCTGCTTTCACATTAGATGCGTATGTATTTTTTATGCAACTAAAATAGCAAATAAGTGAAGACCAGGGATAACAATTATTTATCACATCGGAAAAGAACTTATTAAGAATCGCAATTTTTTTCATCTTTCTCGCTATTTGTAAAATATAAATTATCTTTCTTTCACTCAAACTTTTACGAATACAGCGATTTTAAATACAAATCAGACGAAAAGAGTAGATAATCGCTATTTATACGATTTCGCGGGTTGTTCCGTATTCATCCTATGACGTCTCATTATATTTCTTTACTCATCCTAAACTAATATTCCTTACTCGTCCGATTACAATATTTAAATAAAGTTTCCTTATTCAACCGAAATGTGTTCCTTACTCTACCTGTGGCAAATATTACCGAAAATACTATGGATAGCAAAACAATCTTTAATACTTTATTAGAATATTGTATAGAGAATAGTTATTTTCCTATTTGTATAAATAAAATATTTGCTTCACATGTCACACTCAATCACTTGTAACCATCGATCAAATATACCACTACTATAGTCAAATAAAATCAATAGTAGTAGTAGAGTAATATTTTCAAAATTTTGTAATACAGTGATAAATAAACAACGCGATAAAATCCGTATATTGTAGTTTAATTTCAATGAATAACATTCGCGTAAACAGAAGACAATATTATGAAAGAGATAGCAATATAAAATTTTTGCTTCTAGCATTCTACCTTGTCTACACCCTCAAACCGGTATTAATTGTTTTAACGATGTTGTAATATGGTCAAATATCTAATTATCTAGGTATAATCTAGTTTACCTCTAACTGACGCGATAAGTGCATCTCGTGTTATTCAAAATGCATCACGACCATGACAGTGACTTACGTTATGTGCAATCGCAACGAGGTCGGCAAATGTTGTTATATAAGGATTTTCAATTTCACAAAAAAATAAAATAAGAATGTTAGCATAATGTGGCGTTGCGTAAAAGCACCGGATTGCTTTGGCAACGTAAGATTGCTAAATGATGTCGTTTTAAAAGAAAACCTCATAAATTTGTCTCATAAATTGTTCCTACTGTTGTGTTTCGTTCGATGAGTGAGTGTGCCGGAGGCCCAATCACGCTCTTTCTGCCTTCCCGCTTCCTTTCCTTCCTATACTGCCAAGTTGGCAAACAAGCATACGGCTGATGGTAAGTGGTCACCGCAGCCTATGGACGCCTGCAATACCAGAGGCATCACTTGCGCGTTGCCGCCCTTTTAGGAAAGGAAGTGGGAGGGAGAAGGAGCGGGAAGGGGGAAAGAGGGTGATTGGGCTTCCAGCACTCTCACTCGTCGAACAAAATACAACAGTAGGAATACTGCTATTTTACGTCGATATTCTGTGAGAGGGTAGTCCTTTCCCGGTCGAGCCGGCCCGTTTATGTTGAAATCAGCGAGGCTCTACTATGAATCTGGAACAATGACCGGTAGGCGGCAAAAGGTTTGCTCACTATTGTGCTGTACCTAGAACCATCGCTTGGTGCCTACCCCTTTGGGTATATACACTATATATAAGAAATAAACATAAATACAAAATCTGTCGGCCTCATCCACTGTGTTGTGTATAGGTACGCGCCTCTAATGTGAATCCTTACTAATACAATTCTCATCAGAAAAATCGAAACTCCTTGAAAGTTTAGGTTTTGTAGGGATTATCAGAAAACATGTCAAATGTCGTTTAATAGTGAATAATATGAGGTTTTCAAATCCTAATGTTAATGTTCTAAATTCAAATTAAATTTTCATAGGTTTCGTATTTTATTTAACAAGTAATTTTTACCCTGTATGGAGCATGAAGGAAATTGATAAAACAACACACGTAAATGAAAAAGAAAGCTAAGAAACGTTTATTTAATAACTTGTATTCCCTACCCGAGCTCTTATTACTGCTTCCATACGATTCTTCGTCGATCAGATGAGAGTCACGATCAAATGTTAATTGTTTCTGGGGCAGAATCTCTTGCACGAATTCGTCTCTTTAATTCATCCCATAAATGTTCAATCGGATTCATGTCCAGGCTTCTTGCTGGCTATTCCATAATGGAGAACCGACTTCGGTAACATAATCTCGTACGACGCTCGCGGTGTGAGCCCTAGCATTGTCGTGCATGAATATGAAACCGTTGCCAATAAAATGTGCATAGAGCATCACGTCAGGCTCAAGACACTGTTCGATGTACCGATGACTGTTTAGTGCAGGCAGACGTGGCCCAGACACAAATACAAGCTCTGTCTTACCGTCGCCGCGTCGGCGCTGATTTTTCCCCAAACCGTCCACGAACCGCCACCATAGCTAACCTTTTCTTCAATGCAGCATCGTGCAAAGCGTTCTCCATCTCTTCTGTAGACCTTGTTCCTTCCGCCGTTACTATACAGCATAATTTTACACTCATCAGAAAAGAGGACTTTGTTCCACTGGAGGTATGACCAATGTAGGTGCTCAAGTGCAAAGTTAAAGCGCGCTCTTCGTTGGTCTGCAGTTAATTTCGGCCCATTTGCTGGCTTGTGCGATACCAGTCAACATTCCTTCAATCTTCTTCTAATTGTAGAGTCACTTACAGCCACCCTACGTACAACATGAAGCTGCTGCTGCAGTTGAAAAGCATTAAGGCGTCGATTTCGTAAAGAAGTTGTTACAATAAATCGATCATCTCGCTCAGAAGTGACCCGATTCCTGCCAGATTCTGAACGGCGCGGGAACAAACCAGTCTCCCGATAGCGTTTGTAGACTCTATGGACAGACGACAGGCTTAGATGCAATCTTTCAGCCATAACACGCTGACTAAGGCCAGAATCTAGCAATGCCACCACATGGGCGGCTTCTGCGGACGAAGTATCCATATGGATACTTCGCCTGCAGAAGCCGCCGTTTTTTCTAAAACATATGTTCTAGAAAAACTTTTTCAGACTTCCCAAAGTCACAGTACCCACACAGTATACAGAACACAGAACAAAAAGTTTTAAAACAAGCGCTAATTTTTAGTTTTCAAAAGTGAAATGTACTCCAACTCTAAACACACATTTGTCTCAAAACAGTGAATCATTTCATTTATAGGATAAACAAATGAAATTCTAATTTTGAATTTTGAATTTTCGCTTATCACTGTAATGGCCAAACTGCCAGCTATACAATCATGTGATTTTTGTCATGGAATGAAAACTCTTTTGTGTTAAATTAGGACAGAAACCATAAAAACAGAAGTTTTTCGATATTTCTGATGAGAAGTGTATTATAAATGCGAATGTGAAATTGTTTGTTACGCTTTCACGCCCGATCATCTTGAAAGGAGGTCCCATTGAAATATGGAGCACGGTTTCACATTTCCCATTCATAAAACGTACCTTGATTTGTTGGGTTATTGTTATTCTATAACAAAAAAATATATCCCTAGTTCGACGGGTTATTGCACAAAAGGCTTATGAAGCTCGTTAAATTAGGTTATTTTTTCACATGCAAACAGAACATGTTTTTCGTTTAACGTGTGTTTTCACTTATAGCTTGCCAAACCTTTTTTTATATGTTACTGTGAATATCCGAGGTGTAGTGTATCTAAAATAAACTAAGATTCACGTGTGTGTATTAACGTCCACGTTTGATGTTGGATGTTGGAATGGGCGTACTCCTTTCGCATACATGTTGTCAGGGCGACAGAAAAGGAAATGACTAACCTAACCTACGTTTACGCGAGCGTAGACGCGGGCAAAATATAGTCTAGTAAATTATAAATGCGAATGTTAGTTTGTTTATTATGCTTTCACGCTTACATACACAACCGATCGTCATGAAATTTAGCATATACATTGTCAAGACGAACAGAAAAGAATATAGGATAGGTACCTTTCACCTAGAAAAAGTACTGTTTTTAACATAACCTGAACTACATTTACACAAGCAAAGCCGCGGTTAAACTCTAGTAACATTATAAAAAACATTACCCTTCGTCTGACGCAGTCGGGTAAAAACCTGTCATACATTTCGCACTCTTAATAAAACAGAGACCTATCTGTATATTTTGGATCAAACTAATTTGAACTCTGATGCAATAATTTAACACGAATATATTATTAGAATTTATAGTCACAAGATTAGAGTTCGAATTACGATACTCCTAAATTTCGAGTTAAGTCGCCGTTTTATTAAGAACTAGCTGACCCGCACAACTTCGTCTGCTTCTTAAAAGATAAGTGAATTTACCCCGTTTTTGCAACATTTTTCATTGCTGCTCCGCTCTAATTGGTCGTAGCGTGATGTTATATAGCCTATAGCCTTCCTCAATAAATGGGCTATCCAACACTAAAATAATTTTTCAATTCGAACCAGTAGTGCCTGAGATTAGCGCGTTCAAGCAAACAAACAAACTCTTCAGCTTTATTTATAGTATAGATGCGATTTGATAACTCAATTAACTAACTATCTATAAGTGGTAAAAGCTACAAGTAGGCTTTAACTTAGAGGCCTTACACATTATGCAATAGTTTATTAGGATAAACGTTTCGAAATGAGACAAAATGCTAAAGTGAAAGTGGGTTACGAACTGAAGACGAAGTATTTGCAGGTTGACACTTCACTTACGGCTAATGGCGTTGTATTGTCTTATTTAAGTACTAATTTTGTCATTTGAGTTAACAATTTCTTTGTTTGAATACGGTGCCGGCGGAATGCTATTTTGCTCTTTGTTATGTAATAAATACTAAAAAGCAAGATAGATGCAAAAAAACAATATCAGTATTGAAGTGGCCGTATTTTTTAAAGTTATATTCTAAAGTATGCAATTAAAAATATTAGTCGATAGTAAGTGATTAATGTTTCACTACTTGTATACATAAGCTTGCAGATTTACAGTGCACAGTAAAACCTCCTATCAAAAACCAATTGTAAAATTAATTGTCTATTAAATATTCAAAAATTAGAATAGGATTCAATTGTTTTCGAATATTTATCAAGAATAGCGGTCGCCAAGTGGTCGAAATTCGATTATAAATCTTAAATTTTTTTGATCGTTATTAAGGTTTTATTGTCTATAACTATGCCCTTATAATCACATTTCATTTAATCACCTACTCCACATAGGTACATATGTAACCATAGTTACGAAGAATTCTACGACATCAACCGAACAATGCCGAAATACTACAAACGCGATTCGACTGCTTGTGTCAAATGCATGGTTGTGTGCGTATAGAGTATTTCATTAATTTAATGTATTTTAATGCATATTTTATAAAAATATTAATATTAGCCACTCCTTCTCCGTATAAACTTTAACTATGCCTAATTTCATACCGTCCGCGCAATTTTCATAAAAAGAGATAAAAACTTTTTGCATCACGTATTAATATATAGATTGTTAGTAGAATACTAGGAAACCATGGTGTTATAAGCGTCAATAGGCTACCATCTTATTACAGTAATTCTTTTCTCTTTATTATATTCGCTCAAAAGCATATCGACCAGCTTGAATGAAATCGAACTGTTTACCGCAAATTTTATTCAAAATACGTAACAAGGGCAACGACTTTCTATGTTAAAAAATATAAATAAAATAATAACAACAAAACACACGTTCATTGAAAGTCAAGTAAAAATAAAAGTGAAATTACCACTTACGCACAAAGTTACGAGTGTAACGAAGTATTGTAACTTCCAAGAGGTTGGGGACGGTAGGACGGCCATGATGTTTGGCATAATAAAGACTATGTCTTGAGTAGTCTACATAAAACGAAGACACTAGTGACATACCTGGTTCTGTAGTTGCTGAATTCCATTCTTCCACGATGAGAGATCAAGTTTTAAAAAGTGTACGGCTCTATAATAAACAAAATGGGAATTCCAAGATATCTACAGCTACGTTACAGTTACCTGGCCCGGCGACTCCGATATACATTACAGAGTCTCTTACTTCTTACAGCAAGCATATATATTATTTAGCGCGTAAACTCCAAAAAGAGGATAAGTGTGATAGCTGCTGGACGAACTACGGAAAAATCTACGTCAAGAAAACTGCAGGTTCGATCCCATTTTGTGTTAACTCTGAGAAAGACTTATCTACATTTTTAAAAGTTGTCATATGACTAGAATATCTTTTAGATTTGTTATACCTAAGTTTTTACTATAGTTTCTGCCCTCATTATTATTTTATAATCTATTACTTTATTCTACTTGTGATTCACATGATTATACTCCACACACACAAATATACATATACAATCACCACTCCTATACAAATAAACATGTCCAAAGAAGCGTCCAACGACATTAGTACAATATATCTAAGCAAAGTGAAATATATTCCAATCAATCTGTGCCCATATATTACATACTGCCATTACTTAAAATTCGTAACTACTCGCGATCATCACATAGCCGCCGTAGTGTTTATATTGAAAGTTTTAAACATGACGTTATGTAAACTTTGTTTGTAAATTCGATAATGTAAATTATATACATAATGACTTAGACCATCTTTCGGTAGCTGAGTCGTCGACATGTATGATAGAAGACTGTGAATTGATTAATAGAACTCACGTAAATACTTTCTCACTTTTGTGTCAGAATATCAGAAGTATTAACAAAAATTTCGACGGCTTAACGGCTCTTCTTGAACGAAGTAAGACATCATGGGACTTAATTATTTTTACTGAATGTTGGCTTTTAAACTCTTTGCTGATACCGATAATTCCAGGCTACACTTCTGTCAGCACCATTCGCCACCGCACTCAAAATGAAGGTGTTACAATATACTACCGCCACTTTCCTCAAATTACTGTTGCAGAACCCTTTTTATCGGATGCCAACTGTTTAACCCTATCTTTAAATAAAGACATTGCTGTTATTGCCATCTATCGCCCCCCTGCCAATAGAAATCTCACTCCGTTTCTTAATTCATTAAATGAGTTATTAAAATCCTTCTCATCCTACACGAACATTATCCTAACAGGCGATATTAACATTGATATCTCTCATAACAATAACGACCTGAACGCGATAGATTACCTAACTATGTTGGCCTACCACGGGATGCTACCTGCACATTCCATACCCACACGTAACAATCGCACCTGCATTGATCATCTTATCCTAAAAACTAAAAGAAAGGCGTTTTGCTACATTGCCAACTCCTCGCTTACCGACCATGATACGGTATTATTATTTCTTCACTCCTACAACATTAATAAAGATTGTCGATGTAAAAATAAAACTATTAAATCACTCGATTATAATAAAATTGAGCTGGATCTTCGTCTAATGGACTTTACTCTATTATATAATATTCCTTGCGTAAATGAAGCCACCAACTATTTCATTAATACTCTGAATAGAACTATATCTACTAACTCATCGTTAAAAATAATACCTAATCGACGGAGACTAAAAAAGCCTTGGATGACACCAGGACTTTTAAAATGCTTACGTAACAGAGATCATTTACATTTGAAACTAAAGAAAACACCAGATAGCGAGATCCTGCTATTAACATATAAAAGATATCGCAATTATTGTACAATGCTATTAAAAACACATAAACGTGACTTTGAAAAAGGTTTGATAAACGGTGCACAGAAGAATAGTAAAAAACTCTGGCAAGCCATTAAAACCATTACGTATAATACGACACAAAACACATTGGCAAGCGAGCTTCTTTCACCGTCTGAGCCAGAGCGCTCTGTTAACGACATAAACTTTTATTTTGCTAACATTGGGCGCTCTCTAGCCGAAAATATAGTGGTTTCCACCACAGAGAATTTACAAGCTACTCAGCGTACATACCATAATTCTTTTGTAATGCTCGGTACAGACGAAACCGAAGTGGAGCTACTGATATCCAACCTCAAAAGTGATTGTGCAGTAGGCGCTGATAATATCTCGGGCACTTTCCTTAAAAAATTTAGAGACATTCTGACTCCGCCTATCACATTTATTTGTAATCTAGCACTCCGCACCGGAATTTTTCCAGACGCGTTTAAACTTGCAATAGTCCATCCTGTCTACAAGTCAGGAGACAGAGATCTTGCGAACAACTATAGACCTATTTCTATCTTGCCTACACTTTCGAAAATACTTGAAAGACTTGTGAATAGCAGACTGATAAAATACTTAGAGCAAAATAAATTACTCTCTGCATCACAATACGGCTTTCGGTCTGGTATTTCCACAAGTACAGCTGTTCTCGACTTAACAAATCATATTATTGCTAATTTAGACAAAAAACAAAAAGTCATTGGCGTATTTCTAGATTTAGCCAAAGCGTTCGACACGATCTCTGTCTCCATACTTGTTGATAAGCTTGACAAAATCGGAATAAGAGGGCAGCAGCTTTCTCTATTTAAGAGTTATCTTAGTGGTAGGCGACAATGTTTGAAGATCGGTGATTGGGTGAGTGACGAGCTGTCTTTATCCTACGGGGTGCCCCAAGGCAGTATTATCGGTCCTACTCTGTTCCTAATTTATATAAACAACCTTTGCAATCTTAAGCTCTTAAATTGCTCTATTTTCACATATGCCGATGATACTGCCTTAATATTTCATGGTCCATCATGGGAGTTAGCATTTAAACACGCACAGGTAGGTCTCAACTCAGTTACTAATTGGTTGGCTCAAAATTTGCTTACATTAAATGTTACCAAAACCGAATACCTTACATTCTCACTGTCATCTCCGGGTAAACTTCGGTCTGCCTCTTACACGCTGATTGCTCACTCTTGCAATTTACCATCACAATCACGCTGCATCTGCCCTAACCTTACTAGAATGAACTGTATTAAATATCTGGGCGTACAGATTGACGATACCCTTACATACCATTTTCACATTGACTCACTAGCCTCTAGATTGTGAAAGTTGATCTTTGTCTTTAAGGGTCTCCGCCATATCGCAGATACTAAGATTCTAAGAATGGTATTTTTGGCACTCTGTCAATCACTGACACAATATTGTATAGTGGCCTGGGGAGGATCCTCGAAAACCAACTTATTGAAACTGGAACGCGCACAGAGAGCACTTTTAAAGATTGGATGGAAGTTACCTTTCCGATTGCCCACCACCGACCTCTACAAAACCTGTAATGTACTTTCAGTTCGTCAATCGTTTCTACTTAATCTCATTTTAACAACACATGCACATACTCCCTACGAACCATCTAAATTTGCGACTATTCGCCGTAAACATAATGTTTGCCAGTCGGTGTCGGCCAGTTCTAGTTTGGCGCAACGAAACTACTACTTCCTCAGTAGCTACGTCTACAATAATATAAATAAGATATTGTGTATATATTCAATGTGTAGAACGAAATGTAAAAAAGTAGTTACAGGTTGGTTACATAGTTTGAGTTATGAGGAGACTGAAAATCTCATGGTCCCTATAAAATAAGGATATAAAAATATGTATATATATATACATATATAGAATAAAAAATACAACATACATAGACATAATCACCGGCACTTACACACACACACACACACACACACACACACACACACACACACACACACACTTTTAAACACCATCTGCATGCCGCCTTTTTTGTTTCTATATTTTGGTACTTAAATATCTGATTTTCTTAACTATAGTTATCAGTACATTGTTCATACAACCTTAGCCACATTAAATATTGTTAGTAATGTCTATATAATAGGGAGAGGGCCTGGAGATTTGTCATACAGGTCTTGAATCTAGTACAGACTCCAGCTCTCTCAAAGGATAAATTCATCTTGTAACGAATGTATTCATATGTATGTACCTTTGAGAGAAAATAAAACATATATTATTATTATTATACCTACGCGCGATAACGCAGAAGACAACAGAGCTAACATTTGATGTTTAACATGACAGAGTGTAGAATCCTCGTATCCCAGTTTGGAATAAAGGTACACGTTGAAATTAAAATTAAAATTAAAAGTTTACTAATTTTATTAGCTTAAAAATTAGTAAAATTCAATAGTAGTAGTAGTAGTGTAACAGTTTCAAAATTATGTAATACAGTGTTAAATAAACAAAGCGATAAAATCCCTATAAATGAGTTTAATTTCAATGAATAACATACGCGTAAACAGAAGACAATATTATATAGGTACACTGTTAGATATACAGCTCATCTGAGTCACTTCGGCGACGCAATGCCGACAAATAATTTGGGGAATGCTGTAAAATCATATAAAATTATTTTACATTTTGTTCCATATGTTCCTTTATCTTTAAAATATTTTAGATTACGATGCGGCTATATTAAGACCTTATATGTACATATATATCATATAGATTATGTATGTGCCTTATATGTACACAATCATCTTTCTATTCTATAACAAAGTGTTAATCTTTATTAAAGAGTAGAAAAATAATTGTAACATTTTATTAAATGTAGATTTTTTTGTAAATATACAGTCCCATACATAATTGTCAAATAACTCTCTTTTCAAACGTAACGAATGAAGCACAATGGATTGGCCCATTCCTAAAGTGAAAGTTGATTCATTCAAATCAATCTGAGCCCTTTAACGAGGTCATTGTAAAAACATCAGACAGCCATTTTTCTGAATGAAATGACTTGAACGCAGGTCAACAGAAATATCTTATGGGGAGATAATGTCTGTGTAACCTGACGTTATGTTATTTTGCCAGAAGATTTACGATTATCGGGGAATCCGTACATATACAGGGTGTCCGGTAATTAATGGATAACCTTGAAATGTCTTATCGTAGAACTGAATGCCATTCAGAAAAAATGAAAATAAAAAATTATAAAAAAAATTAAGAAATATATATATTAAAAAGTGCAAGCTATATTAGCATAGTATACTTTTGACTGTATATCTATTAGCATAATTAGTGTTTAATAATAAAACAACAAAATACCGATAGATTTCATTCATTTATGGTCGTAGTATACAAGAAAGTTATACATGGTAATTAAAAAAAACACATATCTCAGGTAGTAATTAGGATAGATTTTTTTCATATTTTTTTCTGAACGGCTATCGGTTCCACTATAAGACATTTCCAGGTTATCCATTAATTACCGGACACCCTGTATATTATGTAGATTTAATAATTATTGCGTTTATTCTTTAACCGCTTACTTAACTTGCTTTAGGACTGTTTCATTGACACTCAACGTATGGTCACCACACCGGCGTGTACGCAAAGTGCTGTTGGTGCTGTGTTGCAACTCGAGAGTGAAAGCTCGCGTCGGATCGTCACTGCGCAGGCGCCAACGGGACAACGCACACCGCACTATGGTGAGTAAAATCACGCACTTATTTTATACACACTAACTGACAAATTAAAACGCGTTTTTCTTCTTATATAACATGAGACTCTTGATTCAATTCAAACTATACCTATGCTATATTTCATTAAAATTGCATTGTCTTCTGTTTACGCAAATGTTATTCATTGAAATTAAACTACTATATACGGAGTTTATCGCGTTGTTTATTTATCACTGTATTACATAATTTTGAAACTATTACACTACTACTACTATTGAATTTACTAATTTATAAGCTAATAAAATTATTTAAACTGCTGAAAAGCAACCGAAACGTCGGGGAAAGTGTAAACCTAAATATAAATAGATTTAACAGTTTAAATAATTTTATTAACTTATAAATTAGTAAAATTCAATAGTAGTAGTTTCAAAATTATGTTATACAGTGATTAATAAACAACGCGATAATATTCGTATATAGTAGTTTAATTTCAATCATTAAAATTGGTTTAGTGGTTTAACGGCAAAACGTTACACATAATAACTGCCGCAATAATATTTATAATATTGAGTATGGTTCGATTTCGTTAAGTGTTTTATGTATGATATGTATGTATCAATTATTTACTATTATCAACAGAGGTATGTGTGACCTATTTATTTTTTAACTACCTTGTGCACACGGTTTTGTTCGCGTCATGCCACCTAAGGATACTGTTATTGATTTTTATTAGATCAATATTTGAAGAATCAGTTCAGTAGTTGCAGAGATTACCCCATACATACAAACAAACATTACCTTATAATAACTATAATATTAGTAAAGATATGTTGCTGAAACATAAATTATTTGACTTAAGTATCGTTGCTTAACTTCGTTTGACCTGCACGTGTCTTGATCACAAGCCCTACCCACCGGTTTCTTATATTGGAAACGAATGATTATGTATGCTTAAGAAATAAAATGATGACAACGATTTATTAACGAAATCTAAGGGCCGGTGAACATTTAACTTGCCATTGTGTCATTTTTGTAATATATGGAATGAGCCTAGTGCCGTCTACAATGCATATTTCAAAAGTCCGTGCTGATATCTTTAAATAAATTTTTGACTGATCCGGACATCGAACTTAAGACCTCTAAGTGCTGACTTATGCCACAATAACAACAAGACAGCCAGTGATCGCATGATAGTAGGTCTTATTAGTTTTTTATTTTATTATTTTATTTTGAAATACAACTTTGATATTGGTGACAATTCGAACCCACATCACTCTGCACACTGACAGTAGCGAGATCACTTAAACCAATTTACACGTGCAGTTTAATAATATAACAAAAAAGAAAAGTAAATAATAATATAATAATATTCTACTACATACACACAACACCATCTAGCCCAAACTAAGCAGAGCTTGTACTATGGGTACTAGACAATGGATAAACATACATATATACTTTTTTTTTCTAAATACATACATATTATACATAGAAACACCCAGACCAAGACAAACATCCATGTTCATGCACGCAAATATTTGTCTTGTGCGGGAATCGAACCCGCGACCTCAGGCGTGGCAGTCGGTTACACTAACCACTACGCCATAGAGGCAGACAATGTATTAAAATAAAGAAATGTATAAAATCTTACCGTCATTAAAATGTGATTCATCTTCATACATTACAATTATCTTAAAAATAAAAAGATTTAGATAACGCCTTCACCTTGTCTTGTTAATTTCAACATACATTTTTAGGTTATTGAATTTACATAAATTATTATTCATATGACTATTTAATAAGACTACCTACGTAACACTAATTAAATTTTGTTACCGTCATAATAGTATGCTTGCTTTATAATAGTTAATCGTATGTTACAATTTCAATAAGAACAAGTTTACAAATTTTATCACGGTTTCGTATGTTTACAATCTGTTTAAGAATATGCTATTAAAATATTGATTCGATGATTAATCTATTTATGATGATGAGGATGATGTCCTCCAGAGCGAATTCCGGTCACGGCGGCCAATCTTAACGGAGACTGACCTTCTGCGCAGAAGATATTATCGTGCACAAGTGTGTGCGCAAACACAGTTGCACTCTCTGTTCCTTAACACTCATAATCCGATGGGACGGTTATCCGACACGACCGGAGAGAGATCAGGTGCAGGGCCAACAGCTTTACATGCTTTTCGAGGCATGGAGGTGTCTAACACCGCCAACTTCCTAACTCCGGGCTGCAATTGAGATTTCTCAACAGATTTTTTTTTGTGTAACATTGTTTTGGTCCGACCCGGGATTCGAACCCGAGACCTCATGCACAGCAGTCGAATTCACTACCGCTGGGCCACGGAGGCAGTTACGCGGTCTACCTATACTAATACTAGATGTTCCCGCGGTTTCACCCACGTTTGTCGTTACTGCGCCGACCCCGTGGGTCGTAGCGTGATGTTATATAGCTTATAGCCTTCCTCGATAAATGGGCTATCCAACACTGAAAGAATTTTTCAATTCGAACCAGTAGTTCCTGAGATAAGCGCGTTCAAACAAACAAACTCTTCAGCTTTATAATATTAGTATAGATGATAACAGTTATAAAATTAATAAGTACTGTTTAGATTCTTTAAGTACGAATTCGCTTATCTTTATTAAAAATCACATTTCTAGTATGAATCACTTTTCTTTGAACGATTTTATTAATTGTACCTATATGAAGTTTGATAATTAAAATCTCACAAATTTTGCTAATTATTAACGACTTCAAGACAAACTAAACAAACATATTTTAGATTATTTTTAATAAAAACACATTTATTTTTTTGTTATGTATACCATAAAGTATGGCTGTTACCATAACAATCGTACATTAATTATAATTACGTATGTTTGTTTGATGTAAAGTTACATAGATACTATAGAAAGTATGACCTACTTACTTATTATTTACTCATACGTTACGGAATCATCAATCAACTAACTTCGAAATAGTTATTACGAGTTTGTTTACAACTTTAGTTAGACTGGCTAATAATAATCATGAACCTCACCTTGGCATAGTTCGACACAGTGTCAATCATGAGTTTACAGTGGTAAAGTAATTTTCGTCGGTAAATTACGGCAGCAATAAACTTGTATGAAAATTTGTTCACCGCCCCCTAGTGTTTACTTTTTTTTAGCACGTGTGTAATGCTTTGACGCATACCTCTCCGTGGAGCGACGGAGAGGTTATGTCGGGCTCACCGGGGGAAAGATACACCGGTAATACCGACTAAACCTGGTGGTAAAGATATGTATGTCGAGGAACACCACGGTGTTCCTCGACATACATATCTTTCACATGCAATCACGACCCCGCAAAGGTTTTGGCCCGCCGTGTAAAACGGCAGGCCACTACATAACACTTCCTCCACTGTCCCCTTGTGGGGAGGTAAAAGACACGACTCAGAGGCGCACATGGGAACACGCACGCCGCCTCTCGGACCTGGCGCTGATCGGGTGGCGAGCAGGCCCACGCAGCCACGTGTTTACTTGATATAACTCCAAAAGTCTTCCATAAGACAGACAAATATAAGTGTATAGTCAAAGTTTCAATTTTTAAATCGCTACTGTAATTTATCGACCGAAAATTATTTTACGATAGCAAAACAGTGACACACTGATACCGACTTGCGTCAAAGAATAGCACCATAGAACCAATTTTAGTAATTAAAGCTGTTATAATAAAATACCGATATAGTCTAATAAACAACAAAATATGTAAACTGAAATGCAATTTAGGTTCACATTCGACGGTAATTGATTTTAGGAGATTTTGTATTTAGGTGAATACTATTTGTGTTATTGTGAACAGTTTATTCTACAAGAATTTGTCTTGTGTACCTAGTTCAAGAAACCTAATTCTGAGCCTTAGTATACATATTTTTCAGTGACTATCGTCTCATTTTGACCACAATTGGTCCATTAAAAACTGCCAGTTTGAATGGCAGTTAGAAATGTACAGTAGTTTATAAAGTGTTATCAACTTTTCTAATCAAAAATTCTCAGTGACAGAACGGAGTCTGTGTCTGACTGTGTCTGATAAACACCAATGGACTCGCCCCCTAATACGTTCTACTTAAAATTATAAACGGAGAAATGTGAATGTAACAACTGCCTACCCCTTCGGGGATATAGATGAAAGAGTATATATGTAATATAATGACAACAACTCTAATTATAATTCGTACACGCATTTACTTTCTAAAGTTTACCACGGTTAATAATTATCGCGTCAGTGACGCCCACGTATGACAAAGGCACTATCCAATATGTCAATGTGAATCGTTCGCAATATTGTGTAATAATTGCATCAATAAGCAAGTAGAGCGATCTGCGGCTTTCCCTCATCGTTACACTCCAGCTTGATTAATGAAAACCACACGCGGAAATTCTCTTTTCTGTTTTGATATCGTTGCAGCTGTGTTGTGGTTGTTAGCCGACTTCAAATAAGGTTGTATATTCGAGGCAGATGTTTATTTTTATGTGTGTTTACTGGATTTACTGAGTACCATTTCTTTTTTTGTATATTTGTTTTAAACACCCACGTGTTAATCTGTCAATTGCTGGAATGATAGACTTTTTGAAAAACAATAATGTGTGGCCGCCGCCGGGTCGCTGCAGCTTGAAAAGTTAATTTATTCTAAATTTAAAGATAATTTTCTAAAAGAATAAATTAAATAATAAACAAAATATAATGTAATATAATTAATTGAAAAGTAAACAACAAATTAGCTACAAAATGTATTTACGCGACTGTCGATATTTGTATAAGTAAATTAATATTATTTACCCGTGATGTGTACATTTTGATCCCTGGCTCGACCAAAATATAATTTTATGTATGATACCATAACTGGTGATCCAAAACCATAACTGGCGACCTAAACCCATAGTCTACAAAAAGTGCGTATCATACACCTCTGTCATCCCTACGGGTTCTAGGCATGTGTCCTATTATGTACATATGTACTTTTACATAAACACTTTACTTACACCTATTCGTTGCCAAAATGGTTTGGCCAAAATGGCTTCGCTAGTTACATTTCAAGTAGCACATAACGAAACGCAAATGTACAGCCGGTTAACAGCCACAATTCCAATCTTTGTGCTGCTAAGATTTGTATAACAGAGAAATAGAAATCAATAACACTGCACGTCCCGGTAATTGAACTCTCACAATCAGCTACAAACATAAGCGCAAACATATACCATAGATCTAATGAAAACGCTATCAAGCAATCGCGTACACGGTCTCTGTAATTACCATTAACTGTCCCCAACTACGCGTTGAAGACTAACTTTGCTTGTGTAACTGATTCCAGGGAGCGTCACAGAGCGAGCATGCGTCCAAAGCTGATAAGGCGGACCTGGTGAGCCGAATTAAGGCACGCCTGGCCGCGGCGGATCCGAACAAGGCGCGAGAAGTCGGAGGAGTGTTTCTATTCAATATTATAAAAGGAACTTCGGTTTATTCCTGGAGTAAGTTATTTCCAACTGTTGTCAAAGACTTATGATAACCTATTTTCTTCCCCAGAGCTTAGTATTGTAGAGCACCTTAGTATTGTAGTAGCCATTTAGCTTCAAAAATGTTACAAACAAACAGAGTTACTTTTACATAGCTTTTGCCCGATACTTCGCTCGAAACAGTACTTTTTCTGGATGACAGATATCTCTATCTGCTTTTATGTATCCCTGACATCATATATATAAAATTTCATGATGATCGGTCGAGTAGTTAACGCGTGGAAGCGTAACAAATAAATAAACTCACGTTAGGATTAATATTATAAATGTGGAAGTTTGTGTTCGAAGGTTTGGATATTTGTTCCTTAATAATGTGTAAAAATTAAACAAATTTTGCTAAAAAATGGTACACTGTTTGCCTACCTATATTCTGGATAGGTATGATAGTTTTTATCCCGGTATGTGTTGACGCGGGCCTTAACTAGTGTCTAATATGTTTAAATATATTAATAATAACCAGGAGGATAATTGGTCTGATATACTGAAATGAGGTCTCCATTTCACATCATCCCACAACACTTCATCTGTCTTTTACCACTTCTATGCACATTTAAATAATTAATTATTATTTAATGAAAAAGGAAAAAATCGTAAAGAAACCCTGCAGGAATACGAGTTTTCTATAATCCTGACTAATATTATAAATGCGAATGTGAGACGGATTATCCTAAAACCAAATACGTTTTCAAGGAAACAGAAAAGGACGTAGGATACCTTTTATTCAGAAAAAAGTACCGTTACTAATCTAACCTAACCTACATTTATGCGAGCAAAGCCGCGGGCAAGATCTAGTATATCTATTTCATTCCGTCGGAGCCAGTTGACTTCATCACTATAGTACAACACGCTTCTGTATAAAGCATCGAACACACGCGTTTTTGAAATGCCAGAAACCTACGTAACCATATGGACAAAACTCATTTTCATATTCAGAAGAGATTCCATACCCAGCAATTGGATTTAATGGCGTTTATATCTATGTAATATACCTAACTGAGATGTATACAGAATGCATATTTTGTCTCTCGCTGGCTATTCGCTAAACCTCCGTCCAATCAACAGATTCTCCTCAAAACTGTGTCAGAATTTTTTAAATTGTCCATTTATAATATTTCGCATACAAGTACCTACATGATAGTATCCATTTGTACGTGAGTTCCAATTTGCAGTTTAAATAATAACGTATGAAATAGTGCGACATTTTCATGAGATCGTATCTATGATTACAATGTTCATACACTTTTCTTTCGCGGTGCAGTTGCCGAAGTAATATTTTCTAGGACGCATTTTGCTCACAGTTTCTACAGAGTGTATGCAATTTCTTTGTACTCGTATTACGTCACTGGAACAAAACAAAATCTTCATATTAGTTAAAAAGCCAATTTGTCTAAACAGGCAATATTTTTAACACATTACCTATGTGGCTGTGTTATTTGTAACTATAGTCCGGACATCTTATAAACATTTAAATACGTCGGCTATGTCAAAAATGATTAATGTGATTTTTAAAAAGTCGGGACTATTTTTAATTCCTATGAGAGGTTTTATAAAAACATTGAGACAACGGACAGAATATGCCCAGACTCGGAACAGCTAATTGCAGATCGGAATAATTGTCTGTCCCATAGTCGTTTCGAAGCCAACAACACTACAACACTTGGCGCGTAGCAAACGGCGTCGCAACCACTTAAATCACTAAATCATCCATGCAGTCAAATTATCTGCTTTTATACCAGGGTCATGCATTAAATATTGCCTTGCATTGCATAGTATTGGTGTTATTGTTAGCAACCTTGCCGGGCACTATATAGCAGCCACACATTTCAGCAAAAATATAGCCTGACGCGGGACAACTAATCAGATTGCACATCTACGGGCCATCCATACGACAAATGCGCAAGTAATCTCATCTAATATCATCGTCTTATCATTGCAGCGTTAGACCTGAACAAAGTCCAAGTATACGAAGGTGAGCCTGAAGAAGACCCAGATACCACCTTCACACTCAACGAGCACTACTTTAAGCAGCTGGTCCAAGGCCGCGAAGATGCTCGCGTCATCATGCAAGCCGGACGATGTTCAGTCACAGGAGACATCATGAGAGCGATGAAACTTGAACCCTATATCAAACTAGAATAGACTTTAATTTAGGTTATCGTGTGAGAGTACCACCACAAAGTGTTGTTCATGTTTATAAGGTTGTGACGGCAAATTGAGCCTCATTTTGTATAATATAAGTAGTATTTTAGATTAACTTTGCAGGTAGATTTAAATATAGGTCGACTGATGTAGACCTGGTAAAACAGTATTTGTACGATCCGTCACTGTTTTCCCAGGGAAGGAATTGTAGTCTCTGAAACATGAGTATCATACTCATGTCTCTTTTTACATTTACAAATTTTAGAGAAGTAGACAAAGTGGCATAATATTTAAGATTAAATTTCATTTACACTGGGGCAGCCTGACTGTAGAAGTAACTCTACAGGAGACCGCAGTAAAACAACCTTGTAATGTGTTCCTACCTTGAGTAGATTTACTAAGCTTCTTAAGGACTCTTTACGGTCACTTCTGTTTAACTTCTCTGGCGGTAAAAACGCGCTGTAGTGTCAATGAGAACCAACTTGTCTAAAGTCTTGGAGTCTTAACATCTTCATGTCAAATTAAATCATTGTTAATAATTAACACGAACATCGTCAGAGAAAAGTGGTTCTTTAAATATTTCATTTAAATCGTCTCTATAATACGCACCTGGTTTATACAAGTGTATGATTAATAGTAACTCTCAAACAAAGTTTTAATCAATATTATCATCGATCATTATTATCACTTTTATCATTATAACTTCACGTTCATCACCGCCATGATCATTGTCATCATCCACCATTAAGCATGCAACCTAACATTAAGTATTTTACATCTTTTCATCTCTATAAATCAGTCAAGTCAATCATCTCAGTATTCATTTTATTTGTCACCATTAGTATATTCATTCATCGTAATTTGATAGTCATAATATAAAACTTTAGTTATTAGGATATGTCTCAAATTGCTCATTATCTCTTCTGGTCACAGATTCAGCGTAGCCTGCCCAGATACGGAAGAATAGATTTTTTAATCTTTCTGCTTAACTCGTACTGGTCTGTAGATTAGGATCATACATAAACACTTCTATATCCAAGGTAGAAATAAATTACATCCACATTTTCCAACTTTGTGTGCTTCTGAGAATTTTGTAACAGAATACGCCCAACCGAGAAACCAATATTAGGACCATTTGATCGGCAATCTTAAAAATTGAGCATTGGTGATAATACGAGTATAATTCAGCCTTACCCCTTTAAGGACAGGTGTAATATTTATATTCAAATAAGTTTTTATTTAAGTTTTATCACACATCACGCTGTTAACGTAGCTATTAAAAGTACAATTTATTTTGGCGCCAATACGCGCCGAGTTGACATTTGGAACATCCAATATGGTGGGCATTCAAATAGCCCGTATTGAATTTGTAACATGTTTCTGTGACAATACAACGTACTGTTGTTGTAGTTTAAATTTAAATGAAACAATAAATAAATGGATGCATTCCCGCATATGTTTTGTGCAGACGCAGTCTATGGTAGTAAATAAAAAGGTATATTGTCACTACATACGGTAGTATAGTTTGTGTTTATATTTCTAGTGTAATTGTAAGTTCTGTAAGCTTTAAATAAAAATATTTTACTGTTTTTATGTCTGAGTTTAATTATAAGTTACGACCCATAAATCCGTCTATGATTTTAAAAATAATGGCGGCTTGATTAACACTACATTTTATTGGCCCATAGCAAATTGCAGTGAGCGGTTTAATATATCAGCGTCGATACCACGAGATAAACATTGTGATCCACCCTGTGTATCCACCATTAGACAATATCTTGATTTAATTTGTTTTCTTTATATATACCAAAGAAGAAGGAAGACTTATGGTGTAGGTAACGTCTAAACGAAACAAGGAGATTTTTTTTACCACGAAGTTACCTTGGCTAATGTTTTCTGGTCTAAGTCCAAGTAAAGAGTAGCGTAAAATAACGAGCGTGCATAAAGGGAATAATGAAAATAAGAAGCAAGAGAAGTATGCCATTATTGTAGAAGTGGAAATCCGTAGTATCTGCCTACCCCACCAGGAGAAAAGCATAAGTCTGTATATGCATGTATGTATAAGGTTATGGCAACCTGATTGGTACTTAAATAGACATTTTAAAAAGAATACCTCATTATTTAAAATAAAAGCAGATGTCCTTTAGCTACTTATATTAGTAAAAAGGTTGCCATCTGTCTTTTAGGTATATAATCCTACATATTTTAGATGCAGTCATTGCAATTTTTTTAAGCTGCTTTCTCTCGACCCACTTCGACCGTAGACCAAAAGGTAGAACTTGGCTGCAATAAGTTGCCTGCAGATGCTTTATCTCTTACGCTACATATATTTATCAACTAAACGTGGCGAAATGGTCTGGTGACAGCCACCACCTACGATATCGTCCGACAGTCATGTATTTGAATAAAAACTGATTTTTCAATCGTCAGACTACGGAATATGTTTGACGTAATGACAGCTTTTTTATAGAAAATATGACAAACCGCTATATTTATTCCTCAGATATTATATGATGATTGAAAAATCAACCCTTTATAGAATAAGGCAGTTTTACAAAGAATTTACAAGGCTCGAGTTAATACGGATTAATGAAATCCTAGTTAGAAATCAAAAAATAACTTTTATGCTCAGTTCTAATATGCAATTTCTTGTTACTTAAAAACCACTAAGATAGACCTATAAACAACTAAGATAGGTACGCAATAACTGCTGTAACCAGTCTATGATCGTTTGCAATACAAGGATCACTCATTAACGATTGTAGGGAATGGTAGTTACTTACCATCAAGCAAGTCTTATGCTTTATTGCCACCACTGACGCATAAGAAGTGATCAGCTGAAGCGCAGTGTTATAACTCCAGTCCTGGCTGAAAGAACGTATACATCAAATATTACGGGACATTTTACGAGGCGAAGTAATCAATAATTGTCTATTTCGGCTTATTATATTATTTATTTAATATTATTTTTATTTAAAGGCTTGAACGTCGCAAAGGTTTGCCAGCCTTATCGTATCCTAATCTACATGCTTAATATATGGCTTAGTTAGATTACTATGCGGAAGAGCTAGGTCGTGTTGCATATACCACATCGTAAACATGGTACTGGCGTCAAAGGTGCTAACAATATCCTTATAAAGCTGCTTCTCTTTTTCTGTGACTGCTTTGAATAGTGGGTGGGTCGCTGGAACTGAAACTACATCAGCGACCCACCCACCACATCAATGCTCGATGCGGACTTGCGCCTACGCTCGACGACTCCTGAACGATTCTGGCACGACGAAGGGCGCTGCTCCGGGGCGTTGCCCAGGAGTCGTCCTTATAAAAGCCCCTCCATCATATTTATACATCAATCAATCATAAATCGTGCATCACTAACTTTCTCTCCCTAGTGGTTATTCTCACATTCCATCAATGTGTTGTATATACAACACGATATCATCTACCATGCCACATGCTTCACAATCAGGTGAACTGAATTTTTTCAGTAGGTTATAGGTATGTTACTTTTGACTCTTACTTTAAGTAAAAACAACGGTTACGATAACGAAAGTAACTTTGAACTACGCTTTCTTGCACCTTATAATACAAAACCGCAAACACATACACAAAAAAATTCTTTATCGTTCTCTAAGCACGTCATTGCTGAGCACTGTAATCGGCCCAATTTACAGCTAATTACAGGTATATCGGCGCCTAAATCATGTCTCGTGACCCAGTGTTCTAACATAACGCCTAATATAGAGTTGTTTCGATTTTTTGTCTCGTACCGTTAGCAACGGTAACTTGAGATACAATTATGACTGACTGATGTAGGGCAAACAACAACTTTTACCTTTAGATATCAATCAACATTTCGGCGCTTTAGTACTGCATTCATGCGTGGATTATTAATGATACCAGCACTCATTTAAAACCAAGGCACCGAATACGTCAGTTAAATTCAGTTAAACCATGTAATATTTTTGAATTAGATTTGTGTACTACTTTTCATTTGTAAATGTACAATATGAAAAATAGTCATTCATCATTCATAGATTCACGCCTGTTTCCCAGAGGGGTAGGCAGAGACTACGGATTTCCATTTGCTACAATCCTGACACACTTCTCTGGTTTCATTGCTCTCATAACATTCCTCATACACGCTCGCCGGTTTAAGGTGCTCTTAACCTGGCCTTTATCCAGAACGTCGCCGATCTGATCAAGAAACGTTTGCCTAGGTCTTCCCTTTGCGACTGTTCCATTCACACTAGCCTTATAAACTTTCTTAGTCAGTCTTTTCTCGTCCCTTCTTTCTACATCCCCAAACCAGCTTAACATACCCTTTTCTATTCTCGTCACTATATCCACTTTTATGTCGCATCTCTCTCTAATCACACTATTCCTTATTCTATCTTTCAGAGTCACAAATAGTATAACGAATAATATATACATAATTTGTGTGTACGTTTCTTTTCTACCAAAAGGGAGGAAAAAGAAGATGTTCTTATAATGGGTGAACTAATGGATAACATGAAACTTATATGGAAAACGAGAATTCTTTTCATTTTCTTTCGTGGTCATAATACAAAGTATATTGACGTTAAAGTATATAGAAAAGTACATTGTCCCCGACAACCGTAACTAATATTAACCTTAATGTAAATAGAACAAGACTAATTGATTTAAAGGCTATCATTCTAAGTAGGTATAAGGGGAATAGAAGAATTATGAATTAGTGAGCATTCTGGACTCTTATTAACTGTATATCTATATTTATATATCTCATTAATAGTCTTCCGACTTCTAAACCAAGCTTTTGTGAGAGGATAACACCAACCTGCAGATGATAAAAGGCTAAAATCTTAAAAGGGTCCTTACCTCAAACATGTATGTAAATCAATACCTAAATAAATGGCGCTTAACCTTTTACTCAACAGTATATTATATTGTTGCTATAAAGTCAACAGCCGGTCTTTAAACCATAAACCTGCCTCGCTGTCAGCATAAACTTAATAAACCAATAAAATACTTTAAAAACAAAGTGGTCGCCTCTATGGACAGCATATGCGTGAGGACTGGTTTGCGAACGGTATCACAAGTTCAACGCTAGGTCATGTACCTCTACACACTCACTCTTAATAGAGTTGCGATACACGCGAGCTGTGTTTGTAAATATGGTTCTGTACACAAGAAAATCACGTTAGATTTATTTTAATTCGACTTTATGGTACGAAAACTTGCAGTGTGAAGCCTACTTTCATTAACAAATAGGTAATTTAATAACTGACATCATAAAAAATTACGTTCGGAGTTTTCATAACATTATGAAAGAAATATATTTAAAATTGATTTCAATTCTGGGATAAGTAAGACATTACAAAAATATTCAAAAGAAACAAATTACTATTAAAAAGAATATTGAATTTTTCTTAGAAACATTTCAAATTAACACAGATAATTATTTTTCAAGTGAATGCGTCATAAAATATTAACAATTTATTGAAAGCGCCGTCTGGCCATACGATATGATAAAAGCATTATGTCTGGAAGCCGGCGTCCGTACGCCGATATTCGAATAAAAATTCTACCTTAAACTTATTTTAATTTATTTGTATACTAAGCTTTATTTCATGATTTACTCTGGACTACAGTTCACCCGTAACATTATTATTATGCTGGTTATACTTTACACCATCATTTCTATTACAAATTGGAATTAAAAAGATCAATATGTAGCCTATTTGGTTAAGTGTTATTTATTTTTATTTTCGTATTTACTTTGGTTTCAATGGGACTAGCATATTTCCATAGCAATAAAAGACCCTAAATTAAAAAGGAAAAGAAAATGGAATACGATAAAACAGTTTTGATTTCAACGTAGAACCTCAAGCTGCAAAAATGTGACTGAATCCACACTACATTGCGTTAAACTCATACAAACAGAATATATTAAGAAATAAATTAAATAGAAAATATATAAAATAGTTGTTCCAAATCTGTTCTTTTAAATATCTTATAAATATAAACACAGCTTGCTTTTCATAATAGGACCGCGGCGGTAGTGTAAGCGACTAATGTGTATTAGGTCGCAGGTTCAAATCCCGGGTCGGGCCCATAAAAAATTATTGGGTTTTGGATTTATCGCAACTTAGCCTAGATAGACTTCCCAGAGCCTTGCAACGACGTGAAGCTATTGATCCTGCGCCTGAGCTCTCTGCGGTCGTTTCGGAGTACCATCCCAAAGGATCATGACAGCTAGGCAACGGATAATAAAATTGTGCACTATAATATCTCCTGCGCAGAAGGTCTGTCTCCGTTAAGATTGGCCACTGTAACCGAATTCAGTCTAGAGAATATCATTATCATTAGATATGATATACTGTACTTACATTACTCTACTCATCACATCATCTTCGTATCAAAAGTTTATACTGAATCATCGCGGATCGCTAAACATACAAGGATTTTTATTAAAAACCCGTCGGCAAAGGAATTGCAGATGGCAACAGGTTAGTATAAAATTAGTTTTATTAATAAACTAGTTCAGGACACTGAGCCTTCGCCTACGTGTATCATACCACTGTTTATGGGAAGGATGATAATTTTCTACGTTTATATGATAAATATTCAAAAGAAACGGGTGAAACGACATCAATATTTTTGTTCTTGTATGCACAGTCTGTAATGACACTAATGACTTAGGTGGTCATAACAAAGTCCTCCTGATTAAATTTCAGTCCACGACGGCCACTTAACGGAGACTGGCCATCTGTGCAGAAGACATTATGGTACACAAGTGTGTACGCAACACACTGTACGCAAAAGGAGAAGTGCTCTGTTTCCTAGCTCTTATGCTTCAATAGGACGGCAATTCGACACGACCGGTGAGAGATCAGGCGCAGGACCATATAGGGTGTCTCGTACGCCAGCTTTCTAACTCCAGGCTACTATTGACATTTCTTACCGAAAAACTTAATAACTATTTGTTGCCCCGACCTAGAATTCGAATCTGAAACCTCATGCTCAGCACTCGTATTTATTGCTGCTACGCCACGGAAGCATGTGATCATATTTAAATGTTCACTCGATGAAAATTTATTTGAATGGATCCTAAGGTTGATATTTATTTGTGGGAAAGTAGGTGCTGTACCTATTATGCTTTGTAATACTGTTACTGAGTTACATCTGGTAAGTAAGAGTTTAAGAGCTTATACTATGGGAAATATTCAAACGCCAATTCCTTTCATTCCATTCTATTATAAATTCCTTTTCCCTGGGTTGGCATCTAGCTTACCAGCTATAACCGCTTACCATAAAATGAGCCGTAAACTTATTTGCCATATTGACTGTAAAAAAAGGTCTGATCTTATTTTGGTTATATAAAAAAAGTAACAGTAATTAGGATAACAGTCCTTAGGTACCCACTAATGGACATAAAGAAATCGTAATATAGTACCTTAATTTGTCATGTCAGTTTTAATAAGTTTCTATTCTTTTTTACTATTTTACGCAAACTTGCGGCATTTACAACGGTACGCACTCCTGACTTTGAAAGTTATGTCCGTATTGTCACTTGATTAACCGATGAAGAAAAACATCGCGGGGAAAACTGCAAATCTAAGAGTTCTTTTCATAAATCTAATATGTCGATATGTGAAGTCTGCCAAACTACTGATAACCATAATAAGATGACCATGCCCAGCAGTAGGACAGTTTAAAATTATATTACACACACGTTAAATTTGCCAGTACCTATGGATGTCATCAGTTTAAATCATATAATTAATAAATTGGCACGTCCCAAAATTTTAAGAATATGCTTGTGAGAGTTCTAGAGAAATACTCTGATTATATCACCCTAACATTATGAAACAAACATCGTAACAACGGACGCGACGCGCGGATGCAAGGAACACCCAGGCTCGACACTATTTGTTGATCACACTTTTTTTGTCCCCATTGACGAACCTTAACAGGATGTCACTAATTACAAGACTTCCAAGACTGCTACAAGCACAGTTAAAATAAACAACTGAAATATTATAGAGTTTTTATTTATTGTCAATTCTAATCCTAACTAATACAATTAATGCGAAAATGAGTTTGTTTGTTTGTTACGCTTTCACGCCGTAACTACTCGACCGATCATCAAAATTTCGCATAGACGTTGTCAGGGCTACAGAACAGGACATATTTCATTCAGGAAAACGTACTGTTACTAACCTAAACCTCATTTACGCAATGGAAGCCGTGGCGAAAATCTAGTATTTAATATTTGTTTTAAAAGTTTAGAGGATTGGCAAAAATAAATGTTTCCGTCAGTATTATAATATAATGTCAGTATAAGTCTTTTTATTTTATACAACTATGGTGACAAACAAGCATACCTGATGTAAGTGGTCACCGTAGCCTATGGACGCCTGCAACACCAGAGGCATCACTTGCGCCTTGCCGACCCTTTAGGAAAGGAAGAAGAGAAATATGGATATGGGAAAGTGGGAAGGAGAAGGATCGGGAAGGAGGAAAGAGGGTGATTGGGCCTCCGGTACTCTCTCTCACCGAACGAAACAATAGTAGGGATACTGCTATTTCACGTCGATATTCTATGAGAAAATAGTCCTTCCCCGGTCGAGCCGGCCTATTCATGCTGAAATCAGCGAGGCTCTACTACGTAAGTGAACATTAAAGTAAAGTAACGTAAAACGTAAGTTTGTCTATGAATACTGTAAATGAAACACTTTTAAAGTCCTCAGAGTCGAGAGAACAACGAAAAAAAAAAATATTGCGCAAACAATACACAAACGGACAAACGTATGTCCGCTCGACACTTGACTTATTAATAATACATAATTTTGAAACCATTAAGCTGCTACTGTTATACTTTAGGTACTATTATTTTAGCTATTTGAATCATAAACCTATTAATATTTAAGTTTTCACTTGTCCCGACGTTGCGGTTGCTTTGCCGCAGACATGTTCACAACGTTATTGTACACAAAATTATGCGATATGTGTTTTAAAATAAGCAACGCAATAAAATCCGTATTTAAAATAGTTTAATATCAATGTATAACATTGGCGTAAACGTTTAACAATATAAGGTACTCCAAGTTTAAGCTGAGGTACGATATGCAGTGTACTTACGGAATAATAGACAGCCTATCTGTACCTATTCAAGTACCGATGACCGTCATAACTTTAGTAGTTACTAAACAAAGGCCTAAGTTTAAAATTCAACTCAATATTATCGGAACTGCATGAGTTCTATCATAGTGGTTCAATAAACATTTTTACTACCATGATGTGTCATACTTAGGTATATCAATTAAAACACAATCCAGGATATAGATATAAAGCCGATGCCACTTCCCACTTATTAACTGTCTCTATGCAAAATCACGTCGATCTTTCTCTGTTGCTGCAACAAACCAACAAAAACACTTTCACATTTATATTTCTAGCTTTTCCCGCGGCTTCACTCGCGTAAATGTAAGTAAGGTTGACATTTAGCGTTATGAAATATACTTTAAGACCTATTCTCATACCTACCGAATATACATAAAAATCGTTCGCGCCGTTTCGGAGGAGTGTGACCACAAACACCGTGACACGAGATTTTTATATATATAAATAGATATATGGATATATAAAGCAATATTAATGGACATACTCGATTTGTATGTCCAGCCAAGCAACAATTTCATCCTATAGCTTTTTTAAAACGACGGGGTTTTATAAGTTTGACGTGTCTGTGTGTGTGTGTGTGTTTCTGTCTGTGGCATCGTAGCTCCCGAACGGATGAACCGATTTTAATTTTGTTTTTTTGTTTGAAAGGTGAATTAGTCGGGAGTGTTCTTATTTATGCTTGATGAAAATTGGTCCAAAATGGCCGCCACCACAATATGGCGAATCATTTTTTTTTAACAACTCCCTCAATATGGGTATCAAATTAATTATGTGTCGGAGGTTTAATAAATTTTAAATTTATAGTTATACTTATAGGTACACGTTCAGAATATTCACATTACACACATAAAAAGTCTTACTGTATGAATAGGCAGAGGAGTATCACACAATAATTTCGCGAGCTATGATTTTGTTTCAGTGAAAAGCAGCGAGCCTATTGCCGCCTTAAGGGTCCCAATTCTAGACTTCTTTGCTCTAAAATTTCTTTATAGAAAATCCCAATAACAGTTGTCCGACCTGATAAACGAAACCGAGACATCATAATAATTACATTCACTAACACTATGTCAATGAGGCAGTCTTATACATATCAAGAAAGAAATAAAGCACACGACTCTGACAGTATGCGATTGTCATAACTTAAGAATGCTTACAACGCTAATATTTATCACACTGACCAGTAACGAAGTGCCCGCTATAACCACCATACCATGCCTGCAATAACATATCAATATTCTATCAATAATATAATATTCTATCACATACTCACAATATCATCTAGCCCAAACTAAGCAGAGCTTGTACTATGGGTACTAGACAATGGATAAACAACCATAATACTTTTTTTGTAAATACATACATATTATACATAGAAACACCCAGACCAAGACAAACACCCATGTTCATACACACAAATGTTTGACTTGTGCGGTAATCGAACCCGCGACCTCAGGCGTGGCAGTCGGTTATACTAACCACTACGCCATCGAGGCCGCTTAACAACTAGTACTGCAATTATAATATCAGGCCTGCTTTAAACTGTCTCACCGCTGGCCACAGGCCTCTTCTCTGTGTAAGAAGGGTAAGACCAATGTCCACCACACTGGCCCAGCGCAGGTAGGCACACTTCACATATCTTCGAGAATATTACAGAGAACTCTCAGACATGCAGGTTTCCTCACGATGTTTTCCTTCACCGTTAAAGCGAGCAATTATCTATTTAATAACATAACGAGATGCGCGTCTTGGACTCGAACTCGAGACCTCTGTATGACAGTCCAACGGTCTCTCACTAGGCTATCGCAAATTCTCAATAGTACTGCAATTAGTCATACAATATTTTCCATCGGTAAGCTAATGTCAGCCGGGGACTCAATTACCGGCAGTAGTTAGATAATCGTTAGAGAACGGCAGTTAGGTGTTAAGGACGACCGCACTAAGCACTAACCCTTTGCTGTGAGTAAAATATGCAATCTATGTAGTGCTACAGTTATGTACAAAAGTGTTCGGCAAATAATATATTATCAGCATAAAGCATTAGGTATATTAAGTGCCGCAATAGACTAAGAAGATTGTTCAACCTTCACACAGAGGTTTCGATTTCAAGTCCACGGCACGCACGTTATTCTTCTTGGTTATATTATGTCATTAATTGCTCGTTATAAAGTTGAATACAATCATTGTCTAATCTATACTAATATAATAAAGCTGAAAAGTGTTTGTTTGTTTGCTTGAACGCGCTAATCTCAGAAACTACTGATTCGAATTGAAAAATTCTTTTAGTGTTGGATAGCTCATTTATCGAGGAAGGCTATAGGCTATATAGCATGACGCTACGAACCACGGAGGCGGCGCAGTAATCATAAATGCGGGTGAAACCGCGGCCACATCTAGTCTAATATATAGGTTACATATTAGATACCTAGTTCTCTATAATGTTTTCGATAATATTTGATACTGCCAGATAATCCAGCGTGATGAATGATAGTGTAACCATTCTACTACTGAGAGAAGGCCCTTTTCTAACAAGGGGCAGTTCATAAACAGATAAGTTATACACACTTCTTAAAATAATTTCAGATGTACTTCAGAAATATATTCTCTCTTTTGCATGCACTTCACATTAGCTAAATACTCAGTTTCATTCTTGATAACAAATTTAAAATAAAATTGATTTTCTCCTTATTATGTTAACAACATATACAGCCCTTATTAATTTTAACCAAAATTTTAAATGTTCTTTCTGCCTTACATCACTAAGTCTCGACTAGTTTTTTCGCTACACACTTGCGCGCGCGACTGCACCGGCAATACCAGCTGGCCGGTACAAAGTGGCTTATTTTATTATTTACACGGACCTCTTACAAGTCGCCAGTGTTACATGCACAGACACACATCGTGATTATTTTATACATTAATATTGTACAAGTTCGAGTTCACTCACAAAATGTACAAGAAAATCTGTTTGGTATTCCTAGTTGTAATGTTTGTGAGCAGCGAAGGTGAGTTTTCTTTATTTTGTTATTGTTGAAGATTATATTTTTATTTAATATTAGAAATATTTTTTAATTATTGTATGTCTTGGCAAATGAAAAAATAAATTGTTGTCTGTCCTTTTTATTCTTACAAAAAGAATAAAAACGACAGACAACAATTTATTTATGTAAAATCTCGTTAATTACTGTTCTTGTTTTGAAGATTCAAAATATAATCATATAAATATATGAAATAAAATAATAGCATTTTCAATTTTGGAATATTATTGACTTACTTAGAATTAGTATTTAACATTAAAATAGATAAAAGTAGACAAATCTATGACAAATAATATTTTACAATACGAAATTTTTATCTTCTTCGTTATTTACTTATATTAGATACTATAATTACCGTTAGCTTTCGAATCATAATTTACATAGAATACAATTATTTGTCTGATATATTAATCAAATTTAAAAAAAACTATTTACCTACTACGTGTTATGTGTGATCCCTATATATTTAGTGTACCTATTTATAAAATATAAATAAATATAAACCTAACTCTGGTGATCTCAGTTATATTGAGGTATTTCACCTCAAATTAAAGCGACCCATTGCTCGTTATTATGATAATAAAGTATGCTTTAAGGATAATCCTTTTGATAAAACAAAGGTTGAGGGAATAATTCCTAAATTACTTATCGGAACATGTCAAATCCTGTCGGCGAACTTATTCGAAACTTCAAATGCTAGTTATATAGCATATTTAAAGTCTTGTTATTAAGATAATAATACTCATAAGTATAGTGTTAAATTAAATATGCCAAAATTTAAGCAATGAGCAATATACTTTTTGGTTAAATATATCAATATTTAATCCAAAAGTATATTTCTAATTGCTGCCAAAATTGATATACCTATTTAATTTTGTATAAGCAACTAAGCCGAAATTGGATATACATATAGTATGCAAGGTTTACAGAATTTATAGAGATCATTACGATTGAAAATATATAATTTTAATAAATATCAAATATAATCATCAAAAATTATCTATGATTTAATAGTATCATTTATTTCTATAAAATAATTGCAAATTTTGTTCAGCATGTCAAATAATATGATAGAATAATAATAATCGAATATTGTAAAAAGCTAGTACGGCAAGTGGAGTCCTTGTGAGAAGAAATAGGCAAAAAATTAATGAGGAATCTTTTCAATCGCCATTTGTTTACCAAATATTAGATTCCTATTAATAATGCATCATATATTTCTTTAATATATGAGTAGTTATCAAATTTATATTAATAAAATAAAAGAGCAAATAAATCTATTCTCACAATAATAAAAACCACATGAGATGAAGGTTAAAATTTAAATAAAAATAGTGAGTAATTAAATCTTGAAATTGATCTTATCTTAGTGTAATTAGATTTAAATATTAAGAATATTATATATATGCTCCAAAGATTACGCAAAAATTTGGACGAAAAATGTCGGTAGGTAGGTACCTACCGACATTTTTCGGTAGGTACCTACCTACCGAAATCTACATTACCTATTCAGTAGGTAATGTAGGTACATTACCTACTGAATAGGTACGTCGTAGGTACGTAACAATTTGCACTGTTACCAGTGAAAAAGGACAACAAGTAGGGATCGGTGGACCCTCACGTCTAGAAGTCTCTAGTTCGATCCCACAAGATGCACATTAATTATCTTATTGTTAGATCAGTAAATTTGGAAAGTAATCCATCAGTGGATCCCGGCAGATAAAAATTATCCGACGACTGAATCCGATAAAAAAATTTGCAGAATATAAAAGAAAAGCATAAAATAAAAAAGAACAAAATAACTCCGTCTATTTCAAATTAGGTTAATTGTCACTCGGTTTAAAACTAAACGTAAATAATAAGAGGTCAGATAAGAAAACATATAAGTTAGGACATACTACATAATGTTTAGAAGATTCTACCTACACACTCAAGTCAAAAGTCCATAGCCTAGCCCAGCAGCATCACACTAAGAAGGCAAGGCATGTGCAGATGTGATGCAGTTCACAAATTGAGCTCCCATAATATTTTTCTATCTCATATCTCTATTAAGCATGCATGTCAAGGAAATCATAAATATAATTTATAAGCTATGTATAATCTTAATCACTAGGTGTTCAACCAACAAATTACGAACTAAGCCTAAATGTAGTCGGCAAACAGCTCGGCAACCAGATAGGCGGCGGTGAGTTGATTATAAAATATCCACCATCAACACCCCATCTACAATAATAAGCCAGATCATTAAGCATTGTCTAAGGTGAGTGATGAAAATCTACGCGACACGGTGCGACAAATCTAATCGAAGACTATGTACATGCGATACCATATAACGTAGTACAGAGTACAGACTCGGTATCCGCGCTTAAATCTAACAGAGTCGGCCTGGCGACTTACTTTCATCCTACAGAATATGGCAGCTAACATTGCACCACCACACATAAACCTAACCTTCAAGTCGATGTGGTATCAACGTAAGGGCAACAACAACTAATCTCCCACATAGACGATCTTCTTCTAATTAATCTGTTATACTAATAATTACAAGAGCACAACATATGCTTGTTTGGCTACGATCTTCTATACAAAGCAATACAAATTGCTACTAAACTGATCATAGTTTAAATTGAGACCAATAAACAAACTCTTTTTATAGTGTAAACTGTAACATATACCTATTGCAATCTCTACGCAACAACGTGAACGGCAATATACCGAGTCGCATTTTTTTTTTATTTATTTAATTCGCATTAAATCTATATGTAGGGTTTGTCGCCCACCTAAGACAAAAACAATATCATCATTTGTCACAATACATGTGCATTCTATTAATACATTTATCATAAAAGCATGTTATTATAAAAACAGGTTCATGGCAGGTTCATTACTCATGGTTGATCAAACAGCACGAGATCTTGGTGTATTAACTATAATTATTATTAACCACGTTATTTTCACAATCGGACAAATAGTATAATATTTTTTTTTTAACAGTTACTTAATTATTACTTTTAATATCATTAGTCCCTTTGACAAGATAATTAACATTCTACGAGTGCCTAAAGTCCTTGGTATACTTTAGGCATCTCCTAACATCGCTAAAGTAAGGATGGTTCCATTCCCTTCCATTAAAATTAAATAACTTAGAACTATGTTTGACTTCGAAGCTAGGATCTCACAGGCAACTTCACGCCACAGATATAACGAGGCAATAATTGCACTATATTATAATACAGTTTTACTTATCACCAGGAAATGGAATATTTGTACTTCATATTATCATTCGTTTCACTGTGTTAACTTCGTTTGAAAATCTATGTGTCTTGAATACTTATTAAGCTACTCGATAAAAAACTATAATTAGTAGCTGATATTACCGTAGATATACGTTTTACGTTTTCCGAGAAACGATTCCATAAACATAAGGTTTTATATGACACGGAGGCAGTGTGTGCCGTATAAGGCACGTTATGCTTTTAAGATTTATAAGCATAATGGTATAGTCCCTGGACACTTTATTTAACTTCTTTATGACTCCGTAAAGATTTAAAATTATGTTATACATATTATCTTATCTTATCTTGTGTGAGGGCCAGTTAGTACAGACCGGCGACACTTCAACCCAGTGGGATCTTTTGTGTCGACTTCCCCAATACCGACTGCCATAGATGTTCATGGCAGCTGGGACCGACGGCTTAACGTGCTCTCCGAGGCACGGAGCAGGCGATAATTGTCAATCAATACGCACATAATTTCGAAAAGTCATATTACTTCCGAAAGTCAGAGGTGCGCGACGTGGGTTCGAACCCGAGACCCTCTGCATTGCAGTCTGTTGGTCGTCGCTGCTCTAGGTCATATTAAGTACGCTAATAAATCGAGGCAAGTAATTATTTGGATCAGATTTCATTTCAAACTTAATAGGTACTGATTTACCAACGGTAGATTTTTTTTTAATAAGTTAGTAATGTAATCATGGTAATAATAGTATTCTTTGCAGTGGTCCAGTGTTACAAGAGTTGAGAGTCATAATTTGTTAATCTCTACCCATTTTACATTTCTGAATGCACAGATAGAGAAATCGTATTGAATTGCCCGCAAGACAACTCTTAGGAGCAGTTAAATCTATTAATAGCGGTCTTCAAGCAGGACTCACATAGCTAGCAAAACACTTGATATGTCAGGTTAGTAGATAAATACCCTTATACCTACGTAACCTACCTGTCAATTATCTTCAGGCAATTAAAAGAGTAAGAGGGAAAAAGGACGTCTTTCGAATACTTAGTTTATCGTAAAACAGAAAACGTGCGACAGCAGGTCATACCAATTAAAAAAAGACTAATAGATAAATAATAATTGAGTAAAGAGGTGTACTATTCTTCCTTTTTCAAAAAACTACAATGATGTGACAGTTTTTTTGTCCAAAAACCGAATGTGGCACGTTACAAAGAATCTTCACGGTGAACAATTCTTAATTATCTACCTACACTAATTATAGAAAATAAGGAAACATTGCAAGGTCGCCATTCATTAATCTTTTTGCATCATTTTACGTTAAATTAAAACATTACATACGTAATTAAGATGCGCGTACTTAAATATACGAAGATAGGTATCTGATTCACATTAGGCTGAAATAATTCTTCGTTGTTATAATGCTATGGCCACTTCCCATATATTTAAGGGCAATGGGCGGATGAGCCTAACATTATTGTATTGTGAAGGTTATCTTTCCTATTGTAGACACGTGGGAATCAAAGTTAAATTATATAAAGACAATATCATCAACCCAAGAAAAAACAAATAAAATGTTTCTTTTATACATGGACGCTTAATATATATATATACATTGTACCTATTATTTAAATAAATATTATTATTATATAGTAGTAGGAATTCACGACGTCACCTTCCAAAGAAAATGGCTTTCTCAATCCGGCCAGCCCTCGTACACAGTTACACATACACATAACACAGTATGCGAAACAGATCAAGCTATCACATTTCACTGGTCAATTTATAATTTATTACTTCATTGATTGGTTTTAGCAAAATATAATGTAAAATTTTAATCTCGGAACAGCCACTACACGCGAAAGAGTTGTCATTGTCATTGTTTATAAAAAAAAATGTTCTCTTATGATATTGTGCTCGGTTTCAATCTACTTTATTGTGTTTTAGTCATTAAAACATATTTTACTTAAATTTTATTATAAAATAAGTACCCTGCGATGTGCCGTACATGCTCAGCAGCGAACATAAACAATTTAGAATTAATAAATTTAATTATTTATCCTAAAATAGGTAACTTCCAGAAATATGTAAACATTTATATATCGTTTATATGTCATTTAAGCAAAGTAATGTGGCGAAGACGATTAATAATTAATATTATTACATAAAGCATAGGTAAACGTTTTGACTAGATAAATGGCGTAGTAGTTTTAATGGTTTTTGTGGGGATCAAATCCACATTGCCACTGTGCGATGTGGATTTGATCCCCACACGAAATAAATATCTATGTGTATGATCAAGAAATACTTTTTCAAGTCTAGGCGTCGCTTTTGTCCGTTGTTTAAATGTTCGTAAAGTTCAGTTCTGTAAGATACACGACTAATTCATAGCGCAGGAGATATTCTTTTCTAAAACCAAACAATTAGATGACTACCAAATACAGTGTTGGGTAGATATATGAAGCACTATTTTTAACGCTTAGTTATTTGTATTTAACTAACATGGATTCGAACGTTCGAGTTGTTGATTATGCATTGCCGAATAAGGTGATAATTAAAGATTCGTTTAAACCATTTTTCTTTTTAGAAATTCTCGGGTCGAGTGGTATTCCTCAAAACATGCTATTATTCCTTAAAATATTATCTGCCTACATTGATAGGTGAAGTCAAGCCAACATTTTAGCTCTTCACTATCGAAAGCAAATAAAGTTTCGTGGACACCCGCTTACGAATTGTGGATCCCCAATTTTTTGTCACGCCAGCGACCCCTTTCGAGTCTCCCGTGGACCCCTGGACCACTTTGGAAACTAAGGGTTTAAATATTTGTTTAGATGATATCTATATAAAAATATTAAATTGAATTAGGTAGATGGCTCAATACAACGCACTAATGCGGTCTTGATTGCATAGATTGAAAGTCAAGATAACAATTAATAAAATACATAATTATACCAATTATAATTGCACGGAATGCGGAGCGGGTTAACTGTTAGTAAGACGCCGCTTCTGCCACGCTAAGTGTTATGGGTTCGAATCCCACACGGGACAATAATTTGTAATCCATAAATTAAGGTTATTCTGATGATAGATGTCTGTTTATGCTCGTTATGAATGGTTATAAAGTCCTCCGCAACACAGAGCTTAATATTTTGCGGGAGATAAAAATTTAAATAAAAATCATGTATATACATCAAATATTTATAAAGACATATTATAATCAAAATTTTAACACGAACATGAGTAAGTGAAATTATAGATGCAAAAATAAGCTAAAAATAAGCCCGTATTATTTATTTTACAACTTCTTTTATAAAATACACAAATTACAAGTACCTACACACTATTATAGGTAATTAGTAATATTGTTGGAGCTTCCCATGATAATAAATATTTTTGTTTAATAAAATGGGGAAATAGTTTACATATTGCAACATTTTATTCAACCACTTACTTCGCTCCCGCCATATTTGTTCGTAATAACTTAATTAACGAGATGGTGCCCGTAAATGCCTAAGTCAATGTTTTTATATAACTAAACGAAGCTGATGTCACCAAAAACAATTTATAACAGGGGGAGCACAGCCAAACCTGCATATAAACCTGGGCTCAATAGAAGATCACAGTTAAACAGCCTTGTACTTTGTTTTTGCAGTATATAGCCTTTTAAGCTCGTTAAGATGATGTGCTGTTAGCAGAAGGATAGCACACTGACTTATTTTAAAGGCTTTTTAAACGCTTACATTTAGGCGAGCCATAAATTATACAGCTTGCCACCTTGGTAGTAAATATTTTTAATACAAACGCGCTTGCAGAATATTTTGTTTTCTAAACAAATAGATAGGTAAATCAAGTATCATCTCCAACATCATGGCATAAATATCGATAGAAATTATCAGAATTTAAGTTCGCGTAATTTTTACTGTTAGCCTCAATACTAAGGCACCCACTATCGATGTTCTTTTATTTATATTAGGTACCTATAATAGTATTTACCCAAGAGCCACAAAAGTACTCTCTTCAATCGATTAGGTACATACTGCGCGTTGCGTAGCGTCATACATTTATATCATCGAAACTCACGCGGCGAACGCATTCGCGCATAGCGTACCTACCTATGTTTCGTGGCCTTCAATTTAGGCGTACCTACGTGACAACGCTTAAATAAAGTCCACACATTACCATTACAAATTTCATACAGGAAATTGGGTTAATTTCACAACATAAGCACATTAAGAACTCATGAACCATATAATAATCAATAACACCATCCCGTCCATGGATAAGGGATCATTGCTAACTATCACCATCATCACTCATTCACCAACAGGTTTCGGCATAAGAGACTTAGTGGATCTTTTATTAGGAGGCAACTATGGGCACCATCCAGGCTACTACCCAGGCGGGTCCGGATACCCTGGAGGGTACTACCCGGGTCAGCACGGACCTCCTGGACCTCCCGGGGCTCATCCGGGATGTCCACTCTGTGATTCTTCCGTCTACAGTTACTGCTCGCACAAGCAAGCTCATGATTCGTGCTGCTGTGGCGGTGGATGTAAGTAATTCATATTTTTTTATTATTTTAGGTCACTGCAGACTCTAATTTATACAGCTAAACGTGCTTGGTCTTATATTTTGTATAAGCTATCATCATCGTCTAAAGTTGAGCAGAGACGGGGATATACCCACTGCAATTAAAGCCGCTGATTTCCAATAGCTTCATTATCAATTTAATACACATAGAATGAATATTGGTCTCTCCGTTACCATACAATAATCGATTCAATTCTTGAAATGTTAGTGTTATTAATTATTTAGTACCCAATATCACAAAAGTCCGGCACACTAGAAAACGTGTAATGATAATGTAAAATAGATATTGCCATTGCGGTAATACATTGTAATATGTATAGAAATCGCTGATACAAGAAATTGTTATTCTTTTAGACAACGCATTCTCCTGCCTGAAGACTGACTGCAACTTCTTGTACGCGAACTCCTGCCAAGAACATCAGCTGATCACCAACTGCTGCTGCGTCGACCTATACAAGAACTCCGGCCAGATCAACCCCACTGATGTTATATAATCATCGTTACTGCTATTATAATAAGATTCAATTTAGGTTGTAAGAAAACTGTGAGATTGTTCCCGATTGCATTAAACTGAAATACTCTCTAGAATAGCATTAGCGGCTTACTTTTAAGTGTTCTAACCGTTTCGAGGAGAAGTAACGCCTGTTTTTACAATCATGTATGGTTTCTTGTCGATTACTATCTCACGAAGATCCGCTTCAACCTTTTAAAGCCAAAGATACCTGGGTCGCACGACCGGTTGTCGGCCTGCCAGCCCACTTATGAACGCTCTTTCTTAAATCTAGCCCATCCACCTGCACTAAAAAAGATATTAAATTCTAGTTTATATCCGCAACTCTCGATCGCCTGCACCATCAATTACACCGATCACACTGTGGACCATTACTCTGATTCTACTAAACGGAGGTAGATAAAACGTAGCTTAGATTTTATATTGAATCCGAAGCTACCCAATCGTGATACTGCTTTAAAATCCATTCAGTAGTTTTTGCGTGAATCTCGAATAAACAAATAGACGTCGACAACAAAAACTTTAGTTTTAGATTCAGAAATCCTTAATCAATTTATCTGAATTAGTTAATAACTTCATTCTTAAACAGTTTCTTTGCTGTTTTATAATATGTAATTAGCATAGATGTACAAAATATGGGTTTTACGAAACTCAGAAATAATCTCTGAAAGCAAGTGTCTCTTGTCTAATATAAAACTCTGCATATCTGTGACAATCTCGTGTATCTTTGTGCCAAGTAAGTATTCTGAAGGCAATTAAAGCCGACAAGTTCTTATTGGTTTAATGCAACGGGACTTTATACGTAAATTATAGATTTATATATATATCGACTCATTAATAAGTCATCCATTGTAGTCATTAAAAAGCTTATAATCGAAATCCTGCATTTTTATTAGCAAGCTAATTAATATTATAACAGTTAGCGAATTAAAAGCACCGTTATTACGAACCAGTTTGTAATTAATAGAGGCGTTCGATAGCGCGCTATTTTTATTAATAGCTATAACGGATAAACTGTTTTGATGACAGAATCATTGGTGTACCAGTTGTGTCCAGATATTGTGTTACCACAAAATAATGTTACCTACATATATATTTTGAATGTATTACTGAAATTAATGCTGTCTATGAGGGACAGCTGGTAGGGAGTAATGAAATATACAATTTCGGAAATTTTATAGAGCAGTGGCATACTAGATGTTTTTAAATGAGTAGGGCAACCTCGGGTTCCTTTTATAAACTGCAATTTTAGTGTTTTAAGATTACTTCCCAGCAATATTGATTGCAAGGTACTAAGTATTCTTCTTAACCCTCAAGCTAAGCTAATATGCTTGTTCTAGGAGAGAGGTTCACGTCGGTTAGTACCATTTCAATCCACGGCCTCTCGATCGCAAGTATTTTTATTGAATATATTACTTCATTCACATATGTATTACGTATGAGATTATAGAGGTTATATTTCTTTCGATAGTTTAGAATTATTAGCTAAATTAGCAGTTAAAATCAAAATTGGCGTGCAGTTTTACAAGTCAGAGATTGGGACAGTTGCCTTTACGACTCCTGCATGTGGAATAGTAAGGGCCACACTGTATGACACCACAAACTGCCCACCATCAGGCAAAATGAAATGATAACGACAGGAGAATATACAACAGTAACACTCAAACACAAACTGGACTCGCGCCCAAGGTTTCCCTATACCTAATATAGACTTAGAATATTTTCGCTGTACATTCTAAGTCTATGATAACTAAGAAGAAATCGTGTAGAAAATATATAATATACTCGTAGTCTGACGTTTCTATCATCCAAGGGAGCATGTATTAGATCCCTAATTCGCTATATCTAACGATTGTAGTTCCAAATATAGTCTTGCTGCTGAAGAATTTCAATGACAGAAAAACAAACAACACAACCCGATTGGGTCATTGATCAATAACCTAAGACTTCAGAACTCTGCTTGAATCATAGCAGAAAATCTTATGACCATTAATGCGCTTGCGCTTTACCGCTGTTAGAAGCGTAACTTTTAAAATATAAAAACACGATGGCGCCACTTGTCTAAATATATAACACAGGTGCAACAGGCACGGGCGCAGCGCGGCATCCAGTAGAAACTTGACACATTAAACGACGTTGCACCGTACCTCTGCATTATCTCGGTAAATCTATTATTTTCAGTAACTTTCACCAGCAATGCCTCTCAAATAATTAGCTTTTAAGTAGCAGGATACAGCAGAATTATCACTGAAACCTGGGATGATGCACTAACTGCAGCAGTTCGGCTGTGGTAATACCTCCACTCTACAGAAGACCGAAGCTCTAAAAATCTTATATGTTCCTGTTGTGAGTAGAGATTAAAGGTTCCTCAAGTGAGGAGTGTACTACCAGCGGAGACGAGCAATGTGATATTTACCGCTTGTAGAGACAACTCAATGACTAAACTACTACTTTCTTTAAGGTTCAACGCGCAAGGATTGCCTTATTGGAAGATTCTATAGTCTACACTCATCACCCATCAACCTAACCGAATACACGTTCAGGATAAAATCAAATATAAAGGACAGGGTAAAATAAAACGACTCAATGCTTATAGGTACTTATTCATGAATGCACCACAAATATTCGTACTCCACATACACACAGATGCTAATCGTAGAAAATAGCTTACATAACGCCACTGAGTGACAAACCTTGGCATCGTACCTTACTCTATTGACAACTGTAACTCCGCGACAACAGTTACGATCAACAACATGTTGTTATTGTTGTTGGTGGCAGTTTTAAATTTAGAATCTATTTCAGCACACTCGAATAACATAACCATTATGACCTTCGTATGAAATATACATACATTTAACCTATTGGGTCGCAGCGGCACTCCGGCGGCCAGATATAACAATAGGTTATAAATATACATATTGAATTTATTTTATTTTGTTAAAATACTTCAGTAATAGGTTAGCAATTGCATTCGAATAATAATCGTATTAACAATACTATTCTAAAATTATAAAAGTAGCTGCGCTGCGTCCTAATTCCTTCTCCATACAATATTGTATTCAAATATAATTTTACCGGCACCCCATTGATATCCAGATTATATCTGGAAAATGCTATGATGACCTTTGGTATTTTATATTCCAATGCATTGTCCTAACATCGCTCATTACTAGACAGAGGGCGCCACAGATATATGTTCGCTTTACAGCGCCATTTTAAACACGAACACGGGCAGTTTGCCATGAGGTTTTACAAACTGAAATAATTAACACAAAGAACCACTAATTTAAGTACAAGCATTCACTCGTTAGGTATTAGTATTCTTAATCCTCCAAATAACCTAATGGCTAGGCCGGAATTAGATTCAAGTCAATACAACGACGTACCTATGGGTTACATTCTTAGCGCAATATTATAATATCGCTTTTATTCGACTGTGGTGAAATAGGCCCTTTCTCTTATTCAATATTGGGGTACTAGCGCACTTTAAACAATGTTACCCGGACTTATTATTTTTAATCTCGTACAAAACGTTATCCAGTCTTGTATTCACCTTACAGTGTTAGAAAAATTACTAGGTATATTTGCACAAAAATGATGCGCCGCCTCACACGCACTTGACTGCGACATATGGAATAATATCAAGTTTGTCGTTATGAGTCAATGTGTGGTTAATATAATATCACTGGAAGTCGGCTAATGCACTTATTTAGGTATAATTTGACGGAAACGCCTTAGCGCCAGATGTTAAAGGTGATGACAAAGTAACTACGCACCTCAGACGGTAGATGGCGTTAGGTTCTTGCTTACAATAAGACTATTTAGAAGGCTGGTTTAGAAAAACACTTATAAACAGACATCTTACGCGTTTGTGTAAGTGGCGTCTTATTTTGCTTGTTGTCTTGAGCCAGTTCTGTAGCTGTGTAATTGCGCTTCTCAGAGTCCTGCATCCTTAGAAAGTTCAACGCTCAAACGTTACATCAAATCTTCCCAAACAAATACGTAGAAGCCATATTTTTACATCTAAAAACGTTTCAAAGCTGCCACCAACCCGTCAATGACTTGAACATAACAAAGATCATAAACAGGATTTCATGAAATTCTATTTATTTTTTTGATGTACCGTAAACACGTATCGGGACGCACAGTATTTGTAGGCGGTCATACAAACGTGAGATACCTAACTAAAACGGTACAATAAACATTATCACGATCCCACCTCACTCTGTTCCAGTACAATTATATAAAGAAAATACTGAAAGGTATTATTCGACTATTCAATTTATTCCATTCGATTATTTTATTTAAGTATGGCTAAACAAATACTTAGTAACCATGCTTTTTCCAAGAAGTAGGCAGACATGTAATCATACCCACAGTATATTAGCTATGTTAGGTGCCATGTACACAAACATAGCTATCCCGAGTATTAGAGGCGAGCTTAACGGCCACGGTATAGACGTTAACTAAAATATCCTAACAAAAGAACCTAATAACACTTCAGCCGACCCGAGAGTCGTACTCAGGACCTCACAATGGACATCAGTACGCACATTACAAAGTATTTATTTAGGCAACAAAGACTGAAAAGTCTAGACATTGAACCCAATTCTGATTTTAACCAATCAGAATTACAGTAAAAATATAACATTTTTCACACAGAAAAAAATACACAGAACTTTCTCGAACAAAGTGAGTTGGAATAACTTATACAAAACACAGCGACCATATTATCTTAATATTCTTGTTACAAAATTCGTTTTATCATTACCAGCCTTCGGACATTTAATATATTTGCCCTTATATACAAAGCGACAATTAAAACTCCTTATACACAAAGGCATATAAATAAGATCTACATCAAGATCGAAAATATAATAAACAAGTATTTTAAACGCAATTTGTAGACGCAAATTTTAAGTTTCGAATGGTAGTCCGAGACAGAAAAAGTACTGGCTGTTTTATCAAAATGCAAAAAAAATGTTTTGACACTGTTGTCCGTTGTTTATCTGAAACATGACTACGTCATAAGTTAGACGTGAACTAGATCTAAGGTTATCCTACAATTAACATGACATGCATTAAGTAATTGATATATTAATTAGACCTAGTTTAGCAAGAAAAATTCAAATGACTTAAGGCCTAGTATCAAAACGGCCCGTAAAACTGAGACCCGTAAAACTGAGACTAGACCCAAAGGTCACCTTAACGCTAATATCGTGGATTGTATCTTTTCTGCTAAAATAGGTACGATTTAAACTGAAGTAAATGTTGACAAATTCAAATAATCCTTCACAATACACCTCACACAATCGAATGATAACGTGAAATGTATAGCATTATAGGTATAGGTTTACAAACATTTTAAAGAAATTTTTGTTTCAGTATTTGTCAAATGCTCGGCTACGTCACGTTTAAAGACATATTTTTCTGTTTGCCAATGACGAAATTACGTGACTGTAAGTAAGTCTAGGATCAAGTCATTTGTTATGACCATAAAAGTATTGTTGCCAAATCGAGGGTTGTCTACGCCAAAATTACACATAGAAACTATACTTAAAGAAGAGTGATATAAACATAGAAGACATAGGTATAGAAAACGGGCCCAATACAACACGAGGAAACAGACAGACATGTGTGTAACAGCAAATTTAATGAGACGAATGCCAAAAACTGCATTCTCCTTACTAGAAATGGTTGAAACGTATACGCGCATAGTATTACACCGGCCATCTATAACTATCTTGTTTGTATTAGAAGTATATTAATCTCAATGCATTCGTTCTATGTTTATATTACTCAAAACTGACACATGTTAAATAGGCGTTATAATAGCAACTAAAGTTGCATAATATATCAAATAATTGTACGAGAAGATAAATATTTTAACTATCAAATAGTAGTTCAATATATTCTTCCCTACAATTATAGCAATAGGACTTAGTACAAAAGAATTGCTGTGTTTCGTACTTTGGGGGCTTTTTAATGTGTGGGCTGTGTCTGCGAAGGCTGGTGGCGGGCAGGGGTGGCCCCAGGGCGTGTGTTCAGCGCATTCGATAGTGGTTTTTCTCCCGGACCTGACAAAGTTCTCCTTTGAAATCGATTTCTATTTCGAAGTCGAGGTCCCGGTTATTCCGCGCGTTTTGACGCATTGAGAACGTTCCTGTGATCTCTTCGAATTTCTTTACCTGTAGAATAATAATAAACCATTGTATACACTTTAACAAACGCTAAGCAATCTAAAATAATTTTCGTGTTTATGAGATGAACAAAATTGGAATGCTCAAACCAAAAATAGCTCAAATAAAGAAGTACCTCCTGAATAAAATCGCACCCAAATAACTTGTTTTATATCCTTGAGGTGAATAGGTAGTATTATTTAGTAATTTTTGTGCTGAAGCAGGACAAATATTTTCTTTGAGCAGGTAGCAATGATTTAATTTTCAGTTTCGGTAATGCACAAATGGATTTTTTTATGAAGGGTTCCAAAGCTGTTTAGTATTATTTGAGCCGTAATTTATATAAAATATAAATAATATAAAATATAAACGTTGTTTGCGATAAGTGATATAAAAAACATGTAATACAGACACTTACAGTCATGTAATCGTCGAAGTAGAACACGGTCTGTTTCCAGTGCGTGTAGGGAGCCTCGGGCGCCGTGCTGAACCCGAGGCGCTTGTGGGACTTCGTGAACTCCACGTTGAAGAACGTCACGAGCGCCTGGATGAAGTCGTTACGACGAACCTAGACAAAACGACGAACACATATATATCAAACTTGTAAACGCCTTGATTTTTTTTCATTAATATGACTCGCACTAGGAGTAATTTCCGAGTCGCGGGGGACTTTACAAACATTCAAACGACGGACACAAAGCACACCCAGACACAAAGTTTTGTCCCATATGGGATTCGAGCCCACAACACTCGGCTCAGTGGCAGTGGCGAGGCGACCAGTTAAATGACTACGCCATCCTATCACTACATGTGTGGGTACTACACACAGTAGATACACTTTGTATACTCAAGGACTCAACTTGCATGTTGCACACAATTAAATGTGTTTGAATATCATTCAAGTGCAATCATGCACATCGCAAATTACTTATCAAATAATGCAAGTTTACAAAAAATCTTACCTGAAGATGAAACTTGGATTCAAAATTGAGGTCCTCCTTCTTAACAGTGTATAAGTCTATTTCTTTTAATAAACACGAATTGGTCACAACCTGAAATAAAAGAGAAATCACGATTACTATACACATACCATTTTCAGTACAATTTGATATGTTATTCACAATCAATTTGCGAGATTCTCTATGCACAAAGTAATAAAATAAATACCTAAAGCAATAAAATTGGAAATAACGATTCAATTTCAATTTAAAACTATATTTCTATCCGATTAGCTGAGCATCGCGACTAGGTAGGTAGTCGTGACGCTTAGTTTTATAGTCTGACTAAACCCTTTGGTATAGATATACCAGTTCTTAGTCAGACTATTATTGTTACATCTTCATAATGTGAAAACAGGTTATTGCAGACACAGTTGCTGTTCCATAGATATTTTCCTGAAGGTGAAGCCAATACACTCAATCGGAGATATGATTAGAACACGGTATGATCGACTGATACACTACTTGTTGGCATTGTTTATGTTTGGGGCCAATCGTAAGGTCAATTCTCGGGTCTAAAGTCTACACAGTCAAATCGGGTAAGCAGTGCTATTCCCTTTGTTCTTGAAAATTGTCAGTAGGAGCCATAATCAGAAATGCACTCGGCCCTAAATAAGCGCGACTTCAAACATAGCTGGCGGAATGTGCAAATATACCACCTTCATACTATTTCGAGGATATGCTGATGTATGTATGGAAGTACAATCATCATTTACAATAATTATTATTGTTACACCAATGCCAGTATTCTGATGTGAAGTAAATTCTTACCTGTTTCGCATCAACCACGTCAACAAGAGGCTCGGATATAGCCACCTTCCTGATGGAGGACATGTCAAAACCATACACATCGTCCCACCAGTTAATCTTCTCGTCCTTGTACTGACGGTCTTCTATACCGCAGATGAATAGTGTGCATCTGTTGAGATAAACAATCACATTCAAAATATGCTACTTAAGTCAAAATGCATTTTTGTTTATTTGATATAGACCTAGGTTTAGTTGATAATTGGGCCGAAGAGATCTAACTCGACTTATAGACTCGCAACACAGAGGCCACTATTATCTGACGACATTGTCCCTAAGTGTTGCTGGTGTTTGTAAGGTAACTTATCTAGCATATCTTAGTAATAAATTTAACAAATTGCCTATATAAATTTCTAAATATAATAATAATATTCTACCACATACACACAACACCATCTAGCCCAAACTAAGCAGAGCTTGTACTATGGGTACTAGACAATGGATAAACATACATATATATACTTATTTTTTGTAAATACATACGCATTATACATAGAAACACCCAGACCAAGACAAACATCCATGTTCATGCACACAAATGTTTGACTTGAGCGGGAATCGAACCCGCGACCTCAGGCGTGGCAGTCGGTTACACTTACCACTACGCCATCGAGGCCGTCTATAATATGTATCTAGCGTTTGGTATAGGTACGCAATCTGTAAAATTCCTCAATTACCTGAGTGCCACAAAAGATACAAATACTAATTATCTGCTCTGTGCGTATGAGCGACAAGGTACAAGACTACAAGCGTCACTTATAAATGCATGACGTAACGAGACGCGCTAAGCGTAATTGTTTGAAGCGCATGTCTGGTGGCAGTCTACCAGACATCAGCAGATAGGCGTTAACCCTCAGGTTATGGCTTATCTGGTTATTGAAAACAATCGCTAAGAAAATTTCAATAACAGAACTGTATGAATAAAGGTGCGCCTCGCGCTAAGCAAATAGGAGACGTATTAATTTAATTCTAAAGTACATATATTATGCTATTACATTGTCAATAGTCAGGCAAGGAACAAAAGCGCTGCCAAATTGCTTCCTAATTCCGTTGTAATAGCTCACGTCAATTTACACAGGTGCAATAAATATTTAATGTACTGGCATTTAATATAAACATGTGAACATATTTACAATCAAGTTTATGTTTTCCCTAATGTCTAGATCCAATATTTAACTAACAATGGCGTATTTCAATTAATATTACTCTTACTAATTACAGTGGCGACTTCTTCGAGGTTATGAGCACTGCCAGACAAGCTCAATAAACAATAACCAAAACAGTAACCAAATAAAGGCTCTTCCAATCACAAAATAATGAAAGATATCCTAATTTAATTAATGTATAAAAGAAACATTTAGGTATATGATGTCAAAAACTCATTATTTTACCTGTCCGGGAAAAGCATGCCATCTTCCTTTAGCCACTTGTCCCTGGCATAGAGCACTGTATCCAGCATGCTCTCGTAGAACAAGCAGTAACCCATCCATTCAGATATGATAATGTCCACTTTCTCTACTGGGAGCTCCACCTCTTCAACCTACCAAGGAATGGAGCATATTAGATTGTGATTTCACGATTTCGAAGGGATTTTAAATAGCTTAAATTGTAGTAAAGATTCGGTAATAGTGTAGTATGTACAAAATGATGAAATGAACGTGTAATTCATGAACAACGCAATAAAATCCGTATATAGTAGTTTAACCTCTCAACCAATCCAGTTATCAAAAATACGAAAATACAAAAAAGCTATTCAAACAAAAAAGAAAACTATCATAACAAAATTTAAGTTTTAGATAGTCTGATTAAGCCCGGGTGCCGGCGTCATAGCGTCGGTTGAGAGGTTAATTTCAATATTCGATTATATTTTTCACACGTAAATAGACCTTTAAAGGTTGTTAAGATATTAACTAAAAAAATTGTGTTCCATAATAACAAAACGGTTTTGTAGCACATAGTCAGAGCAATCAGAAGTAGATGGAATTGATAATAAGTGTTTTCTTTGTTATTCCTATGGCCGACCAACCGTGACCATGTCGCGCTCAAGTTAATGTGTGACGGTATAGAAACGACATTCGAATCGTTCTTGGCAGGTTTTATTATAATATGCGAACTGACTAAACGGATAGCGCAGTGGTTCAGGTGGTCACTTCCCCGGTACACATTGCGCCGAGTGTTATGAGTTCGATACCCACACAAGATTATTGCGATCCTCAAGTACTTATTCCGAATCTCTATTTTCATTGTTCGAATGTTTATTAATTCCCCCGTGACAATGCTTATGCAAAGTGCGGATAAGCGTATATAATATTACAAATGCTAAATTTGTTTGTTTGTAGACCGTCCATCATGAAATTTCGCATACACGTTGTCAGGGGAACAGAAGGGGACATAGGGTACCTTTCATTCAGAAAAAAGTACTGCTACTAACATAACCTTAAGTACATTTACGAGCGAAGACGCGGGCAAAATATAGTATTGTTATATTATGAAACTTCTTACCTTTCCTTTGACAATTTCAATGACATCACTAAGCCTATTGGCCTCGATGATCTTGCGCGCATAGTCGACGATGTTGGAACACTCGACGGCGATCACTTTGGTTGCACCTGCTTTGGCCGCGAACATCGACAGGATGCCTGTGCCGCAGCCTATGTCTAGAACTGTCTGTTGGGACAAACAATTACACATACATGTATTTGGGTTGTATATGTTTGATATAAAGGGAACCGTTTTAACTTTTGGCTAACAAACCAGCAAAATTTGCAATATAATTTTTTAGAGTTATGGTACTCGAAAATTGGTGTGGTATGAACGGTTAAGAAACATTATTTCGACATACACTGGCACACCGGGGGCCAGATACAGTTTATTTGAATATGGCAAAGTACAAGTATACTCATGTTGATAAAAATATGACAAAGTTTTATGTTTTAAAATACATGGTTCTATTTAAAATGATAATTCTTAGGCATTTTTGTGACAATTCTAAGCTAAAAAATGGTTTTAAAGTTGTAGTTATATATTTAACAGATGTTCGAATGATGAATGATTTTTGAACACATTTTAACTTTTTTATTATTTCCGTTTAACTATATACAGGTTGTCCGGTAGTTAATGGATAACCTGGAAATGTCTTAAAGTGGAACTGATGGCCGTTCAGAAAAAATATGAAATAAGATCTATCCTAACTACTACCTGAGACATGTGTTTTTTTTTTAATTACCATGTATAACTTTCTTGTATACTACGACCATAAATGTATGAAATCCATCGGTTTTTTTTTTGTTTTATTATTAAACACTAATTATGCTAATAGATAGACAGTCAAAAGTATGCTATGCTATAATAGCTTGCACTTTTTAATATATACAAATTTTTTTTTTCATTTTTCTGATCCGCCTTCAGTTCTACTATAAGACATTTCAAGGTTATCCATTAATTACCGCACACCCTGTATACATATATTCCTAAATATACACATTTTTCTGATAATCCTTATAAAACATAAACTTGCAAGATGTTATGATGATGTGATGTATAATGCCGCTTCTAGATCCAGCAAGAAGACTATTGCCAAGGCTAAGGCGGAACACGTTGCCAGAATTGGCGAGCGTCTTGAAAGACATCCTTCAGGGAGTCGTGCTTTTTGGGCGTTCGCCAAGGCTGCGCAAGGAAATTTTTGCCAGGTGAGTCTCCCGTCACTGCGTAAGTCTGATGCCAATCTGGCCCATAGTGCAAAAGAGAAGGCTAATCTTTTGGTACAACTCTTTGCCTCAAATTCGACTTTGGATAATGAGGGAGTCACACCACCTACCATCCTAAGGTGTGAGAGCTCTTTGCCTGTAATCTGCATCACGCAGCGTGCGGTTGGTTAGGCGTGAGCTCGAACTCCTGGTCATTTATAAGTCGAGTGGGCCTGACGGCATCCCTACAGTGGTACTTAAAACGCGCGCCCCTGAGTTGACCCCTATTTTAACCCGCGTATACAGTCTTTCCTACAATTCCAACAGGGTTCCATTATTATCTCCAAAGTTATGTAGCGGTTAATAAACCGCCTTCTGCTGCGATACCTTGAGGATCATCAGCTGATTAGTGACCGCCAGTGTGGCTCCATGGTCGTTCGGCTGGTGATCTTCTAGCGTACGTCGCACACCACTGGGCGGAGGCTTTGGAGGGAGGCGGAGAGGCTCTGGCCTTTAGCCTCGATATCGCTAAGGCCTTTGACAGGGTCTGGCAAAGGTTCTGCTATCGAAGCTACCATCTTATGGAATCCCCGAGGGACTCTGAAAATGGATTTCCAGCTTTCAGGATGGTCGGAGCATTACAGTCATCGTTGATGGCTGTAGCTACGAAACCAAAACCATTAAAGCTGGTGTTCCTCAAGGCTCGGTCTCTCCCCAACGCTGATCATCCTGCATATCAATGACTTGGTGTCAATCGAGAACATACATTGCTTTGCGGATGACAGCACGGGTGATGCGCGTTATACCAGCTATCAGAATGTCCCTCGGAGCATGATACAGGAAAGACGAACACAACTTGTGTCTGAAGTCAAGGACTCTCTTGGGCGGGCCTCTGAATGGGGTGAACAAAACTTACTCCGATTCAACCCCTCGAAGACATAAGTGTGCGCGTTTACTGCCAAGAAGGACGCACAGTTCTAAGGAGTTGCTCTCCGTATCTTCGAAAGTATTCGGATCCTCGGCGTGGAAATCTCGAATAAAGTCCAGTTTGGGAGTCACTTGGAGGACAAAGCTAAATAAGCGAGCAAAAAGGTGGGTGTACTGAACAGGGCGAGGCGGTACTTCACACCAGGTCAACGTCTTGTACTTTACAAAGCACAGGTTCGGCCGCACGTGGAGTACTGCTCACATCTCTGGGCAGGGACCCCTACATACCAGCTCGACCCACTTGACTCCGTACAAAGACGGGCAGTTCGAATCGGCGATGATCCCAATTTCACGGATAGATTGGAGTCATTGGAGCAACGGATAGACTTTGGGTCTCTGCGTGTTCTACCGACTCTTTCACGGGGAGTGCTCTGAAGAACTGTTTGATTTGGTATCAGCGGCCCCTTTCTATCACCGTACCACTCGACAACGAAGCAGGGTTCATCTATATCACCTGGAAGCGTTCAAATCCAAGACGGTACGCTTTCAGCGATCATTTCTCCCACGTACGTGCAAGCTCTGGAATGAACTGCCTGGTTCCGTGTTTCCCGGGCGCTATGATATGTCCTTCTACAAACGAGGTTTAAAGAAAGATCTTCTTTCACGGTAAGCAGCGGCTTTGCTGTGTCCTGACATTGCTGAAGTCCATGAGCAGCGGTTACCACTTTCCATCAGGTGGGCCATTTGCTTGTTGGCCACAAAAGGCAATAAAAAAAGAAAAACAAGAATGAAATTCTCAGAAATTTTATAAAATTTCATTATAATACGTTATTCATGATTATTCCCATTGTAAACAAATCATATCCAAACAAAATATCGAAAAATTATTCCGGACGTCTTGTGGTACATAGTAAATTTTGCTTGGACAGTTATCATGTTAAGTTTTTCTTTGCTCAGGTTAAAAATATGTACTAATGTAAACATTTGTGATAATTTTGCACGGGTATCATGTTTCTATTTAGTATTCTTTAGTTTAGGACATGAGAAATTGAATATGAAATAGATTTTCACTTGATATTATTTATTTAATATGACTAATTGATGGCAGTCCGTCATGCTATATGTTACATGCAAATAATATTACAACACAAAGGACCAATTCTTTTGTTTTGTAATTCAAGCAAATTTTGAATAATTTGCCCTGGCCTCTCTTGGTGTCTCACTTTCTATGGCTTACTCAATACAAAACCAGATGAAAATAAATGCAATCGTTCAGCAAACAGCATTTTCAGAGTAACTCGGCTAGTACATTATTGATGAGCTGTCCAACTGAATAAGAACTAACACGTACATGTTGGTGTGTCAGTATACAGTTATTGTATCGGGCCAAGCATCTTATACTATACATTTTATAATGGCAGGGTGTATTATTACAGTTAAAGCTTGCACACACTAACACATATTTGATTACAGAACAGTGTTTAATCTTTTCAGCACATTTCTGAATGACTATAGGATATGACGAAAGTTGTAGAGAATTTTATTCTCTACAACTTTCATAATTTCATTTTGAACCTTTTTTTATACTTATATATTATAAAATATATTTAGAATTATACACTTTATTATTTAATTATTTGTATATTGATATTATTTCTCTACAACTTTCATAATAATCATAATAAATGCAGACACAAAAGGCGGTAGACAAAACGATATATTCTCAAAAAACAGATTTTTACGACCTTTGACCTTGAATATCTAAGAACACTCACACGTTGGCATATGTGAATTTTGAGACAACATTTGTAATGCTAAAATAAAGGTCTATACAAAAATTCAGCTCATTCCGTTAGATTCCGAGGTGACATGTCTAGATGACTGGACTAATATTAGATATCACATGAAGCATAGATTTAATAGATAACAAATCATGTTTAATTATTCCTAAAATATAGTTTTCAAATATCTATATAAAAAAATAGTAGTTATTGTCCATACACTTTCTTTATTGCTGAATAGGTTTAATTTTATAAAGCTTATATTACAAATAAATAAAATAAAACCCATGCTAAAAATATTTTCAAGTGAATTGTAAACTCAATTTATTCATGCCTCTACATTTTTATATTTTATTTGAGAACCCTTATGGAGGTTAAAACTAAAAACAATACGGCATTACTCTACTTGTATTCTGTTTAACCCTTATGTATGGTACATTTTGCCAGATTTAAGTATTTAAAAAATTTATCAAAACATGACTATTTTAGCACTGCCAACATTATGTCATTAAAATTTGTTACAATGAATTTAATAATAAGATTTCTGTTAATAAAATAATTTGTAGTAGCTTATAATTCTCCCACCCCTTATTATAAATTAGGCCTGGATATGCCTGGTGAAATGTGGATAAGTTTCTGTGATTTTGCTATGTAAATAAAACAAAGCATTCAATGCATAAATTGCATCAAACACAAGTAAAACTCCAAACCTGTAAGTACTGTGCCTAATCAATAAGAGAAAACCATACTACATTCATAAGTATAAACAGTCATACACAACTGTTTGAACACATTGGTATAGCTACATGTTTTAGAGCTCACATGATTGTTATGTGCTACCTTTTAGCTAAGTCATCACTATGCTACCTATAATTATAGAGGAAAACATTATTTTTGTAGGTTATAATGGTCATGGCTTTATTCAGACAGCATTTGAAATGAAATGTAAGGACACAGAACATGGTTCGAGGTACGGGCTGAATTCCTTCAGGAACCGTTTTTCTGGGAATAAACACATATATACTCACTTTCCCCTTGAACAGGTGCTTATTGTGGTACATGGCGTTTCTGTATGTGAGTGTTCGAACCTCGTCCTTCAGCATCTCCTCGTGAATGCCGAAATGTGCGTAAGAATCGAAGTAATAATCCCTAGAGGTCATTTCCTCCGCAGTAATATTCTTATCGGGCCCTAAGCAACAAAAGAAAAGAAAAATTCCATAAAAAACTGAAGCACGTTTCCGCGAACCCAAGCCGCCATGTAAAACAAAAAAGTTCTTACCATTTTCAGCCACCGGCGTCGACGCCGCAGATGTACCCTCTTGTGCAACATCCATGCTCTCCATTTTAATGACTTTACAAGTAATTAGTCAATCTAATCAAACTATTTATAATATAACCTGAAACTTCGCAACGCCGAATCGATCTGTCAGTAATTCACTAGCGATACTACTACACTTTGGATTATTAGTTATATTTAATAAGAGCTAGTATCTTACAACTAAATTATGAGATTAGATGAACAATTATCACAAATTTTAACAATACTTTTGCGCAAAATGCTCGAAATCGCTAGATGCGATACAACGAGCTTTTTTCACAAAAATTGAATGAAAGACAACATAAAGTTGCCAGTGCAAAACAGTTGCAAACGGAAACATCTTTCGGTGAATATCTATATAATCTAATAAGAATTATTATATTCTTATCATCCTTTAGATTATTATTTATAAAAATATAATATATTATATTTTGTAAATAAATATGCTATCGATACTACAATATTAAACTTAATACTATGGAAGTTTTGGAAAATTCAAATACTAATATTTGCATTTTTGCATATGGCAGCAAACTGGTATGTAGCTAATGTAGCCGCCAGATTAGCGCTAGGTAGAGCAGAGTAGCTTTGAACTAGAGTAGGTCTTTAGTGACTTCTCGAAGCATCATTATATTATAATTATTTAGCATGTCTACAACGTGCGAATGATAGCAAGAGATAAGGTGCTTTTGTTACTATTCCGAGGAATTTACTTACAAATCTTATAATTAGGCCACATGCATTTTATTGCCATAGAAATCCATAAAACAAACTGGCATTTTTAATCTAAATTTCCGTTAGACATGGGTGACTTTAGCCCGTAATAAACTTATGATGTTCCAGATCCAGATAATATATCTAATTATATCTATTCTCAATAGTCTATATTCTAAAGTTCATTAAATGTTCTGGTTAATTAATAAATGGTTTATTTAAAGGTGAAACTGCTACTAATATTACAAGAATTATTTTCTTCTGCCAAATAACGTATGATTTTATAAACATCTAATGAATAAGCAGATTAATTTGTAATTGATTACTTAAAAAGTATAATACATTAAGTGATATCACTGATATCTTAGTCTCTATAATTTGAAATTTAAAAAACTAGGTATTAATATACTAAAATAACTCGTATTTTACAAGTAGATTCAAAAAGTCATTACTATTTGTATATTTAATATGTTAATTATTTTATTTTAAGTCACTAAAATAAACGTACTAGTATTACTATGAGATTGTTACTTCTACTTTCGGTCCCAATGGTCCACATTCCTAATTTGTATTTAATTTACTTTATCTCGGCTAAATGACTGATATTTACCTTTTGCCTAGGCAAAGGTAAATATTATACTAAGAAAATATGTTCTTCGTCTGGTCTAAGAACCTATTTTCTATAATATTTACCTTCAAATACTACTAATTTTAGTATACTATTATGAGGTTATTATACCTACATGCTTATGTCCTATTGAGGTTGTTAATTCTACTTTGCATTTGGAATAATAATATAAACAGAAACGTGACTTGACGGATGGCATAGTGAAAGTGGTCGCCTCGTCGCTGCTACAGCGCTGAGTGTTGTGGGTTCAAATCCCACATGAGACAAAAAATTGTGTAATCTACGATAATTGTTTGTTTCGATTCTGGGCGTTCGTTGTGTTCGTTGTTTGAATGTTTGTAAAGTCACGACACATTATTCGACAAGAAAATGTAACAACATTTTTATAATATACTTTTAATTATAAGAAGAACAATGTCAAATATAATATTATATATGTATTACTTAGATTACATTATTATGTTTATTACCAATCTTATCCTGTGAGTAAACTCGTGTATTGTTTCTAAAGTGCAAATTGCGGTGGCCATACAGCCAGGCGCTTAGTGCTTGTAATAGGTATTAGTCGTCCAAAATAATCACATGAACTCTCCACGAACATGGCTGCTCACAAGCAATCGAAACGTCAGGGAAAGTGTAAACTTCAATTTAAATAGTTTTAATAATTTTAATCTTATCTTGTGTGGGGGCAGCCAGTACAGACCGGTGACACTTCGACCCAGTGGGATCTTTTGTGTCGACTTCCCCAATAACGACTGCCATAGATGTTCATGGCAGTCGGGACCGACGGCTTAACGTGCTCTTCGAGGTACGGAGCAGGCGATAATCGTCAATCAATACGCACATAATTTCTAAAAGTAATTTAACTTCCGAAAGTCAGAGGTGCGCGACGTGGGTTCGAACCCAAGACCCTCTGCATTGCAGTCTGTTGGTCTTCCCACTGAGCTATCGCTGCTCTAATAATTTTAATTGCTTAACCTTTTCGCTATCCCGTGATAGACACAATAGTAAATATATTGTTATGTATCATAATATATGATACATCGGACAAGAAACCTGTTAAATATGTAGAAGTAAACAGTACCTGGCTAGCAACCGTGTTTGTCAGTAGACTTTTCAAAAATTATCTAACAATAGTGAAATAAAAAATAAACAACGCGGTGAAATCTTTCAAGGTTTAACATTCGCGTAAATGTAAGACAAAATTAAATAACCACGTGATTATATTGCGTGTATTTCGCCAATAAAACAGCCTTACGTACAACATAAAATCTTGGACAAAAATCAATATGTGGACCGCCGTTCCTTGCATAAAGTACTCTGTTTTTTATGATTAAATTACAAATGTATAGTTTTCAGATTTTTCCCTATATTTTTAGTATAAGACGGTATTACTTGCCAAATTTCATAGTTCTAGGTCAACAGAAAATACCCTATAAATTTTGATTCCCTTAAGAGTGTCGAAATATACGTTTTTGCGGCATAAACGGCCGTATCTTTTTTTACGTTAACTTAGAAGTTTGATTTTCACAGCTTCAAAAGACTGTAGATCTGAGTATATCGTTTTAATTTCAACTTGATACCTCCACGCGTTCACGAGATAAAGGGTTTTGACAGACAGACAGACGGGCTACCAGTACCAGGCACACTGTCAGAATGTTGTGTGTACTGTGCTGTTAAATCAAAGACAGTTGACCTGACACGCGTATGGAACTCGAGACTTCATACGCAGCAGTCGCATTCACTACTGTTGCGCTGCCACCGCAGTCATGTATAAACTTGTATTTAGTTCATACAAAACTTTGCCCGTGGACCGTAGCTACGCTTTCGTAAATGTAGGTTAGGTTAGATTCGTAACAGTAACTTTTTCTGCATGACTACCTTTCATACACCTTTTCTAGGGAACATAAATGGATATGGATAAGTAGTACCGCCTCGCTGATTTCAGCATGAATGGGCCGGCTCGACCGGGAAAGGACTACCCTCTCACAGAATATCGATGTGAAATAGCAGCATTTCTACTGTTGTGTTTCGTTCGGTGAGTGAGAGTGCCGGAGACCCAATCACCCTCTTTCCCCCTTCCCGCTCCTTCTCCTTCCCACTTCCTTTCCGAAAGGGTCGGCAACGCGCAAATGATGCCTCTGGTGTTGCAGGCGTCCAAAGGCTACGGTGACCACTTACCATCAGGTGAGCCGTATGCTTGTTTGCCACCTTAGATGTATAAAAATAAATATATATATAGGACCTCCAACGCACTTTTTATTTTCCCAGAAACCGTCTATGCGAAAGTTCATGATGATCGGTCAAGTAGTTAAGGTGTGAAACTGTCACAAACAAACAAACTCAAATTCTCATTTATAATATAAGTTGAGATTATATCACGTGCATTTCTATGTTTTAACATTGTTGTTGAACTAACACGATTATTTGAATTGATAAGAACCTCATTCGACTAATTAATATGTGTTAATTGCATAGACTCAGCTACTGCATACCTAGATGTAGACTTTGGTGTTTGTTTTAGCTTACTGTCGTTTGTTTAATGTCTGCTTTTCACGAGAAAATGTATCATCTTCTAATACTATATGTTTATTTGCGTTCATCATTCAGGCAGGTCGATTTAAAATGTTTTAACAAAGTTATAGGATATATAACGTCATGCTACGAGCCACGAGTGCGTATCAGTAATAATAATTAACCGTCAGGAAAACTGCGGGACAGTTAATAAATATAATATACCTATGTACAATGCGAAATAAATCTAAGTTTGTTTATTCCGTTAGTTCACGATAAATTGAAGCACCTAGAGCACAATTATTATTCACATAACAAAAATTTTACTCTGGCAATCCAATGTAGTAAATCAACGTATAAATAAATTCCAAGAAGTTTATACTCAGAAATAGATTTTGATTATCAACTTTTTGGAACTTCGACGATTACGATAGAACTTATAAAAATAAACATTTTCACTAATAAATTGCACATATTTATTGTACGGAAGCGTAAATATGACAGTTTGTGTTGCGTCGACTAGCACTAAAACGAGTTCACAATTAATAGCTTATTAATTATTATTTTACAAAATAATTGGTCAACGCGTCTGTTCTCAATGAAGAATATAGACTATGCAAATGGTCTTAGAGCCTAAATAAATAATAGGTTATGGCATAATAAGTAATTTTAAAGGCAATCATAGTACAAAAAATTAAGAATACGACTCTTAATTACTGTAGGTACCTATCTATTTACTGTATTTATTTATAAAAAAATACATTATTTATAAAATTATAGGCAGTAGGCGTAGGTGTGCGATCAACAAATAATTGAACCGAGTTTAGTGAGTGTTCTTTTTGCCCGTTTTTGTTTAAATGTCTGTAAACTCCTACACGGTACAGGAATTAGGCATATCTAATACGGCGATGCCAATTTTAATAAAAATAAAAGAAGTAACCGCCTGAGTAATATATTTAGACTTGCATCATTATGCGGTGCATGTGGTGGTCATCACCACGCAAGTCCAGCTCACACTTAGCTGATTTTTATTTTACTTTTTCACATATTTGTCTGTATGTAGTCAATATTATTAAAAAGATATACACGACTAATGATATATGCAAATACTTAAGACAGATCTTGTCTTACATTTTTATAAGCCTGTCAACCTTTTCATATCTGTTTACTACATGGGGTTTAAATCCTAACTAATATTATAAATGTAAATGTCAGTTTGTTTATTTGTTTGTTTGTTACCCTTTCACGGCTTAACTACTCGACCAATCATCATAAAGTTTCGCATGGACGTTGTCATGGGTACAGAATAGGACAAAAAGTACCTTTCATCCAGAAAATAGTACTGCTACTAACCTAACCAACATTTAGGCGAGCGAAGCCGCAGGCAAATTCTAGTATATAATTTAATATTCTATCACATACACACAACACCATCTAGCCCAAACTAAGCAGAGCTTGTACTATGGGTAATAGACAATGGATAAACATACATATGTATATATGTATACTTTTTTTTTGTAAATACATACATACATATTATACGTAGAAACACCCAGACCAAGACAAACGTCCATGTTCATGCACACAAATGTTTGACTTGTGCGGGAATCGAAACCGCGACCTCAGGCGTGGCAGTCGGTTACACTAACTACTACGCCATCGAGGCCGTCAAATACAAAACAATCTTTAGTATTATCACAGATAATATAATACTATACTAGGTATTATAAAGCTGAAGAGTTTGTTTGTTTGGTTGAAAGCGCTAATCTCAGGAACTACTGGTTCAAATTGAAAAATTCTGTTAGTGTTGGATGCCCTATTTCGAGGAAGGCTATACGCTATATAACATCACGACCAATAGGAGCGGCGCATCAATGAAAAATGTTGCAAAATGGGAAAAAAATATCTTATGTGAAGCAGATGAAGTTGCGCGGATCAGCTAGTTTGTTATAAAAAAGCCTACTGATTATCCTTATGTTCATAACATCATCCCATTAGGAACATCTTATAATCGAGTGATTCAATAGAGTTATCATCTAAAAGAACTCAGTCTCTAACATAAAATCCAGCTCCAGAAGCTGTTACGTAGGAACAATCCGGGAAAACGCTCTACCACCTTTCTTATCAATGGTTAGTAATACATTCAACAAGGATAACTGTATAATAGCAATAATAATTATACAATTTTACATATTGAGTGGTAGGGCCACACTGGTTACAGCAGGAAAGGGCCGGTTCGACCGAGGAAGTACCATCCTCTCACAGAAGATCGACGTAAAACAACAGTATCTGATATGTTTCATTCGGTAAGTGAGAGCGCTGGAGGCCCAATCACCCTTCCCTTACTAACCCCCACCCTGCGCCATTTCTCTTTTCCTTCCGGCAGCAACTTGGTTGTATTTTTTTTGACGTTGCTTCTGTAATGCTAAGAAAACACAGCCGTTTCTCGCTTACTATCAGGTGGGCCCACTGGCTCGTCCGTCACCGAGGAAGGCAAAAAAAAAACAATAACAATCAGTCACGTGTACCTGACTTCTCTGACGTACGGCGTAAAATAAGTGTTTCATGATAGGCTTTACAAACACTCAAACAACACAAAGAACACACAGACTTGGAACAACTATTTGTGGACCACACAAACTTTTCTCCCGTGTGGGGATCGAATCCACAGCAGTCGGCGTAATGGCAGTGAGTAGACGACGGCCATTTAAGCCATTATGCCATACATGCAGACAAAATTTGCGTTTCTAAGATAATCATAAATCCACTGAGAAAAATCCGAGAAAAGTGTAAACGTGGTATTTGGTTAGTATTGTCTTACGTTTACGCGAATGTTACACAATGAAATAAAAATACTTTATATTAGCTCAATGGGGAGACCAACAGACTGCAATGCGGAGAGTCTCAAGTTCAAACCTACGTCGCGCACCTCTGACTTTCGGAAGTTATATGACTTTTCGAAATTATGTGCGTATTGGTTGACAATTATCGCCTGATCCGTCAGAGAGTACGTTAAGCCGTCGGTCCCGACTGCCATAAACATCTATGGCAGTCGTTACTGGGAAGTCAGTGCCCTATAATATCCTGACACTGCCCTAGCCTTAGGGTATCGATAGCCTTCGGGTCGCGGAGGTCAGGTGGCAGCCGCTCCGTGTAAAACTGATATCAAATCCGGTTAGACCAGAAAAGCCGATCCCAGGTGACTTGGGAATAATAAAGGCTAAGGAGTAGATTAGTTTAATTTCAACGCAGATATTATTGTTAAATGTAAGTCTAAAATGTATCATCATCTATTCATCGAACAACCATGCACATCTACCGAGGACAATATAAATGTAGTCTAGTAGGTACTGTAGGCATTTGGGATTATGAACAAGAGGACCTATTGTCTAATAACACAATAGACTCATTAACGTTGACCCTAGCGAGACACATGTTATGCACTTATGTCTAACCCACTGAGAAGAAATAGACGCAATTAATATATTCAGAATCGTAGTTTTCGTTCACTTCATACACTGTGTGACTGGTTAAACACTGTACGTACTTAAAGACATGATAATTTATGGTCAGACGTAAAGTATAAAAAAAATAATAGAATAAAATCTGTGTAACATGCAAAGAAAACCTTTATGAAAATATCCATAAAATGTGGACACTGCGCGGGTACACAGTCGAGCGCGCTGCGCTACCGAGGCTAATGACCTTTGATAAGAAAAGGACGGGCGGGGGTACAAATTAGGGAGAGTACGTGGTGCGGTAGCGGGGGGAGGACGGAGGTTTTGGTATATGCGCAAGAGTGTCCGCACATTAAGTTTTTATTGGATAACTAGGTCAAATTTTGAGTACCAAAAGTTTTTTAAAGCTTGCGGGTCTAGAATCGTGTGCTGAATACCCTTCTACAATATGTCCAGTTTTTTACCATTCAATCTGTATAGTAACTTGACTGGCGTATGGCGAAGTGATTTAAAAACATTAACTTTCATATTACCTTTGCAGCTTTGGTTGGATAGAGTACTTTGTTAGTAGGTCAATGCGTAATACTTCAATACTAAAATTCGCTTAACAGGATAATAATTGTTTATTATTGCCAAACAAGTTCATTTCAACTATGAATCACTTTTGAAGTAGCTGTCTTTTATATAGCTGTAAAACAATAGAATTCGCAAACTAAAAACGGTATCCGCTTTGAGAAAAAGTCTTCGTACTTTTATAAAAACAAGAAGGAAAAGTAAATCTTAAAGTTCGAAAAAATGGTATTACGTGAGGTCAGAGGTCAAAGGTCATAGTAATTTCAGGGTTTATCGACTATGCTGAGTCGAATGGCGTTGACCGCGAATTTCTAGCCCTTACGGTTCTTGAGTTGAAAGTTGTATAACAGACAGACGGACGGACAAAGCTGTTGTATAAAAGTTTTTCCGAACTCTAAAAGCCATACAAAGGTGTGAAGGTCGATTTACGATATCAGAGAAGGATAATAATATAATAATAATAATAATATTCTACCACATACACACAACACTATCTAGCCCAAACTAAGCAGAGCTTGTACTATGGGTACTAGACAATGGATAAACATACATATATACTTTTTTTTTGTAAATACATACATATTATACATAGAAATACCCAGACCAAGACAAACATCTATGTTCATGAACACAAATATTTGTCTTGTGCGGGAATCGAACCCGCGACCTCAGGCATGGCAGTCTGTTACACCAACCACTACGCCATCAAGGCCGACGATGCCAATATTATTATTTCACTATTGATATTCTTTTGTTAAATCAGCTCATTTTAGTCCGACAAACAGATTTTTAGAGTACTTAGTAGAACCTCGCTGATTTCAGCATGAATGGGCCGGTTTGACCGGGGAAAGACCCTCTCACAGAATATAGGCGTGAAATAGCAGCATTCCTACTGTTGTGTTTCGTTTAGTGAGTGAGAGTGCCGGAGGCCTAATAACCCTCTTTCTCACTTACCGCTCCTTCTCCTTCCCAATTATTTTCCTAAAGGGTCGGCAACGCGCAAGTGATGCCACTGGTGTTGCAGGCGTCTATAGGCTACGATGACCTCTTACCATCAGGTGGGCCATATGCTTGATTGCCACCTTTGAAGCATAAAAAAAGGTATATTTCAGTCTAATGTACTGACGTATATTTTATTGTCTGTACACTGTATGGTGTCAATATTGTTATTGCGCTTTAGTTGACTGCGTGGATGGCGTTGTAGTAAGTGGTCGCCTCGCTTCTGCTACTGCGCCGTGTTGCGGGTTCGATCCCCACAAAGGACAAACATTTGTATGATTCACAAATAGTTGTTCCAAGTTTGGATATTTCTTATGTCCGTTGCTTAAATGTTGGGACTTCACAAACATTTAAGCAACGGAAACAGGAAATATCCGCGGCACAGCAATTATTTCTAATGCTATGTTAAAACGAAAGGAAAATAGTATCACCGAACAGAGAATCTCTGTACTTGATCGTATGATAGATCTCTATCTTATTCATCATATAAAAACAGATGAAATGAAGGTTAATTTTGTTTAACAAAACGACAACAACCATCCCACAATTTTATGGGTCCCTTTATATATAGAAAACTTAATCTAAAACATGATATAGCACACTTGTCTAAATATTGTTGCAAAAGAATAATATCCAATTGGCTACTTGAACTAGATTATGATAGCACGGAAGATTTATTAAGAAGCGTTCAGTAATAAGCGTTAAAGGTCCACTCAAAGTAAACTTGTACACACGCGCGCACACACCGCACGCACACGCACCCTACACGCACACTACATGCACACACACATACACACACACATACACACACAAAGACACACACACATGCACACACACACACACACACACACACACACACAGAGAGACACACACGCACACACTATTTTTTATTTTTTTTGTATTATCTTTTTTTTTTTGTGTTCTTTATTTTTTTGCATTTTATTCCTTTTTTTACTTTATTGTCTTATATATAGCTACGGATTGAAAGAGACTAGATCCCACGACACAGGGTATCCTAGTGTGAGGTCTAGGGAATATATAAATTGTTTGTGCCCTTTTAGAGACAATAAATTATTATTATTATTATTATTATCCCGCGTAACCAGAGTACTAGTAATTTCACCCTGGCAAATGTTTATCGAATCTTGCGTCATCAATCGAGTGCTGAAGTTTGCGAGCATCGTAACTTGAATGTTTGCACTCATTTAGGTCAGAAAGCGACACCTCACTAAACAATATTGTAGGCTAACCTCTAAATTGGGTTGAGTACTATCTAATTAAAGAGTAATGTAAGTAGAGGTACCTATTGGTCAGTAGTGTACGAGAATACCTGTAAAAAATACTTATAATATGAACAGAGAGTCAAGAAATGTTTGCGAAAACCATACTTATATAAAACAGCGAAATATAGGTACCTATAGGTTACCTACACCCATATTTCGCTAAGTAGCGCAAAGGTGCATTAACCTCCGCGTTACTTAGCGGAACCGTTCGACCACCACGCTGAGGTCTCGGGTTCCCAAACCCAATCCCAAAATCTCATACCTTTCGAAGTTATGTGCGTATTAAAATAGTTAATTATCGCTTGCTTTAACGATGAAGGAAAACATCGTGATGAAACCTGCATATCTGTAATTTCTCCATAATGTTTTTGAAGAAATGTGAGGCCTCCTAACCCTCTTACTGAGAAGAGGCCTCAGGTATAAAAGATTTAAATCATAGCCCACAATCTACAATCATCTGCCTACTTACATCACATAAAAAGTGTCTTCACTGAGAAGAGTACGCTTAAATATTACAAATACTTGAGAATAAGATTCATCGCATAGATTTACACTCACAGAACTATAAGAGAGTAGTGTTACACTTCACGTAGCAAGATACAAGAATATATAAAATTAATTTGAAATTGTCATAATTAATCTATCACTAATGCTGGCCATTAATTGATTATTTTAATTTTAATTAAATTACCAACTGAAGGTTGCAATTAATTCATATTACTTTTCAATTATTGTTCTAAGAGACAATTAAAAACAACAATTATCTTTACAGATATAAAAAACAAGGTTTTAATATAGGCTGTATATACAAGGTATAGTCACTTCTCGTCAGGAGTGAATATGCTACTTATTCTGCATACAAAACATGAACACAAAAGTAAAAAAACATAACCTCTCTTCTGGTGTTAAGTGACGATGCAGTCGACGCGACGATGGATCACGCTTGCCTAGAAGATACCTATTCACTCGCGAATCGAAGATACCAATACAGACTTAGGTACCTAATGAGTTCCACTCCTTTGCGGTACCCATTATAAAAGTGGAAGCAAAGAGCTTTATGCGTATATGTGGTATATCAACCATGTATCATCCACCATCATACCATCATACCTGTGGCGCTGGTGTGTTTATCTGGCCGTCCGATGGTAGAATGGTGAAGGAGGAATCAAATCATGCATTTTCGATATGAAAACCAGAACATTATCGATTATCTTCCTACAAAAAATATTCATGTCTTATGGCCGTCCCACAACTAACAAGTAAACGTTATTCGAAAGATAAATCGCATGCTGTCTCACTCTTGTTAGGTTAAAGAAGAGAGATGGCGAGACCTTTATCTTATAGATAAATGCTATCAGAAGTTGGTAGGACAAGCCCTGAATCTTTTACTGACATCCATCACTGTAGGGCAAGGATCCGGTGACATTTTATCAGTCTTGGGATGTTATCATCGATAGTGAGACAGGCCCTTAACGTCGTAGCTTATATGCCTATTAAATTCATCATAAATAGCGTATGAGGTGCTAACTTAACGTTTATTAATCTGTAGCGGTAATTTTACACTGATTCATACACTGATTGAAGAATCACGTTGTCTTGTTTACTTCAACTTTGGCAATGAGGTTTTCGATCTCATAGTCGTAGCAAGCTGTTATTATAGTGACGTCATTAGAAGGTACTTATAGCATTCAATACGTTGCAGCCTTAAGACGCTTCTGAACGGGAATTATTTATATTGTAATGTGTAGCTGCAATATTGTGTTTGTAATTTCCAGCAATAATACCCATGCTGTACAACGCATGCCAAGAAGACTTTAGTGTCTTCGTCGTCTAGCGAGCATAGAACAAACTCGAACTCGAGACAAGCACAGCAGTTGTAGTCGTTCCCACTGCCACCAAGACGACGCGGTGGACCCAAAGCAGTGGCGCTCGTTGGAGTGTACGAAACGGCGCACTGAGGAAAAAGAAACAGAAAATATTTCGCAAATATTAAAATTTTCTAATGACGTTGTTTTTTTATTCTATCCTAATAAGGGACTAAAAGAAACCAAAAGTCATCTTGGAACGTTTTGTCAAGGATGAGTGGTTTGTGAGAAAATCGGCGTTTTTAATACGACGATAAAACTATATTGCTTTTGCCGTGGAACTACTTGTCAGAAATAGCGAAAAATTTACAAGGGAGAAAGATGGTTATTTCTCACCCCTCAATACAATAGAATACTCAAAATACAAAACTTACCAAATTTTCAAAACACAAAGAAGAAAATATTTTCGTCGTTTTGCAATACGCGGGTGACGCTATAGGACAAGTCCCAAAAAATTGCACACTCTGCTTATACTCTAGCCTCTTATCTTGTAGGTAACTCTAGATCTTGTAGACAGGCAAGTTAACAGAACTTGAGGTTAAAGGTCAAGGTCAAAATTTCTTTCGGAAGGTAAACGCCTCGAGTCCCGCCTCTTAGCACTCCGACTTGGATAGGTTAGGTTAGAATGTGGAGGCGGGAGCACTGCTCCCGCCGTAGCACTCGTGGTTGTTTTTTGTAACCATCCACTTAGAGGAATCTCGCGTAGCGGGACTCCGTCGACACATTACTAGAGACGATATGTATATTCCAATTAGTTTGTTAAGGTTAAGGTCACTAAACTTGAGGTCAAGGTCACCGACCTTGCGATTAAGTTTACTGACCTTAAGAATCAATGTAACAGACCATGAGGTCAAGCTCACTGAACCTGGGGTCAAGGTCACTGACCTCTATCACTGACTTTGAGTGTTTCCCACCCTACTACTCCCACTTCCCATCGGATCCCGATGGTAAGTGCTTGAGTAGGCGATATTTTTTGTTGAAAATTTTCGAATTCTTTTTTTCATAGTAGTCATCTGTTTCGTATCCATTGACCAGTTTCTACGTGTTGGTGTTATAGACAGAAAGATAACATTAAATGAAAACGTAAATTGATTTTGTTTTTTCATAAAAAGATATCTCTCCAATAGATGTGTAGTGACAGACAGTTTCGCTAATTTACAAATTAAAACTACCTATTCTGGTCAATCCTCCAGCTAAGAAAGAACGCTTTTTTTTTACTTATTCTCCTTAAGGTGGCAAACAAGCATACGGCTCACCTGATGGTAAGTGGTCACCGGAGTTATGGACGCCTGCAACACCAAAGGCATCACTTGCGCGTGTCCATAACCCGAGCTATTAGGAAAGGAAGTGGGAAGGAGAAGGAGCTGGAAAGGGGAAAGAGAGTGATTGGGCCTTCGGCACTCTCACTCATCAAACGAAACACAACATTGGGAATACTGCTATTTCACGTCAATATTCTGTGAGAGGTTAGCCCTTTCTCGGTCGAACCGTCCCATTCATGCTAAAATCAGCGAGGCTCTACTACTTATATTGCTTGTGTTAAGAATGGGTTCACGTCAGTAAACTGCAATGGGTAGAATACAAACCCATGACCATGACCTCTCGATCGCAAAGCCTTATTCATTGAGCTATTTATCCTTTAACAGCTTAATGACGTCACCTAGAAAATCTCGAATTTTCGTAAATCTCGATTCAACGTAACATGGACAGTTTAACTATTATTCTGATATGGTAGTATTATAACAATTTTACTAGTGCTCGTATCAAAGTGTTCAAGATTTTAATATGGCTATAATTTTAGTAATGGCTATAAATTATATTTATGCAACCCTGTTAATGATTGTCTTGTACAAACAATGTTAAATTTAAGTATTTTATCTTAATACATAAATGTAAAATTATTTGATAGCTTCTATTATAATAATAATAATCAATGCTAAAGTCAAAAATCATTATTCATTTAGGTCACCAAATGACACTTATGAACATCAAAGGGGTGAGAAGGTTTACTAAATTTACTGAATTTACATTTATGTTAGTTCCTAGTTTCAGACCAGCTTAGCCTATGAGCACCATCAAATTATAATTTCAGTATTTTACAACTAATTTATGTACAAGGTGTTGCAGTCTATATGCCATATATTACTGTCCATATAAAAATAAAAAAATAACGCAATGTACCTATACAGTGTATCACACGAATGGTCCAGTTCACATACAAATTGCTCCCACAGGAATGTGATAGTTTATTATCTAATTCGTTTACCACAATAAAGAGTTGATGCTATAATATAGAACAAACTAATTCATTACTAAAATGGTCCATTTAATTAACAATACACAACATAAAACACTGATGCCTAAACTCATTACTTAATGAAATAAATCATTACGATTTTCAACTATAACAAGCAAAGATAACAAGCTATATTAAACGATCATAAACTATAATTCGAAATTCAAATAAAAATAATTTCTAATGATGCGCTTATCTTTTTAAAACCTTTTTTTTCGTGTTATCAAGGCATTCCTGTATAAGATTATTCTGTGAATGGTTTACACCGTCAGTATTTGTACAGAACTTGTCGAGGACTGACGTGGTCGTGTGTTGTGAGTGTAAAGTGCTCGATTCGTCTCGACGGGCGTACGGGATTTGAATAAACCTAATAATAAGGTAATATTTTATTTATATTACAGAGCTTACTTAAAATTAGTCAAGATTTTTAGAACATTTGCGTAATATCTCTACTTAATTGTTAAACAGCAAGCGAGAAAATATAATTTTTGTAAACATAACTGCATATAAGAGAGTTTCATTTTAATGGGCAATGACAATGACATTGAACCAAAAGAATATTATTTTAATACTTTTACAAATAATTTTATCTGTAAATGGTGGGCTTAAAAATGTGACTGAAATTTCCTGTAACATAGCCGTTAGTCTGTGTCTATTGTATTTGTTTATGGCAGGCATTATTAAGTTTGAGGTTCTTTTCAAATTAACACAGGGTTTTTAAAACAATGCCGTGAATTTACGTTTGTTTAAGTAAACTGTAACAATGTGTAGCATTTTTATCTTGGCTCAAATGACGTAAGAACGTTCAGAAATTATATCACAAAAATATCCTTCACAGGCTGTATGTAAAAAGTTGACGCTAAGCAGTTTTAAAAAGAAAATTTTCCTTTATATATCGTCCAGCTGTTTAATTGATTGTTTCTGATATTTTTTATTATGATTGATTTTCTTTGTTTTTACCTTATCTAGACATATTTATACCTTTACGATAATAATTTAAATTAATATATTTCATTAATTTAATTACTTATATAAAGGTGAAAAATAAATAATACTTACTTCATGTTATTTGTTTGGTAACGTTAGCTCTTTTTAATTAGGTAATTGAATTATGATGTTGATGTATTTTCTGTAATTAGTTAATTACTAATAGTGAATGGGTAAGTAATTAGTTAATTACTAAATTAATATCATTTAGTAATTAACTAATTACTAATAATATCATGAACTAAATTGTACATACCCAGGCACTAAGTTGTACCTTCACTACCTACTTAGGTAGCTAATTTGTTAGTTACTCATAATAAAGTCGGTATTGAAAATTGATTAGATATAATAATATGCAGATAAATGTATGGATACTTACTTAAATATGATATCGTATCCGGAATCTTTGAATATAATAAGGCAACTACATAAAAATATTTCTTTTTAATCTAAATTTTTAATTGATTTGTATTTATAACATGATAGGCTGCTCAAATCGTCATGCTTCATTAGCATTACACCTTAAAAATAATAGAACTATTATTTTTATCATCCCAATTTATAACAATATAAATAGGTACGCATGAATGTCCGTTTATCCTTCCTTCCTATAACTAACTACAACTTAAATCGAAATAATGCACCTTAACGTTTTAAAAGGGATTTTTAGGATACACTCAATAGTACATATGGCTATAGTTATCATGACATCACGCTAGAACGCCGAAGACCGGGGTAGGCAGACACGATTTCCACCATTACTTTGCCAGCTGTTTCTAAGTCCTAAGTAAAGAACGGGTCTTTTGCTGTCAATTGGATTCTTTTACTTAGAATTCCACACTGAAAATCCCAGGAACACTTTTCCCGAACCAGAATTTGTATCAAAATTCCATTATATTTTATCAATAAATGTTTCTACAAACTAAATAAACGCCATGTTAACTTAAGCGATAGGTATAAGCAAATATTTTTATGCGTACACATGTTTTGAGTAGGCATGTATGGTGCATCTCAAAGTATAATATTTACATAAATGGCAACTATCGTTCATTAGCTCGCAAATATATGCACCGTGCAATACTTACTTACTTATTTACCTTAGCAGCCTTTTATATACATATTATGTACTTATAGTTATTTTATATATTATATACAGGGTGTCCGGTAATTAATGGATAACCTGGAAATGTTTTATAGTGGAACTGATGGCCGGTAAGAAAAATATGAGAAAAAATCTATCCTAACTACTACCTGAGATATGTTTTTTTTTTAATTACCAAGTATAACTTTCTTGGATACTACGACCATAAATGAATGAAATCCATCGGTATTTTGTTGTTTTATTATTAAACACTAATTATGCTAATAGATAGACAGTCAAAAGTATGCTGTGCTAATATAGCTTGCATTTTTTATAAATATATATTTTTTTGTTTTCTTTTGAATTTTTCTGAACGTCCTTCAGTTCTACTATAAGACATTTCAAGGTTATCCATTAATTACCGGACATCCTGTATATATGACTGCCCGAATGGTGCAGTGGATTTGGTGGTCGCCTCGCCACTGCCACTGCGCCAAGTATTGTGGGTTCGAATCCCACTCGGGACAAAACTTTGTGTGATCCACAAATTATTGCGAATCTGGGTGTTCTTTGTGTCCATTGTATAAATGTTTATAAGGTCCCCCTAACGCAGGATTTAATCCTAGAGCGAGAGTAGTCTTTTAGTAATAAAAGTTTAAAAACTATAACCCGACTACGTAAAAAAGGAGTCTAAAAAGAACGAATTTAAAATTTATATAGCCTATGTCACCCGTAAGCGCTACGGTGGAGCATACAAACATACATACCCAGACTGCCAAAATCATTATCCTTACTTTTAACTTCGCCGTAGTCTGGTAAAAATATATATACATACTTATATGTAAATGAAATAATAGTTAGGTATCATTAAAGTAGCCTATTGCATTGCAGCGACATACCGGTCAGACACAATAGGTTTTCAATTATGTCTGGAGTTTAAACAAATGACAGGTTGATATATTATGTACCTTCTATGATAGCCTAGTGGGAAACCGTTGGACTGCCACGCAGAGGTCTCGCGTTCGATCCCAAGGCGCGCATCTCTCACTTTTCGAAGTTATATGCGTATTAAATAGTTAATTATCGCTTGCTTTAACGGTGAAGGAAATCATCGTGAGGAAACCTGCATGTCTGAGAGTTCTCCATAATGTTCTCGAAGATATGTGAAGTTTGCCAACCCGCACTGGGCCAGCGTGGTGGACTATGGCGTAACCCCAAGTTAAAAATTATTATAGATTGTTTGTAATACGCGTTAGAATGCATGCACTCTAACTTACTTATACTTACTCTAAGCCATGCGCTTACAGCAATGACACGTTTGAATGCAAAATTAATTAAGCAGTATCGCAATTCAGACGAAGCCATTAAAAGTAAGTATATTAAAATTTTGCACTCGATCGATGCAGTAAGTGCATGTGTCAGATTTAATGAGTTAGCAAGCATGTACTCATCTTACTAAGAATCTACTTGAATCCTCTCTAGTAAATACGATATTAACTCAATATTAGATAATTATATTATTTTAATATAACATCATGATTTACTTATACATACGACTTTAGTCTGTTTCCCAGAGAGATATGCAGAAACTATGGATTGCCACGCACCTACTACGATCCTCGTATAGCTTTTATTTCATTCACCATTATCACATTCTTTATGGTTGCGTCATACTGGCATTTATATTAACACTCGTGATTGCCGCAGCTTAGCCTGCGTACATTAATATATAATTTAATATTCTACCACATACACACAACACCATCTAGCCCAAACTAAGCAGAGTTTGTACTATGGGTACTAGATAATGGATAAACATACATACATACTTTTTTTTTGTATATTCATACATATTATACGTAGAAACACCCAGACCAAGACAAACATCCATGTTCATGCACACAAATGTCTGACTTGTGCGGGAATCGAACCCGCGACCTCAGGCATGGCAGACGGTTACACTAACCACTACGCCACCGAGGCCGTCCAAATCCCACGGGATCGCATACCAGGGTAAAAAACCTGTGTTAATTTATTTGTAATATAATATAGTAGGATCAGTAGAATACTGAATTGGAAAGTACAACCATCGGAAAAATACAAGGCTCAAAAAAATTGCTTATGTTGCTATTTATAACCAATACTTAACAAACCTAAAATATGACCATACTTTACTGTTACACGCTGTATTTCCAATATATTTTATCAAAAATGTTAGAAATATTATAAAATTTTAGTTATTGTACCCCAACCAATGGATTGGACACGAAATAACTATTCCCATTAGTCGAATGGGCTGAAGTCAGCCAAGGTAGTACCGTCTATAAATGTCACTAAAAAAGGCTACAACAATTTTCCCTTTAATTTAAACCAAAATTTCTATGTTTAATTTCGTTTACTAGTGGTTGGCACTTTTAGTTAAATCAGAAATATGAATAAAAGCAAATCCCGCCTTAAGTGACCCCAGGTGACTTTAAAAGATAATTTAAAATATAATTTAAAATAAAATTATTGTAATTTACTTGAAACATATTGCTTCATAAAAATGAAATACAAACAATTTCAAAGGCACGCAAGGAGCCATTGTAACTCGTCACGAGAAAGGGAGGAATTTATACTTATAACCTGTTTTGTATACATTTTTTGGGAATGGTCCTGCCCGTAAGGTTAGCTATGAAAGCAAACCGCGGTCCAATTAAAGAGTTTAAAAAGAAAAATGTTGATTATAGTCAGCGGGTTGTTGTACCGCGCTGGTAATGCCCGCATGTCAGTTTGTCACGTATGTTAGATATGGTCGGTCGTTAAGTAGGTAAACTGTTTTTAATCAATGATTTTATCATATACTACCTTTTGCCCGCGGCTTTGCTCGAAAACAGTAGTTTCTTTTTGGATGAATGTAAGCGAAATGATTGGTCGAGTGGTTAAGACGCGAAAACGTAACAAAAAATAAACAAACTCACGTTCGCATTTAGAATATTACTAGATTTTGCCAGCGGCTTCGCTCACATAAATGTAGATTCGGTTAATAACAGTACTAGTATAGTATTATATTATCTGTGGTAACAGTAATTATTTTTTAATAAAGTACCATATGTCCTAAATTTCATGATGATCGGTTGAGTAGTTAGGGAGTGAAAGCGTAACAAACAAATAAACAAACTCACGTTCGCATTTAGAATATTATTATAAGTATAGTAAGCATTATATCGGCATAGGGATAGAGTTGTGTTATGTTATGATAAGAGAGAGATTAAGATGTATAAAGGAACTATGGTCCATTTTTCTGAAGAACCTGTCTTAGTAAACTAACAGACTCATCGTAATACCATTGATATATTCAATTTCTAATAAATAGAGAAGCGCTCATAGCCAGTTGCACTCACTGATCGGTAAACGATTAGCGAGGTTAAGCATCGTTGGTGCGGTCAGTCTATAGATGGGTGACCGCTTAGTGGTATTTCATCTGAGCGTCTCCGTGCTTCGGAGGGCACGTAAAAAGTCGGTCTCGGTTGTTGCCAAATTGACAGCAGTCGTTAAGCCCTGTCAGAGGCCTACGGGCGGCTTGAACAACTCTTGACAACAGGTTGGCCACTAACCATATGAAAAAGAAAAAAAAAAGAAAATAAATAGAGAGAGCAATCAATAGATCCAGGGTTCTAGATAATTACATAGGTACATACATAGATTCACGTCTGTTGCCCAAAGGGGTAACAGGCGGGAATAAATAATAATAGATAATCAATTATGTTTATATTTTTTAATAAGACTAGTAAGAAAAATACTATATAATTACTACATAATATATAAACAAATTATGCGTATACATACATACATATATTCCCAAAGAGATAAAAATGTGTTATGAAGACAGAGATGAAATGAGATGGGACTACATCTGCATATTGCCAGCTATGTTTTATTCACACAATAAAGGGACAGGCTGCTTCATTTCATATCAAAAAAACACATTTTTAAAGCAAAGCAAGTCACCTAGCACGACGATTCTAGAAAACATTGCCTGATCTCGAGATAAACTTATAGGTACCTACTATTGGAGAACGGATAACGGGACAGTCAAAATTAATAAATAGATTATTTTAAAGCGTAGAATAATAATAGGTATATGTATAGAAACTGAACTTTCTGTGCTATGTGGAACAGAGTTTTATTTTGTGTGTATGTTTATCTACAAGTACATCAACAATTACTGTATAAAATATTGTTATCAAATAAAAAATATGCACACCTACTATAGTATAAATGCATTATTTGTAAATACAACCGAGTAGATACGCTTCGGGTCAATGATATCAATTAATTAGTTAACGTGTTAACGACGTTCTCTTAAACTACCTAGGTAGGTACCTATGTATTTATTTTCATACTGATAAGGACCAATAAAAACATATTCACACATAATTATTTAAATTAATTGGAATTTATAAACATGGCAACAGGAAGGGTTACTCAGTGGTGCACTATCGTCAAATCAGAAAATCGTCATATCATTTTTATGTGATGGTAAGCGGGAAGATGCCACTTATGGAGGTATGTTGCCTTGAAGTGATTGCAAAAACACAACCAAGCTACTGCTTTTACTTTAAACTGCACGGACGTAATGGTTCAAGTGTTCCTGCGATTGCCACTGCTCCTAGTGGTGTGTATTGAATCCCACACGAGACAAAATGTTATGTGGTCTACACACGGTTAATCCGAGTCTGAATGTTTTTTGTGTCCTTTGTTCGGATGATTATAAAGCCCCGATAGAAGAATTATTCTTAGTGCCGGAGTTGCCTTTACAAAGGAAAATAATTACATGCGTACATACATACTTACAACACATGTAGTAAATAAGCTGACTGTCTGCTGAATTAGAGTTATCAACTACCGTAGCCTATATGATAGGTAAGGAAGAGGAGTAGAAAATATCGCAGTCTGCCTTAACTGGTGGTATTTTTTTATAGAATGATAGTAATGAATTATACTTTCCACTTAAAGGTAAGCGGTCACCGCAGTCCATGTTCACTTCTTACACTACCAAGGTCAAGCGCAACATTGGCGCGTTGTTGACTCTAGGTAGTTTAATGTGCGGTAGTTATTGTTAATGCCCACGGTGCCACCTCTACTTAGGTACCAGATGAAATGCAGTATTACCACTGGTACGCCTGTTTTATGTAAGTGGTGTGTGTCTTCCCAAGCAAGCCGGCTTACTCGTAGGATCAGCAAATAATTGAGAAAATACAGAATTATTTTTTTATATATTAATTGTCTTTTTTAATGTTGTGCCTTGTGGTGATGTCTATGGAAATGTGGCATTTACCTAGTAATGGCTTGTTCTTCACATGTAATATGCGTTGAGCCTCTTCAAAACTCAGTTCTAGATAGAGAACTAGTTTCTTTTCTCAGGTATATGATACGGAACCTCATTGAAGTTCACACAAGGTTATTTCACCGGAGTAATGACGTGATATAATTGCAAATAGTTTATATCGATAGAATTTGATAAACATAGTTTACTGCACAAATGCATTATGCATACGATAATATTATTATCATAAAATAATACGATAATATAGTTAATACTTATGCATTAGTTTCGCTTCATATAGAATTGAGTATGGTATCCATAATGTCAGGAGTTTATAGGGTAGACTTAAAGAGCAAGAAATATTGGCGTCGTGTCATAGTGAGTGTAATTTCTATCTATGCTTTGTGTATAGCCTCAATATTATACTCAGCTACGGTGGAATTAAACTACTTAATACAGATTTTGTCACGTTGTTTATTTTACATTTATTACATAATCTTAAACTTTGACAAATTTCCTAAGCTATATAAATTAATTAAAACTATTTATGTTTAAATTTACACTTTCCGCGATGTATCGATTTCTTTTCAACAGCCATATTCACGGGGAGACTAAACTTTAGCTGCGATGTTATAAAACATGAGTTTTGGTAGGAGAAACTACTTACCAAACAAAATAATTATTACCTAGAATGGTGACAAATCTGTGCGTGTCGAAATATATAAAGTAGTTTTGCGTATAAATGTATCTATATCCATATAGTGATATTTTCATGATGCTGGAACAAACAAACAGACATAAATACTTTTAACGTATAATAATAATAATTATTTATTTTATTTATCCACATAACTGGTACGTGACATTCCGTTGGGCCCAAACTAGGCTGAGCCTGTGTCTTAACCATTACAAAATAATGCAGGTCGGTTATAGCTTATAAATGTATCTATATAGTAATGTAGAATTAAGTAACAATAGAAGATTAATAAAATATATAGATACATAGATATAGAGACATTTATTGCCGCGGGTTGGTTTAGTAATAGCTCACAACAAACCATGTTCTGCCATAATGCACTGTTACTCTCCGTTGTCGCCACTGGGATTTTGATGATTTGCGTCAGCAATTTCATGCTCTGTTGCAGTTGCTATATGATGGCCCCTCACATTATTTATATATTGTTACACCTCCAGATTTATTAATATATTTTGTGTGAAATTCTTTGTATCCGTCTCCGTCTCATATATACGAGTAGATAGACGTTTAATAAAATATTTGTAACTAGCGACCCGCTCCTGCTTCAAATAAAACCTTAATAAAAACCAAAATTATACACCTAAACCTTCCTCATGAATCACTCTGTCTATTATTGAAAACCGCATGAAAATCCGTTCAGTAGTTCTTGAGTTGATTCCGGAACAGAAAGATAGACAGACGTGGCGGGGTACTTTGTTTTATAATATGTAGCGATGTCTTAAACGCTGTCGTTACAGTTTTTATTTTACATTATTTTTCATAAAATGTTTGATGGTTGCCGAAAGAATTTACCATCTGATCTTCTACAAACTTAAACTCTAGATCCGCATCTGAAACTGTCCCAACTTTCATATCACGAATTTACGCGATCAAGCTCAGTATTTACTGAGTAGAGCAGACTTCTGTTTGTGACCACGGCCAGGGCAACCTGACCGAAACATCAAGCATTTCCAAAGGGTATGCATTAGAGCATAATCGCGTTAATACCCATATACCTTTATATAAATCATGCAACGCGTTCCAGTACAATCTGACGTTTACGCGAATGTAACCTATACAATATAATTAAACCACTTTGTACGGGGTTTATCTTATTATTTCTTTAAAGCACACAACCATTACATAATTTTAAATTTATTATCCGAAGTTTACCCCCGAGTACGGTTATCTTACTCACTAAATGAAGCCTTACTCGGTCGGTATGACGTCGCCGGCGCGCGCCGCCCGACGCGACGCGACGAGGCGCAATTCCAACAATAGTCAATGTTCGTGTTATGGGACTCCGACTCACTTATGTTAATACTATCGCTAGTCTCTTACTTAACTCAAATAGAGTACCAAACTGCGATTGGGCTGAGATTCTTTACGACGCAATATATGCATGATAAAATCGTATTTCTAAATCCTAAGAACATAGAACGTAGTAGATTAAAAATAAAGTAAAGAATATGAACATTAATATTTTAAGCCCGCTTGATGGTAATCTGCACCTAAACGTGAGATTGAAGCAATCTGTGTACACCTTGTATTTATTTTATTCAATGTAAACATACATATAAACTGCTATGTTAACATTGGATGACAATTAAGTTTTTTTTTTATTAATCTCAACAACTGCACTAAGTAAAATTCCTGTGTCGCGAGGGACTTTACAAACGTATAGTTAAACGTAACAAACATTTAAACAACGGACACAAAGAACACGATGATGCAAGATGCGTCATCCACGTGTTCTTTAGACACGGCATAACACGTCCCGTGTAGGGTTCAAACCTCACATCACTCGATGCGGTGCAATGGCGGTAAACCAATTTCCCTCTTCGTATTATTCTCGTCAGCCGGACTAAATAGTATATTTAAATTACTGTCAGAAATTAAGTAGAGTATGGTTTCAAATTTTACTAATATTATAATTAATGAAGTTTATAAAATGTTTAGATTTTCGTGACTGAATCACGAACGGATTTGGATAAAACTGGCGACCTAGATGCACTATGTCCTGGTTAACACATAGGATTATTTTATCATGGTACGCGTTACCATGGGATTTAAGCCGGCTAAGCTACGGGCAGGGCAACTTAGATTTTAAGCATAGGCCATGGTCCCCGCTTACCATTCGGCAAGCTGTATACTTGACCGCCATCTTGCTAGAGCTACAAACCTCTTAATATCTGCCCGTTGGAATGTTTATCTGGATCTAAAATTGTTAACAGACAGATGTGCGCAATGTTTACCCAAAAATTACGGACACATTGTTTTATTGTACCTAGTTTTCATTCTGTTGACTTAATGTCAACAGCGTGAAGTTATCAGCCTCCTATTTAATGTCTTAGGTCAATAGCGACAGCGTAGAATGCGTACATAGATACCTCGCAAAAGATTTTCATTTGTCATAAATTCATAATGCAGTATCTATTAAAAGTTTGTAAACATCCTTACTTAATCCTATTTATATTATAAATGTGATGGGATTAAAATAAAGGAATGTGTGAGTGGTATGACTCATCGGCCGTAAACGAAGAAACTCCGTCAGTAGCCAATTTTTCCAGCGATCCGGCTCATTCGAACCATCATCTCTATTCCACTCATAGTATTAATTCAATCAAAGTTAAGCTGTGTTACCTATGTTTATATTTCTCCTGCGGTTACACCCACGTTTGAGATTGCTGCTCTGCTTCCATAGCCTGCCCTGTATTAAACTGTCCCACTGCTGGGCACGGGCCTCTTCTCAGGGTGAGAAGGATTAGGCCATAGTCCACCACGCTGGCCCAGTGCAGATTGGCAGACTTCAAATATCTTCGAGAACGTTATGGGGAACTGTAGGTTAGAGGGTAGAACTAAGACATGCAGGTTTTTCACGATGTTTTCCTTTACCGTTAAAGCGAGCGATAAAATAACTATTTAATACGCACATATATGCTGTAATGTACCCTATGCTCTCATGACCCGCTGTTCTCATGAGTCTGCTGTGTTAAAATCGGACCAGTAGTTTTTTGGGTTTACAAGCAAAATATTTACAAACATGCAAAAATATAAATCTTTCCTCTTAATAATATTAGTAAAATTATAAGCCTGTCAGCTGAACCATATCGAGACTTTGATAAAAAACTGCTACTACTAAAAATATTGTGACTGGACGAAGGCATCTTCATGTCGATGGATCATTGATATATAATATCAATGCGATGGATGGATTAAATACCGTCACGTCAGACAAATACAATTTTACATGTAGTGTTATATACATACATGTACCTACGTTTAACAAATACATAATATATTGAGTCACTCAAGGCTACTGAAAGATGCGTAGTTTCTTAACAAATAAGAGATTGGTGCCAATTCTGTTGTCACAAAATTCTCTAATCTTAGCTAAAAATCTCTAAAATTTAGTTTAGTCCTGTCAAACGACATTTCGTATTCTGAAATCGCTAAAAGTGACAGGACTAAAATAAATTTTAGAGATTTTTAGCTAAGATTAGAGAATTTTGTGACAACAGAATTGGCACCATTATCTTTGGCACGTGGACAGCAAAAGTAAATAAAAGCCAACTCTATATCTCTATACTTACATATTATATTGATAAGAAATATATATTTACTTATATAAAAACTTATTAACGTTTATATACTTTTGTGACATGTACACATAATATATTAGACTAGCTGTTACCCGCGACTTCGTTTGCGTGAAATTATTTCGCGAATATAGTTTTTCTAAAATGAAAGTTATATATCCTATTATCCTTATAATATATTATCCTTATAACATCATCTATCTGCCAGTGAAAGTTCCGTCAAAATCGGTTCGGCCGTTTAAGAGATTAGCCGGAACAGACAGACAGACAAAATTTAAAAATTGTTTTTTTTATATAAGTACTGTATATACTTTCATATGCATTTAGTAAAAATCTGTCATATTGACATTACAAACAGACACTTAAATTTTTAGACAACGGGTTTTAATCACGTTGTTAAATATTTACAGGTATTGGTTAGTTACCGACCTTTCGACCGACTTGCATCGATCACAGACGTTATAATATCAATCACGGTCACAGGTTATCAGTTGGTTTTGAGTCAATCGAAACGTCGGGAAATAAATAGGTAATTATACCTTTAAATGACTACTTATCAATTCGATTATGACACGTATTGTTCCTACAAATTTACCAAAAAAATGCTTTTTTAATTGTTTGTTTGCAGAGGTGACGTCACAGACATTTTAGAACAGGACAACAATAACTTTGCACAAAACTAAGAATTCAATCGATCTGAAGAAGCGTGGCACTAACCAAAGAACCTTGTCCTGTGTACCTTTAATATGTAGGGTTATCTCAGTCTCCTAAACGGTCCTATCATTTAGGGATCATTATTATGTATAGAGCCTTCGATTAAATAGTCCATTTAGAAGTAATTAATGTGTGAACGAAGTAGTTAAAAATGGCGTCGAGTGTCGGCGTCCAGACACATTGCATTTAATAATATGTTATAGTTTCTATATTTAACTTGCCTATCCGTGTAAACATTATCTCTATTTACCACTTACGGGATTAACTAACGGGATATTATGTTATTCAATGTAACATGCAAATATTGCCGAACAAAGCGAGTACTAAGTATGAATCACTGGCGCCAACTCCATAAGGCTTGGGGATGCCCGTGGCATTGGGGGGATCCCCAATGCCACTATCGGTAGAACTGAGAAAGCACCCCTCTCCCGATATTTTATCCTGTGCTCCTGGGTTATCAACACTAACTGTATGAACCGTCCGTTCGTCACTTTTTGTTATTATAATTATAAACTGCTTAATTTTTAAGTAATATAGTAAATGCGATTGCGAGTTTGTTTATTTGTTACGCTTTCACGCCTAACTACTCGACCGATCATCATGAGATATCGCATACAGTTTGTTAGGGGTACAGCAAAGGACGTAGGTACCTACCTTTCATCCAGGACAGCTTGTAATGCTTTAAAATTTAAATTGACAAAGATATTATTTTCATGACAACAGCGTCCCTGGTTATGTTTACTATTTTTACGTTGCGTTATCAACGTATTTGTCATATTTACTATAATATCATAAATAAACACATTAATATTGAATAGATCAGTATTTTACACAAATATCGTCACAGTTGTGAATGATTATCACGCGACTTAAACGTAAAGTCCCTGTTATAATCTCAAATACGTGTTGACAAATACGCGTTAGTATCGTCGTTACAACTTTTTTACACGTAATGATCACGACAAAATTAACTTATATAAATATTATATATAAAACTATTGTATCCTAATTTTGATTAAATTTTTTGATATAATAGTGTTCTATATATGATGTTGCCGCATTGTATGAAGAAAATAGGTAGGTAACGATGTGGTTTTCATACTAATTCATTAATATTTTTTGAAGGGCCATTTAGAATTATGTTTATTTTTTCATGTTGCTTGTATTTAGGACCATAAAGTTGGTCTTAAATTAACAAAAACATCAACGATCTTTTAATTATGGCGAATTGAGGCAACGAATACGGGTAGACACTAAGCATATTTATTTATAACTATCGGTCGCCAAATAGCCGAAATTCGACCATAATTGATTTAAATTTTAGTTTAATCGTTATTACGGTTTTATTGTCTATAACTATATCCTCATAACATCACACATCATTCATCATTTCATCACATTTCATTTAGTCACCTACTCCACATTACATAGTTACGAAGAATTCTACAACATCAGCCGAACAATGCCGATATACTACGAACGCGATTCGACTGCGTGTATCAAATGCATGGTTGTGTGTGTAGCGTTTTCATTAATTTAATGTATTTCTAATGCATATTTTATAAAAATATTAGGATTCGCCGCTTCTTCTCCATATAAACTTTAACTGCGTCATATTTCACACTCATCCGACCGCGCAATTTTCGTAAAAAGGGGTCAAAGTTTTTGCTTCACGTATTAATATATAGATTTATTTCTCAGTGTTCAAGACGTACTAAAAGAGAATACAGAAAAACGCTACTACAGTAGTCTTCTTTTATCGCTCAACACTCATCTGATTACCTTGGAGTGATATTATGATAACATTTGAGATCCAAACTCAAAAGCCTATTTGTTTTTCTTTTGCTAGCCTTGCTTCACGTATTAATATACAGGGTGTCCGGTAATTAATGGATAACCTTGAAATGTCTTATAGTAGAACTGAAGGCGGATCAGAAAGAATAAAATGAAAGAAAAATAATGTATATATATATTAAAAAGTGCAAGCTATAATAGCATAACATACTTTTGACTGTCTATCTATTAGCATAATTAGTGTTTAATAATAAAACAACAAAAAACCGATGGATTTCATTCATTTTAATTTATGGTCGTAGTATACAAGAAAGTTATACAAGGTAATTAAAAAAAAACACAGAAAAACACACGTAGTAGTTAGGATATATTTTTTTTCATATTTTTTTCTGAACCGCCATCAGTTCCACTATAAGACATTTCCAGGTTAACCATTAATTACCGGACATGCTGTATAGATAATATAAGTTATTAATTATATGTAGAGTATTTTCTCTAAATATAAATTTATTTTGAAATAATCTATATATTTTTGTACAGAGACCACGAAATTAACCGACTGAATATTTTTTTTTATTTTGCTCGTCAAAATGACCTCTCTCCGCTTGATGGTAAGCAGTCGTGTGGTCTTAGAGCAGTGATCTCCACATCGTCCTCATAGCAGCCGAGGCGATGTTGAGGTCTCTTTGACGGCCTGAGAAGGTGCTTTTTCACGCCCCGCTTAAAGGACCCAAGATTGAAGGAAGAAGGAAACACGTGCCTTGGCAGAGAATTCCAATAGATGTATCTTTTTGGCAATCAATATTTTATAATTGTTTTTCTTATCATAGGTATTATCTAACATATTATACTAGAAAATACCTGGCCCTTACACGGATACATAGGTTATTATTATTATTATTTAAACAGACTTGTTAATGAATATTTGTACCGGATCGTAGGGCACACATACCAGCTGTATACCACTAAATTCATCTTCATTATTCTGTGAGTTCAAGGGTCAGTTTTATTGGAGTATCTAGGGTTATTTTTCAGAGAGGGCCCAGCTCCTAATTAGCGATGGTCTTCACATCGTCCTAGAATCTTGAGTTGAAACCTTACAACCTGACGTGGGCACCAGACAATCCTGGGGTGACTCGCCTGCTCCCCCTCTCCTCCCTTCTTTTATATACGTCAATAGTTCATTGACAACCACAGAATAGATAACCAAATTTGAATCGGTAGAATCGGCATGTAAAGGTCAACGAGATAGCGACAACAGAGATACAGAACGGGCAGTTTTATTAAACTTGATCGGCTCTTAGCATCGCATCTCTCATCTCTTGTCACAGGCCTGTGGGAGAAATCTATAATTCAAATGACCTTAATAAAAAAATAATGTTTTGTATTTTAGCTACAAGGAACAGCTAAAACTTTGAATAAATCTCGTGATACCTTTATATGCATTTTTCTCTCTTACTATGTATTGCAGAACGAGGTTCACGTCACAAAAATATACTCTCTCTCTCTCACACACACTCTCTCTCTCTCTCTCTCTCTCTGTAAAGAACTGTCTTACTGAGTAGGTTAATTACGTTAAACACACAGGCAATGTTTAACATAATTATACTTATTATGTATTCAGTACATATTTACTTTAAACTGAAACCGTGGGATAAACGTTTACAGCTAAATAACAAAACAAATAAATAATTAAATAACTGCATTGTATGAGATCACACCAACACGTGCAATTACGTAAACATTGTGTACAAGATCACAATGTAAATTCTAGTTACACAATCAAATCAATTAAACATATACTTCTGTATTAGACCGATAACATTAGCTGTGGTTACATTTACAGCCGATAGCTAGGTCCGAAATTCTATTTCCGGGTAAGAAAAACTGTAACTAAGTTTTTCTGTGTACGTAGTAATATATACTAATAATGTAAAGCGGAAGAGTTTGTTTGTTTATTTGTTTGGTTGAATGAGTTAATCTTAGGAACTACCTACTGGTTCGAATTGAAAAATTATTTTAGTGTTGGGTAGCCCATTTCTCAAGGAAGGCTATAGGCTATAAATTATAATATCACGCTACCAATAGGAGCAGAGAATCAATGAAAAATGTCGCAGAAACGGGGAAACTTCTCTTATGTGACGCAGACGAAGACGTGCGAGTCAGCTAGTAAAGTATATTTGTTAAACATTCCTTCGGGACTGGTTGTATGTATGTAGTTTCTGTGCCACGGAGGCTCAACAAATATTCAAACAACAGACACAAAGACCACACAGAATCGGAACAACCATTTCTGAATCACACAATTTTTTGTCCTATGTGGGTTTCGAATCCTTAACACTGGACGTAGCAGCAGTAACGAGACGTTTTCTTAAATTTACTACGCCATCAGTGCAGTCAAAAGATTATCAGAAAACTATTAGTAAAAACTTGTAGTTTAAAACCTGTTATAGATTCGGTAGACTCGACCCTAATACGCGATAGCTTAATAGGTCTCTTACTCTAGGTCAACTCAGCTACCCGCCTAGTCCTGTATATAAACGATAGTATCCGTTGGGCTCCTGCCATTAATTATACGTCGCCCACTGGTCAAAATTCGACCATAATTGATTTAAATTTTAACTTTACCCATAAAATCACATTTCATTTAGATTTCGCCAAAGCTATATACATGTTAATTTACCTATCTTTTTCAAACAATTTATTATTTATTTAACCACAGGTACATACTCTTTCATCGACGATATTCCTAAGCTTGCTACTTTGTTTCCTTTTTTCTTTATTACATGTAAATAAGGTATATGTAACTATAGTTACGTAAAGAATTGTACGACGTCAGACGAACAATGCCGAAATACTACGAACGCGATTCGACTGCGTGTGTCAGATGCATGGTTGTGTGCGTGTAGTGGTTTTTTATTCATTAAATTCGTTTAAGTTTACGCGTGACTAAGGAAAGAGTCATCTTCAGAAACATTTCACAATTATACTTTATCCTTTCGCCGTCCCGTGATAGATAAAATAGAAAATCTATTGTTATGTATCATATGGAGTTCATTGGACATTGAACCTGATAATAACAGAATTTATGATTGTAACTATAGAAATGGCAATAAGTATATTTTCTCTTTTCACAATTTCAGGCTGCCCTTACCATGCAGTTCTCTATCAGAGCTAGTTTTAAAGGTCAATGACATATTGTGGCTGTAGGTTCGTATCTAGTTCATCGGGCTAGACTTCACGGCGACCCTAACATACTTGGCAGAGCGCCAAGTTGAAACGTGTGTATTTCATTTATCGATGTAAACATAGCTTTAACTAAATTTAGCATCAACGTAAAATTTTGTGTTTTAGTATCTCAGCAGCTACGTATTAAAGATTGCTTCGCGTTTAATTTCTGTACTTAATGTTTTGCCAAATTATCATCGAATTCAAGGCCTTATGGCCAAGAATCGACCGAATTTATAGAGCAGTCAGCATTTTTTTAATTATTTTGTTCAAAGATTTTAATCAATAAGTTACAAACTACTATAATTTTTAATTGCACTTATACAATCCTTTCAGTTTGGACGCTTATCTATTAGTCTAATTGGGTAGACTAATAGGATGTGACGTAATACAGGCTGGCGACGTCGATATCTGGGCGGGAAAACCCACTACGCTACCACTTTTATTTGCTCCTGCATTTAGCGACCAGTTGTTTTTAACTGAAGCTATTTTCTATAACTTTTTGCTGTTGCGTATAAAATCACTTACAAAATCACACGTAGTAAAAAGCCGAAGGCAACTATATTATTGTGAAAGTAAAAAAGTATACTTAATATAATGTTAGACAATGGGTCTTACTCGCGATAATGTGTTTAAAAGGTAATAAATACCTATTGATTTCCCGACGTTTCGACCGACTTACCTTTTAAATTCTTTATCGCGAGTAAGACTGTTGTCTAACATTATATTAAGTATGTGTACAAACGACACGCTTTGCTGTGGCCCAGTCTGATATTGTTAATTGACCGTTCCCGTGAAAACTACGGAATAAAAAGTATAAAAATACACTTATATAGAAATGCAACGTTGTGAATTATTTTTAAGTCAATCCATAGTCTAGATTTGATTTTTTGTTTGTTTGTAAGGGTTTAACTCAAAAACTAATCTACCGATTTTAACCTAACTTACTTTTATGCAAGCAAAGCCACGAGCAAAAGCTAGTTTTAATTAAATTTAAAGCTTGACACCGCCACGGCTATCTAAATAAACGTACGTACAAAATTTTTCCATCACCCGTTTGTAATGTCCTACTGCTGGGCAAAAGCCTCTCTCTACCTTTGACTTCCAAATCACTCTGTTGGTGGATATTCTCTACCAGTGCGTCAAATGTGTCTAGACCGTTGGTACTTTCAATAATAATATTGTCTTCTGTTTACGCGAGTAGTCACAGGGACCATGGCTGCTGAAAAGCAACCGAAACGTCGTGGAAAGTGTAAACTTAAATACAAATAGTTTTAATAGTTTTAATAATTTAATTAGCTTAAAATTTGTAAAGTTTAATAGTATAGTATAGTAGTGTAACAGTTTCAAAATTATGTAATAGAGTGTTAAATAAACAACGTGATAAAATCCGTATATAGTAGTTTAATTTCAATAAACTTTTATTAATGTTATATCACCCACAAAAATGTTGCATGAGCACTCACCGTGATAAAAACGGATACATTATTAATAGTTCCGTCATATCATAACAATGGAAAATCCACCAAATATAATAAATCTAAAAGTTTGTAAAGATACTAGTCACTCAATCACTCGTAAACCGGTCAACGGATTTATTTAAAACTTAGCACATAGATTGAACATATCATAGACTAGTATAGTATTATAATAATATTATCTATGTGACAGACAAAGTATCTTGCATATACAAGATACTTTTATACTTCGGTAGTGCGGAAAAAGTCCACAAGACTCACATGACCTAGTCTATTATAAAATGAAGTTTTTAAAAACGGAGAAGGACTCCTTAGGTTTACCCGTTAAAAGACAACATCTTATTGTTTTAATAAAATGTTATAATCTTTTTCTTCTTCTTTAAATCATTTTCTTATGTAATTAAAAGGTTAGTACTGCACAAGTGTAATAGTACACTCAGCAACACATCAACCTAGACTGTTTGGACTTTGAACTATTAGAAATTGAACGCTGCAAATCGTGCGAGAGAGTGCGTTATATTTTTTTACATCGACACCACTATGCACTGTCCCTTTCCGACAATTCGCTATTTTGTATGTAGCATAGTTATCCATATATAGGATGTCTAACATGATGTGTAGCCGTGTGTACTGCACGTTACGATATATTTGGTTACGATCGATAATCGCTTACCGTCGTCGGGCCGTATTGCCCTGAGCAATTATTCACATACTCAAAACTTACAAAATCGAAATTAAAACATATTTATTAACGTGTTGTTGGGCCTGGTTGTGCGCTTGTTATTTTGCATTAACGTTACTTACTATTATGGCATACGATAACATTTATATTTATATTTTGTTCGCAAGGCTGCATTATAGCCATCGAATTACAGCTAAACGTGTACAGTTCGACTTGTGACACAATGACAACAGATATATCGATAGATGGGCAAACGTGAAAAGATGACATATTGTCTCTATTCCTCGGAGAGCAAATGACACCGTCTATCCCGGTTTTTATGAATATCTGTGTCACTGGATATTACGATGTCGTTATCACTACATATTGTTACACCCAGTGCTATCTCTCGGCATTGTGTGGAAGACTCGGCAGATCCGTCTAATAATTTATTACAGCGCCATATAATGAATACTTACAGAACTACGTAGATTCATCGGTACGAGTAGAGTAGAGAGAACGCTGGCACATTCTCGAATCTTCGTATTGTTTACGTATGACGTTTCTAGAAAACTTCGGAAACGCTTTAACCGCGTATAAAAGGGGAAGGCCAGCGCTCGCCGAATCAGTCAGTTACAATCGTAAGCGGTCAAGTATACATCAAAGCGAACAGAAGCGAAAATACTATGGAGTTTGAAGCAGTTACAGTGGAAAAGTGGAGTATAGTGTTTGTTGGGTTTTAAATTTAATTCTGTGCTAGAATAAAACGTGTTTTAGTCGGTAATATTGTTTACATTCTTATCCCTCAAACCCAGCACGTAACAATATTATAAAACAGAGTCTCCCGCCGCGTCAGTCTGCCTGTCCGTTTGTCTGTCTGTTCGGAATAAACTACGGAACGGATTTGCATACGGTTTTTACCAATAGGCAGAGTGATTCATGAGGAAGGTTTAGGTGTATAATTTGTTAAGGATTTGTACCACCCTTGTGAAGCCGGGGCGGATCGCTAGTATCTATCTTATATGAGTCAAGAAGCAGTTGCTTACTGGAAACATTGATATTAGGCGAATCTGACCAGAAAACCAACACCACTTCGGCACTAAAAGACTAGAACACAGGTAACCCCTTGTTAAGGTGTTTGTTAGGTCAACAAGTACAGAAGACCGACAAATGCTTTCAATACGGCGCGACGTGATAACGCCCAGAAAAAAATTATCTCTTCATTTCTACTTCAAGGAATCACATTTATCTAGTTTGTTTATAATAACGTTTCAACTGCGATAGCTGTGGTGATAGTGTAATGTCTAGATAGATAAATATGGGCACGTGCCATAATTTTCTTCATAAATTATTTCTAATTTTATAGAAATGATTTGCTACACGTGGCATTTTGTGCAGGGTGTGGGCTGTGTAAAGGCCAAGTAAATAGCGATGTCGATATAGGCGAAAGAGAACAGTTAGCTGTCATCTTTTTTATTAGTCTACCCAGTACCAACTCTATAATGGTACCCCAAGGGATACATGAGGTATAGTAATTCAATTACCTTGAAATTTATGAAGGTACGCGACATTGAACTCTACGTCGTACCAACTTGGAAAAACAACGGCATGATCAACATACCTAGAATAGTATTATAATTGCATTGTTTATGATAAAAGCCATAGATCAGTTTATGCATTACCTACTTAATGCTATGTTCGAACAAATATATTAAATTGAGTCGTTAGTCTTTATCTAATCATAAAACACGAAGAGAAAAATAATCAGTAGGTTACGAGACTAAATACTTATTACAAATGTTCTTTTATCATAAGCTAGACGCGTTTCTGTAGGTATACAAGGATCAGACATTTCGTCATCCATAGGTATACATTGTATTCGGTACTATGCGTAAACATAGTACACCTACCTACCTAATGTTTTATTAAGGAAAACTACGCCAATAGTAATAACTTCAACAGTTTCTATCATTGCCAAATTATATAAATTTTATGGATTATATTATTAGAATAATAATATTATATACATTGGTAAGAAATATTTCAAGATCGTATGTCTTAGGATCGTGTATGAGAATTTCAAAACAAAGATGGCCATATCTTTCATTTTAATGATCCTCAGCGGAGTCTTCTTTCAAACTAGGAACAATCATTCCATAGGGATAGCCATTAGGGGAAAATACAGGTACCTTGAGAAAATAGTTTACTCCGGCTTCCTGCTAACCTGCTCTTTGTCCCTTTTGATGGCAACACAACGTCTCCATTTTGGGGACACAAGGGTTGGCGCCAAGCGAGTTGTACTCCTGGTAACAGTACCAAGGGTACTTTTAGTACATTAACCGCTAGTAAGCAGATCGTATCCTTGTTGTTTGGCTGTTAGAGTTCACGTCTGCGTAGAGTCAAACAGCCAAACAAAGTATTGCATTCCCGTGACAGATATGGTACCTACCAGAGTTGCTTAAAAAGTCGTTACATTATCTTGCTGACCAACGACTTTAGTTTATTGCACCGGCGAAAAACTAATGCACGGTAGTGGTACCAAGTGAACCAACCCCGGCAACTTAACCGGCAACCTTTAATTGGTGCATATTCTCTATTGCTAAAGATTGCGAATATGATTGAATTTTGTTATTTAATCACGCGTAAAACGTCGAATGAATTTGGATTAAACTTGGCACACAGAACATATCCAGAATTACTTAACGTATAGGATACTTTTTAATCTGGTATGCATTCCCATGGAATGAAAGCAGGTGAACCCATGGGCACAGATAATATAATACTATACGGGAAGCAACAAGTAATCAATAATAATTAATAATTATTATTTATTTATTAATTACAGTGGTAAAACATGAATACAGTCCATAAAGTACTTAATATAGGTAATATAATATGGGTGCTACAGGCACCTAGGGTAAACCTGTGCCACAGGCGTTAAGGGCACTTACAATATACTACTAAGAACTAAGTTATATACAATTAACCATACTTATTATATAAATATATGCAAAAATAGGTCAAGATTATAATTATTGTCATGGAACTTGTTATTACTTATATAACAACAATCAACAAATCTTCAGTATCCTCATAGTTTTAAGTTTGTAAGTACCGACAGACTTCCGATCTTATTTATCTTAGGTCATATATAGCTGTTTGTTTATTTATCTTGTTATAAAGAAAAGGCCCTAAAAATGTGAAAAAATTATTTGTAAAAGCAAACTTTGATTCAGAAAGTGTGGTACAGACAATATCTTTCCGTCTTTTAGTGTTAGTAAGTTTGATGTTATACGTAAAAGCCTTGCGTGCTGTTTAAGTACGGTGTACATTATAAAAAGCTGTCGGACAGTTAATACATTACAATTTTCATACAAAAGATGTGTGGAAAGTTGCTACTTTTAAAAGCACTCTTTGTGCTCGTTCAATATTTAACATCAAGGATTTTACGCTACCGCCCCATGAAGTGATGCAATATTGAATTAAAGACTGACACAATGCCTTATAGATCTGTATGATGAGTTTGTGATCTGCAATAAGGCGTAACTTTTCCAAGATGTAGACTTAGATTACAGAGATGGTTAATGTACACCAGAAAGAGGGTACCTCCGAGGACGCTTCCTTGAGGAATACCGAATAGGTGTAATTTCAAATCGGCACTGACGACGTTATCTATCTTGATACAATGGTACCTATCTTGTAGATAGTCTGTGAGACGCTGTAACTGTGTGCCCCTAATCATCAATAATGCAACGCAATATTAAAATCGGTGAGGAAATAGGAAATTACGCAGTTAGATGTACCAAATTGTCCCTATGATTCAATTTCCATGTTCAAGGAGCACAAGCAAGTCAGCAACATTTTTATAACAGCGTCGGAATTAGTAAATTGCCCACAACCCACGTTGCCTTTTAATTTGCAATAGCGCATATAGTAACAACAAAGTCCATTGATGATTCATATTTAGCACATCAGACAGAAAAAAGAAAATATAATAAATACTAAAAACGATAATATTTTAGACTTTGTACGTTAAATTATTATCTTAATCGAATCATCAATCGAAAAACCGCAGAACACCGTGGCTAAATAAATAAAAAATGTGCATACCAACAGTTAGTTCTTTTGACACAACATTAAATTACAAATATGATTAAATGGCATTCCGATTAATAAAAAGACACATCCGAAAAAGGTTACATGCAACCTGCAAGCTTGATGCATTGCACAGCATCGAGTTTCAAGTTCGAGGAAACGCGGTGCGACGTCGTAAATCACAGAGTAAAATTACAAGAAAAATAACTACACAAGTACTTATATTTAATTATATACATCGATGAAGCGAAATTAAATTCGGAGAAATTTCGCGCTCGCACGTCGATCGGTAAGTATCAAGTTAGTACAAAACGGCGGAACGAGTTTTGAATACGATGCACCTCGCAGAGGGACGAGCGCAATTATATTCGCTTTGTGTACGGAGCGCATCAATGGCATACAAAAAAAACAAAGAACCATACACACACGATTATAAATAACTGCGGTGACGTATTATACGATACAAAACGCAGGATGCAGGCCAGATAGCGCGAAAATAAGCTAATTTACGCTATTCGTGGATTGTGGACGTAAGAAATTTTGCCGTGTCGATGCACTCGGCGCGAACAACGTTTATTGGTCCAGTTTTGTGATATGACTTGAGCGAATTCAAGGTCTCTAGTGTTCCGAATATATTATTGTTTATACAAACCAACAAACGCGCTGCTATTACATGTCTTGGTCAGAAAAATTGCGCTGCGTGCCTACATACAATTGTTGCAACATATACACTCACGACTGATTCCCAGAAGGTAGGCAGAAAATACCTGCGGGTTTCCACGACTTGCTACGATCACTCTAGCTTAATTCATATTCGCCTTCTTCATACACGCTTGTCTATTGAGGGTACTGTTACCCTGGCCTTAGTCCTATCGTCTTTGATCTTGTCACAAATCGTTCCCTCTTTCCCTCTGCTGTCGAAATTGCATTTATATCAAATGCAATTACACAATATTATAAAAAAATCTTACAACCAAGGACATTCACATGGTAACTTAAATAACTTTGATTACATATATACCGAATTCGGCGACTAATAACTATAGATATTGTTATCCATATCTGAAATAGCAACCGACTGATATAGTTATCGCTTCCTTTATTTGGTACATTATCAGATTCACGGCACTCGTTAGATTATTAAAATCATAGAAGTTCATAAAAAAAATATTGTCAAAATATTGCACCGATTTTGCCCTTGGCGTTATTTCTACAGTTCTACTGTATCATAACCTCAGTCAATAAGTAGCTAAGGCTGTAAACTAGATTCTTATTTTATAGGAAGACCTCTGGCTATGTGAAAATATAACCGAAGCTTTAGTTCTTCTCGAATACAAGTTTTTCCGTCGAGGGATCAAGCTCTTCGTAGTGTTTTGGTCGAGGCTTATCCAATAGTGACATACCATATCAGTCAATTTATGCATTTTTCCTTTATCCTTGGGTTGGCAATTCCCATATTGCAAGCGATTATAGTCTACGGTAACCAGTCACAATCAAGCAATTTGCTTTTGCAATACTTATTTGCTAGTGAAATGACACCAACGATGACCGGAAAACATTACGCTTTTAAAAACCTAACGGAAACAATGCGATAGCCAACTCAATACTCAACAATATAGTAATTGTTACAGACATTAAGAGTGACAATAGTGCGTAGTATTATCCTGTCTGTACACTACTTAATGTGAAATCTTAAAATAGGTATGATGGGGTTCCCATCACGAAAGTGTAATCGTACTACCGACATGAACTTAACACCATAATTGTGATTAACTAGTAGAAGTAACAAAACAACTATAGATATGTTAATATACATAGTTTCACGCCTATGTCCCTAAAAGGGTAGGCAAAACGGTATTGCACCCAGATTTCGTCCGCTATTGTTTTAGATTTTGAAACCCCACCCGGGCTACAGGGTCTACCGGGCAACAATTTCATTACTCTGTGCGGCTACTAAGAATTTTTGGCTGAAAATCCCAATAACACTGCCCAATCCAAGAATCAAACCGTGAAACCACATATATACATCTTAGAAGTCGCATGCTGCATGAAATCGCTACGCCACTAAGAGAGTCAATAAAAAGATTTAAATTACTAGTAATTTATGAAAACCACACATTTAATTTTGCTTTGTAATTATTGTAGAAGTCAAACAACACTTTCTCGAAATAACGAAATAGTTATAAAAATGTAGAGTACATACTAGGTAGATACTTTTCTCACCATTTAGTAAATACATCCAAATTATTACGTACACTTCTGACACCAATTAACTTTATTTTTGTACCAAAGCTTTACGGTGCAATAGCTGACTATATAAATAATTAATAGTATCTTAGTGGATACAATCGTCAGTTTATATGAAGGCCAACCGCTTCACTTATTGCATTTCAATGCAGTCACATTTTCATTTTATGTATTTAATAGTTAATAACGAAGCATGATTCTTAGCTACCATTTGCAGTAGACTTTACGAGAAAAAGCATCCATTAGGAGTGTTCCTATCCCCTAAACGGCTTTGGCCGAAATATCGCTCAAGACTTTTGAGTTGTAACCAAATATCCTAGGGTAGGTGTCAATTCTGGGGTAGACACTATCCACCTGGCCTACTCCTCACAGGGCTCTACCATAAGGCAAACTGAGCGACTGCTCCAGGAAAGGGCGTCTATGGTGCCTTGGTGGTTAGAAAAAGTAATAGGAGCTGTAGTGTGGGCTCTCTCCATTGTAAAATTTGCCTCGGGTTGTCGCTGACTCCTCATATAATATGCAAATGAAGACAATTGTTAAATGCCTCTCAGACCTGGAGCAGCTCAGCCAAAGAATATCTTCACCCTAAAGGTGGTCTCAAATTACCTCGTAAATCGTGTTGTGTGATTACGGTGTAGGTATTTTATGACTTTATATTCCTCGTAAGTGTATTCTATGTTGTCAACGGCGGCGGCGCCGGTTTTAAAGAGTTGGCGACGCGCGAGTGATCTCTGGTGTTACAGGATTGTCAACTCGCCAGTGTAGTAGATTTATAGTATGTATGTATGTTTCTTTCATGCCAAATAGAGTATTTGCCAAGGACGGGTCGTAACCTAGATTTCCTTCTTATCGTGATATGTATAAAATAAATAATTTTGAACATGTAGAGTTACTCTCATACGGTCTTAGCTACGTTTATTTGGACGATTAAGGTAGTAGGGTTGTAATATGAGGATATAATCAGTAGCAGCTCGGACTCCACTAATGTGTCGATAGACGGCGAAAATTTCGCTCCTTGTTGCGTTGTACATGAACATAGCTGGAGAAATGTGATGATACACACGGAATTGTTATCTATTCCGTGGTAATAGACCTCTGCCTACCCTCTTCAAGGAAATACAATCATCAATCTTTGTATGTGCCTATACATATATTAATAAAACTTGCAATAAAAATAACGCTGACAACAATATCACTCGCTAAGAATGCTATTATACTCGTTCGTACTTTGGAGTCAGTTAAACTCAATCACAATGGTTAACTTTGCGTGCGTCTTGTGTCATTTATTCTAATATTATTGCCCGAGATTTGACCCAGTGGACTAAACTACGCCCGCGGATTCTGTTTCTTGTATGAGGATGATACGAAATATCTCTGCTTCTACCGGATGGATACATTTTATTCCCAGGTCAGACCAACAAAAAGTTCTCGTGATTGTCTGTAAATTTTTTCTTGATAGCAGTCTGGAGACAGGATGTTAGCGGTGTTGCCCATCTCGTAACTTGGCAAGCAAAACCGTTGGTCCTGCATCTGGTCGCCTTGCGGTTGTGTCAGATTGTCATCTCGAGAGATTATGAGTGTGCGTGTATGTGTAAGAGCATTTGACTCTTTCTATTCCTTCTTGCATTTTACATTCTATGCACACATACTAGTGAACTACAAAGTCTTAGTACTAAGAAAAAACCCTGCGCAGACGGCCAGTCGCCGTTAAGATTGGCAGTCGTGATAGATCGATCTAAAGGATTTTATATTCTGCTAATTATTGACATGACTGTTACAGTCAGTAATCTTTGAAAATGAATAAACCTTGGTTAACCCTACTAAATAGCCTTTTTTTTCTGCGTGTGAACACGTCTTTCAGTTTGTGAGGTTGCTGTGTTGTCAGTAAGGGCCGGTGATACATATACTTGTTGTAGTAAAATTGTGGTATTTTACTACAACAGGTGTGGTATGTATATTATAGTGAGAGTTTTTGAGTATTAGAGCCTCGCTGATTTCAGTATGAATGGGCTGGCTCGACCGAGAAAGAACTACCCTCTCGCAGAATATTGACGTGAAATAGCAGTATTCCTACTGTTGTGTTTCGTTCGTTGAGTGGGAGTGCTGGAGGCCCAATTACCCTCTTTCCCCCTTTCCGCTCCTACCCCTTCCTTTTTCTTTTCTTCTTTTCCTAAAGGGTCGGCAAAGCGCAAGTGATGCCTCTGGTGTTGCAGGCGTCCATAGGCTACAGTGAGCACTTACCATCAGGTGGGCCGTATGCTTGTTTGCCACCTTAGTAGTATAAAAAAAACAAAACGAAGTAACCGCTTAATTTATTATCGGACAAGATTTACACTAATATGCCGCTACATTCGCATTTTTAGTATTGGTTAGTATTTAACCAATATTAAACATGCTAATATGAGTTTGTTTGTTTGTTACTCTATCACGCCTTAACTACTCGACCGATTATCATGCAATTCCGCATACATATTGTCAGGAGACACAAAATGACATAGGGTACCTTTCATCCATAAAAATTACTATTTCTGAGGGATAGACATTTATTGACAAAATCTACATTAACGCAAGAAAAGCCACGGGCAAAAACTAGTATGTACAATATTTTGTTTTATTTTACGTGGAGTAGGGTTTTTAGTCTTTTAGGTATTGTGTTGTCAGTAACAGCCGGTGATCGTTGTCTCTAGCGCTGACATACATATATATCTATATGTACCCGTAAAATATCACTTGTTATAGTAACCGCTTATTACTAAGCACAATAATCTTCGTTTCAACAAACTAATCCCGTATTTCATCGTCTCACCCGCCATTTGAATCATTTCATATACCTACGCATAAATTAAACGCAATAACATTACACTATAGACAATCTTCTAGAACAATTAGTTAGTATTTACATACCAACAGTTTTAAATCTGTTTTTACTCAAAATGCCGGCAGACATAAGCCTCATAGAGTTTACATAACAATATTAAACAATGGTTTGTCTGCCTTGAAATATGATCTTCTGTTTTAAATTTAAATAATGGCGATATGTTACCGTAGCGTTATAACGTGTTCATTTAGTATTGTAGTGAATTGTATTTAGAAATAGTAATGAATAGAGGAGATATAACCTATCATGTGGGACCTAAATATGATATTAATTACTATATTTTAGACCAGCCTATCATCTGTCGAACTTAAGTTTTATTAGTAAACGTATTTGGGTGTTTGTTATTTAATCACACATAAACCATTAAACCGATTTAGCTCAATCATGGCAGATAGACCACATATCCCATATTATAACATAATTTTTAAATTGTTTCGTTCATACGTATGGTATAATTTTCCGTTTCAAGCGTGCGAAGCTACGAGCCGAAAATAATTTTCTTATTATTCAAATAACATCATTCGAGAATAAACTCAAAACGGGCGAGTACCAAAACGTTTTCATAATAATCAACAAAGAAAGGCAAGGAAATATTAAAGGGATAACATAATACCAAAAAAAGCATTCGGTAGAAATTCATGATGGATCATCACATGACATTTAACTAAGGCAAACAAGGATGATTGTTCCACTAATAATTTTCTTATTAATTTACTTTGAAGCTTACATACACTAGAGAAATATCAGCGAGGAAACATAAACTACATTCAATTATATTATTGATATTACTCATCGATTATATTACTCTAACTTTAGTACCTAATCATGGGAAAGGCACCTTTTAGCGAGATTGATTCTTCCAGTGATATATAACAAAGATAAGGAATTAAAAATGTTCGTGTTTTGATTAAAGTGATTTAAGATGAATATACTTACTGCATTTAGCGCGCAATATTTATATTGTTGACAATTAGAAAAGTAGAGCATAAACGGACCAGACTGTCTAAGAGGTACCGTACAATATCGCTTAATCCCTCATTATCAAATAAGAAGATACTATAATTGCATGACGCGAGAAGGAGACAACTATTCACTCTGTAATGCGTTGTCGTATCCAAGCGCGTGCAATCACAACGTTGCACATTACAAAGTTAGTAGTATTCGTATGTGTGATTGCTTCCTAAACTATATTATGAAATAGCCAATTTTATCGTATTAGAGAAAATCTTAATAGAAAATAATATTGTAATTAAACCTGTTTTTGTAATGACAATTTAATGACAATGTCACCTAACATAATATCTCACTGTGACATAATGTTGTTTAGCCATTTGTTGATATCTTATTGGAGTAAAGCCATTCATTTTATACTATTAACTAAATATAAATAGTATAAGTAATTATTTAAAATGTGGTTAGATACTCCTTTTGTACAAGCGAATTATCTGCATCAGACATAACGAAGAATATATAAAGTATAAACTATTTAAAGCTATTTACAAAGATAAACATTTATTTTAGTTTTTATTAAAATGTTTATTAAGTGTAAGTAATAATGAAATACGTTATAAATTACCTGCATAAGTGATTTTATATAATGTGTCAAAATGCGATTGTACAATTTGACTAGGTACTTGAAACTTATATTTTTATCCAATATTCGTCCTATATATATCTGATCAAATTCATAGAGTGCTTAATTAAGATTCCGCAGAAATTTATGAGTGCGCTTGCCGTGGCCACCGATGTTCAACCTGAACTACGGATGGAGAACCACTAAAGCAGAGGTCAAAAACGATGCAGACGCGCCCTGATTGTAAATTTTGCCATGCTTTTAAGGCAAAACCTGATATTTACTTTAATGACCAATCACATATTATTTTGTCTAATAATTCTAACCTTTGGATAATAACGAATACTGCTCACAATCAGATAAAATTTACATCCTTCCTTCTATTCAAAGATAATAAAAATATTATGCCACATTTAGACATGTTTTTCACTTATCTGCTGAAGGCAATTAAAAAACGTCACATTTATTATCTGTGATTACATATTAGTTTAACAGGTTACATACCTATCTAAAAGTATTTTTTTAATATTGCAGAAAGATTTGAATCTTTGCATCTGAAAATAGAACAACATGTATTAAAATTGTAAAAAGCGAGTAAATGTGAGTACTTATTCCTGTTGTAAGTAGTCTATGAGTTCGATAGACAGCGTTTTACTGGTACCCCATATTTGTAGAATAAGATACAATCTACATGTTTTGATAGATAATGTATTTATGTAGTTACGCTACATTTGCAAGAAAAGTATTAAAAACTCTCACGACCAGAGCTACATATTATATTGCAATGTATACGTAACGCTTTATATTTTATAACAATTATATTACATTGCTCGGCAAAAATTATTTATGCTGCCAGTCTTAAGGCACACTACCAGTTGACTTTGATGCTGAGGAATTCTATGGCGACTATTATTAGAGAGTTTCAGATTTATGATATTCCTTTTTTTATTTCTGTCAAAATATTTCATGTATAAGTTAGTTCTAAAGAATTTTATTATTTATTACTGGCTTTTGCCTTTGCTATTGGAAGTACCTATCTATTTAATATTTATTTATATTAAGATTAACAATCTTTTACGTTAAATGATATTATGTTGTGTCATACAGGGTGGCAGACGCTGCCTGCTGTGACACAGTTTTACTAGTATAGCAGCCAACGACGACCTCTTACTCTTTATGTACCTAATATCATTTTCACGGTTGTGTTTAGCGATATGCACGCATGCATTGGGGCGGACCCAATAACAGCAGTACCTATACACCACATACTATAAAGTGTATATATTAATATTCAAATTAGCTAAAATTATATATAATATGATTGTATTCGATTGTCGTTTGAGTGTCATTTGTGCGTATCGCAAATTACTTTATATGCTAGATTAAGACTGCGCCGAGCGTAAGACGCTGTTGGACTGAATGACAGAGCTTGATATTCAAATAGGCGCGCGGCCGCGCGCCATAGCAAAATTGTATGGAGGATGTGAAGTGCTTTTTTTAATAAATATGTATCTTTATTGTCAACCAATAACTTAAATATTTGGGACGGACAAATTGTAATATAACTATTTATGTTTCGTTTAAGCTGTAAAATAGGATAAATTTCTACTGTTCTATATTATAATCTAAAAATCACGTAACGCGAGCTTACGTATTTGCATTTTTCGTGCAAATTTACATAATTTTGTAGGAAAAAATATTAATTATTTTAAGATTTTTACACGGAGTAATTGTAAACACATTCATTGATATGGTAAGTGTATATTTTATATTTGTATTAAACAAAAAGTGTTGATTTTATCAACTTAACTGTGACCGCCTGTTTTGGCACATTTCACTCGGCGCAGTCTTAAGAGCCAGCTGTAAATTTTGAGAACAAATAAATTTATTATTATATATTATATCTTCCAACTTCTAGACGGAACCAAATATAAATGCAAAAACTACATTCAATTTCTTGCAATATTTTTTACGTGATGCGCATACAAACTTACATACAGAGAAAAACTAAAATAATTGTTTTGGCTATTATAAAGACCCCTTAAATACAATTTTATTACATGTACCTATAGATTCGTATATGCCGGGAAATTTACAACTAGGCTAATAGAGTTATGTAGATGTAGTTATGTAGATTATTGTAATCCTCCTTATTAGATATCTACAATAATTTGTATGTAGGTAGATCTTCTGTAGCTTACTCATAACTTCTAGGCTCAAAAATCTAAATTAAATGCATGTAAACCCGCAGAACACGGCTAGTAATACATAATTATATTGTTAAGAATAGAAACACGTACTTTGGTCTTTACCAATGGTTAGTAAATCATATAGACCCGACAGGATGGACAAAGCAATGCCCGTCCAGGTTAATATACGCATCCGTCATATTTACGACGATGCATTGTTTTATCAAATTCTATATTGGACTAGCCGACCTGACATACGTCATCCTGCCCGAACCGATCGCGAAGGCTTTAAGTATATTTTTCTTATTTTAAAATACGACTCCCGCTTTAGGAACAAATCGCGCAATATTGCAAACTTTTAAACAACTGACCCAAAGAATAGCCCGTCTCGGACTCGACTCATTTGCGAATCACACAAATTGTTCCGTGTGGGAAGTCGAACCCACAATACTCGGCGTAGTGGTAAAGCGATCCCTTAAACCAAGCTATCAGTACAGTAATCACTATCGGTATATCTTTACTTACTAATATTAGTTTATTTGTTTGTTTGTTACGCTTCAACGTCTTAACTTCTCGACGAATCATCATGAAATTTCTGTCGCGTGAGACTACAAACATTCAAATAACGAATATGACACCCAAACTTGGAACAACTATTAGTGGCTTTTTCCCGTGTAGTATTTGAACTTACAACAATCAGCGGAGTTGTAGGAGCAAGTCAATCATTGAAACCTAACCATCGACGGATAGATATCACTATTACGTGTAGCCTAAAAATATAGCTGGTGAAATAAATATGAAAAATGTGAAATACACATCTGCCTAACTCTTCGGGAAGATAGGCGTAAGACTACGTATGTATGTATATATAATAATTAAGTAAACCTCCACCTTAACTCGTTACGCGCACAGATACTCAATGGTTAGATTTTGCAGTAGATTTTTTTGTCTTAGGGCTATCAATCTTGTCGGATATAAGTATTTAGTGCTTGTAGAAATGTTAACATTTCACGTTCATTGAAATTAAACTACTAAATACGGTTTTTATCGCTTTGTTTATTTAACACTGTATTACATAATTGAAACTGTTACACTACTACTACTATTAAAACATACAACACAAAAAATTATTAATATTATTTATATTTAGGTTTACACTTTCCCCGACGTTTCGGTTGCTTTTCAGCAGCCATGGTCACGGGGAGACTAAGATGGTAGTTGTCTCAATGTTCCAGTGTAGTTATTTCAAAGTACCCGAACATAATTTAACCATTGGTGTTTCTATTTACGCAGAATGAGCTCAAAGTATCATGAAGTCATTCTGCGTAAATAGAAACACAAATAACATCATCAATAGTAGTAGTAGTGTAACAGTTTCAAAATTATGCAATACAGGGATAAATAAACAACGCGATAAAAACCGTATATAGTAGGTAGTTTAATTTCAATGAATAACATTCGCGTAAACAAAAGACAATATTATGTATTTCACGTTCATTAATCAAATAATCCGAAATCTTATCTATTATACTTTTAGCAGAGTAAAGACTAATTTGTTCACCACTTTGTTTAAGGAAAATGTCTAAGCAAGGGGTAATATGATAAGAAAATTTAATAACAAATTTCCTAAAGCGATAAGCTATTAAAGTAGTTCAGTTCGTCTCGTAAACATTTTCCTACATAATTATTTTATATTTGAAATGTACAATTTTCCTGTTTACAATGTAGGTACTTACTACTTAATCGTTGTTTTACTATATCTTACAACCCACGCCGACGCGAATGGAGTGCACATAGGTCTTACTATTTATAAATAATATGAGTTATATAATTACGTCTGCTCTGTGTTGTAGGTACCTAAAGATTCCGCAGGTCATGAACTGAGATCTTACTAACCATCTCTTTAATCATTATCGGTGAATGTGGCAGAAGATATAAAGTAGCTTTATCTTTTTCTAGCGATTGCTATGACAGTGCTTTACACGGTGAGTGTAAAGCCTCTGGTATCTTAAGGTACCTATAAGACATTTTTAGTCCAAAGTGATACTAAGCTAGTACAAGGACAAACTTAATAAACATCTGTTTAACTATAAGTAAGAATAGCAGGCTACAAGCTTTAACCAATTGCCAGAATCACTAATAAAAAATAAATTTATCATTCAAACTTTTTCGAACACAGGCCTTAATTTGAATTCGCTGAAATAACAACACCAATATACCGCGCAAAATATTCAACGAATGTAAGTATTTTGCTGCCAAATTAAACCAAATTCAGTAAACAGTTACTATATTTGGAACAAAGAAAGTTAAATATTGAACTTGGCATTCGTTAGGATAACGACCTGCTCTTAACACAAATAACAAACAATAAAGTGCACATTGACCGCTTTATTGAACTTACTTTTTGATAAGACAGGTACCAATAAATGGGAATGAATTTGTAGCTGGGGTAAAAAGTAATAAGTCCAGTTTTAAGGTCTTGTTTTTGTTTACTTATTACTAAAGTACACATTTAGGACACCAAAACCAAATCAATACAACATTTTTTAAAGTAGACTTATTATTCGCTTGTTAGCTACAGAAATATACAATCCAATGTGCTATAAATTAAAAATTATACGCTACATAAGCCTAATATTGCTGCACGCAAGCCCTTCAACAAATTAAATTAAAATCCAGTTCTCCTCCTAAATCTGTTTCAAATCCTGACTGCACCTTAACATTTCCATCCTTGATCTAAACTTGTGTAAAAATAACTTTGGTGTATTGAAACGCACCCAGTATACGGCTTGCTCCCTATTACTCTGACGTAAAACATTTCTGGCAAAATGCGGGTCAAATACCTACACTTCAGCCTAATAAGTAACCACCTAGACTTAGACACAAGCCTGTATAATGTATACAGGTTTGTGTCTAGGTCTCGGTCGCACTTTTAATGTTTCTTTAGCGAATATTAACCTTTAGCTGTATAAACTATGAAAAATCATCCTTTATTTTAATATTTATAAGTACCACCAGACCCATCCTCAATCCAGACGCGTTGGCTGGATTGAGGATGGGTCTGATGGGATTGGCATATCCAAACCCTGAGGACTTCAGGCTTCTCCCTCTGAAGTGTACGCTACGACTGATGCCGTACATTCATAGGGAGCTAAGGGATCCCAATGGGTCGAAGTGTCGCCGGTCTGTACTGACTGGCCCACACACATAAGATGAGATAGTATTTATAAAGACAAGCACGGGGAATAACTTCTGATCACGGATAACTTTACAAACATTAAAACAACGGACTCGACGACCAAAATCACCCAGTCTTGGAACAACTGTATAATTGTGGATCACGCATATTTTGTCGCGTGTTGAATTCGAACTCGCAACACTCGGCATAGTAGTAAGTAGTGGCAAGGCATCACTCAAACCATTACGCCATGTTTTTACAACTGCCACGATATCAGGGCATTGTTTAACCTTTTAATGAGTAAATTATTAACAATAACAAATTTAAATTGTTAGATAAAATATCTAAACGTTGGGTTTTGCCAAAACACAATAAATTAGAATTACAATCAGTTTTACATTAATATGCTTGTACGATATTGAGTACATACATCCTGTCACAAATACACACACGCTTTGCTTTGCAACAAATCGATAAAATATGATTGCTGTTAAAAAACGGTAACAAATTTTATCAAACGCATCAATCGCCCACGTTTTCGTAGCGATTAAAATAGCCGATAATTCCCTGCTTCGATGATTCTATGGCTTATGCTAGTGATAAAAATTTCAAGGGCCTAGACATTGATATCGCATGTGCTAGAATGAGACAGCGTTACACGTGTATAGTTTTGTCTCGTTCGCGCTCATGCAATGACAATGTTTTATGAGATGATGATGAAGATGATCACGAGTCACGAGTTCAATATCATTATTAGATATTTCTTTTAAGAAATTGGCATCGCGGTGGCTGCCAATCTTGTTTGGTAAAAACCTCGTCCTTTTTGTAAGAACCTAAAACATAAAATTATCGAAATATCGATATACTCGTATTGCACATCTGTCTACGCCTTTAGAGACGTACTTAAAAAAATAGATAAAATACGACTGCTGATAAAAACGCTAATAAACTTATGTATACACTCGGCATATTGGGCCAAAGATAAAAACAGCTCATCGGATAAACGTGACATAGTTTTGTAGGGATATTTTTAAAGACACATCGAAAAACTTATCACTCTTCATCAATCACATCTCACATCAATTAAACAATTTTTACATCAAATAAATTATTTCATTGCAAATAGACCAATCGTTTAACAAAACTAGTACAAGAAATAATTCGAAAATATACATCAAATGTGTACCTATTATATATTTCCCTCAAATGCGCGACAAAAAATTTGTTCAGTGTACAAAAATATGATTCTCATATAAAATATACTGATTGCACATCAACCCGGGCGTACATACCTGATACTCACACCCTTAACAATATAACTTCTTCTTGCAACATGTTTCTCAATAATCATTTTACATAAGTACATACCCAAAAGAAAATAGTGGATTAGGTTAGGTTAGAACTGCGAGCATACAACGCACGAGCCGAGCGAGCGATGCTGCGAACAAGCGTATGCCGCAGCAGCGGCCGGCGAGTGCTAGAAACAATTTATTTACACAAACAAACAAACAAAATTACTTCATCCTTCCTCCTGATATTCCCCCGTCATTACAACAATTGAAGCTCCACTTTTAAATAAATAGCAATGCGTCACAAACTTAAATTGTTGTTAAGGTTATAATATTTTGAGATAACTATTTTGTTGTGCAACCAGTATTTTTGATTAGGATACCTACGGATTTGCAAAAGGAAGATTTTTTGATTTGCAGTTAAATACTAACCATTTTTTAATACGACGTCTGGTAGATAATAATTCATGTTTGCACCGCGGGCAATTCATAAAAATTGATACTATATGTAGGTCAAAGTCAAAGTCAAAATCATTTATTCATTTAGGTCACAAAGTAACACTTATAAACGTCAAAATATATGGATTAGTGAGTTTACTAAGTTACTGAAGCTACATTTAGGTTAGTTGCTAGGTTCAGGCAAAGGGTTGAGCCTATGAGAAGAAACCTGCAGGAAACTCATCATAGGTACTATATAGATATATATGTAATTGGCTTTTACGTTTCTAGTCGAGACATTTATCATAACCGGAAACATTTTTGAACTCGTCGCTGCTTCTGAGAATGTTCTATAATAAAAGCCTTTTAATACCTCGCCTCAGCCCCGGATTTAGAATTTTTTCGAGGTGGGGCAAAAACTGATAATGCTGTTCCTGCCCGCCTATATTAAGCCATTTAACTGATAAATATGGACCACCCGGAAAGAACGCCACAACGATCGGTCTAGCGCTGTACATCCCGGTGAAGCCTATTTTTTTTAAATATTCATACATGGATGAGTATTTATATTATTTTTATTTATTTAATAAGGCACACAAAACAAAACATGTTACATTCAGTATAAAACTTATAAACTATTAAACAGTTTTGGTTTAAACTATGGTTCTAAGTGATCTAACTATGTGTACCTACACATCACGATTATTAGATATTGATCAGTATCTACAAGTTGACGCTAAAGAGCTCTTATTTAAATTAAATACCTACACAAATAATAATATTGGACTTAATCTTACTAAGTAAATTACAACATGTTTATATAATATATGTAGATATGTTATGTATGATGCTTATCTATACTATGAAAATAAAGACAAAATATGCCTGACAGTATTTTTAAATTGTATAATTTTATAGTTAAAAACGTCTAGAGTATTACGATATTTAGGTAATAGATCATTAATCATTATACATACGACACATTCTGACCAACGGATTGTAAAATATGTGTTATTGATGTAAACGTCCAAAATGAAGCTTTTAAGATGTGGGTGGCGTGATCTGAATCTGGTATTTACGTTTATTTGAGATAATAATTCCGGACATTCTATAATAGAATGAAATGTGTAAAACATAATATATTTTAATTACATGAAGAGAATTTTAGTATGAATATTGGCATGCCATATATTTAAAAAATTACTCTAATTCGAGTAATTTTGGGCTGTTGCGAATTTTTACTTTTGATTTACAAAATTTTATTCTTTCGGCGAGTAAAATAAATCAGGTGAATATTTAATCAAAATTACGAGTAAAAATTACCCCTAGTGACTGATAAAGTAAACACTCCTTAATTAAATTTTGATTTGTAACATATCATAAAAAGTTAAAGATCAATTTCATAAAATTTATATTAATTTGGAAAATAATTTGCATTAAATTATGATAAAATTTACAATCAATAGTTTGATATTTCTATAAAATTCGTCCGATCACATCAGAATGGCCTGAAATAAATATTTCGATAAGAAAAAAAATTGTAGACCTAAGACGATCTATAGTAAAATAGCTACTCCTTCCGCATGCACTTGTCCTACTTTAGAATCAACACACTTTATAAAATACCTCGGCCTAACGCTTGACGCTAATCTAAATTTTCGCAATCACATTGAGTTATTTAATTATGTAAGAGAGTACGAATAAGAAAGAGTTCTTGATTTTATTATTTCATCAGTTGTTGATTTTAAATCACTCGCGTTGCTATAGAAACCACTGAGCGAGAGAGAAATAAAGAGATCGTCTTTCTTTTTCAAGCATACGTTTGTTTGCATAACATGTAAGTCGCAAGAAGCAAAATGACATACGAATAATAAAGGCCAAAATTAGCCGAAGACTAACGTAAACTATTAAATTTTTAATCTGTAGTTTAGAGTAAAAATTACTTTAATGATGAGTTGTGTATTCGTCTGCCAAGTTTGAATTTGCCGCCCGAGCATGGTCCCCGGCTTGCCCCTCACCTAAATCCGGGGCTGCCTCGCCTAGGAATTGAATCCTATTGATCGGCCACAAATATAAGCACATACCTACTTATGCCACTGAACTAATGAGGTTGTTAGTGTATATCTCACTCACGACTGATATTATTGCACTAGCTGTGCCCTGCGGATTCATTCACGTTTAAGATTACTGCTCTGCTCCCATGACTCGTATCGTGAAAATTATATAATATAGCCTTTGACTTTCCTCGAGAAATGGGCTATCAAATTAAAACAATATTTTTTATATCTGACCGGTTGTTCCAGAGATTAGCGCGTTCAAACAAAAGCAAACAAACTCTTCAGCTATATTAGATTTAGTGTAGCCACAGATAATATAACTTTACTACTAGTATAGATTACATAACGCGATTTAAAACAGTTTCCTATCACTAAACGACATCATTTGAACTCAACATGCGTCGAACATTCTCCTGAATGATGACCATTTCCTAGCCATATCGCGCTATGATTGAACTTTAATCGTTATGGAAACCGCATGAAGTGATAACCAACAATGTAATGCCTTTAATGTATACAAATACTGTCCAATGCCCAGGACGAACAGTGCTATTATGGATTTCTGTAAAAAAAAAACAGTCTCAGCAATACTTAGTCTCGCCCTGTATCGAAGTAGTATTTCGTTGTTAATTCTTTTAGTATGCTTGTCTATACATATACATTCATAATTATCTATACTTACAAAACTGATTGTTTGATCGTCTGTCTGTGTGTTTATATCTTTATAACAGTATGTTCATATACTATTTATCAAATTGCGATGAAAATAATAACTTATGGTGCACACGCCTGCATAGTTTTGAGAAAACCGCAAAATTGAAGAGATTTTGAAACATTCGCATCGATTATCCTTAAATATTTGACTTTATTATTTCAATAGGTACTACATATATTATTGATGATCCTAGTTCTCGCGGATTTGATACTAAGAGATGATTAATTAAGTGCCATTACCGATAACACAGAATAATCGAAGTCATTAAAATTGTGTTAGATTATAAACCTCTTTACACGCGTTTTAATTGTAAATCGATCGACTGCTGTAGCCGCTATTAATGTCTGTTGATAACCAAGATTATCTCTCAGTAGCACACGTGGTGTTATAATCGATTATTCAATATCGATATTAACTGACTATAAAAGTTTATCCTCATAATAGTAGTCATATATTGTAAAGTATGGCGTTATGAATGAAATATAATCGAAATATAATTCATGAGTGGGCGTTGTATATAAAAACACGTTTACTATTGTTTTATCACACCATTCGCTATACTCGAATAATGTTAATATGTGTAATGCTCGCTTCGTTGCAAGTCGACATAAAACCTTGTACATTCTTAGGTATATTTTTCTTGTTCGGATTCGTGTCGCTTACTCAGACGTTAGATTAGAAAATTCGATTTCAGGGTGGCGGTCAATCAAGAAACGCTTTTTAATGGATGAACTTCAATCATACAGAATGTAGAGCCGTGTAAATAACCTTTGTGAAAATTAATAAGAAGACAGATGAGGCATTGATTACAATATAATTATGGTTCCTTTTCGAAGGGTGCTAAAATTACTCAAGTACAGAGTACAAGACAGTTTCGCTAGCTATGTTTTCAATCCCACGTAATAGGGAGCTAAACAATTCTGCTTCTTCCGATCATATATTTCGGGCTACGTGTTGGTACTGAGAATTTCCTAATAGAAAAATTCAATACCACTTTGCTTGACCCAGGTAATGAATCTAGGGTTCGAGGTAGGCCGGTATCATTATCTAGCTTACATGAAACGAGACCTGCGAAGCCATTTAATTATATCCTATTTATTACACCGTGGCGAATTTGGTGAATAACTGTCGTATTAATCTGAATTGCTTTAAGTGAATTCATCTGCCTTAATTTAACGCAGAGGTCAATAATGTTCCCATGAGCCACTTCGCGTGTTATCCTTTATGACGGACACGTGAGCAAAGGTTCATTCACCGTTAACTCGATTATTCCTTTACACCGGTAGTCATTTGTAAGAAGGAATTTATGTCTGACAAGTACCTACTAGCCATTGAGTATAATGCTGACGAGTATTTTATCGTTGACGCCAGTTACAACAATCGTCCCACGTAACAAGTTTATTATGCAATTGTGATAGCAATCTTTTCTTAGTTAAAATGGTTGACTGAAATTGAAATACACGCGGTAAAGTTAATTCACAAAATCCAATAGACCGAAGAGTAGTTTAAAAGGTGTCCTTGACACATAAAATTAATAATCTCCTAGTTTCGTAAAGAAGTTCGCTCACATTCATCAACACAAATAGGAGGCATTTAGTGTAATTGGCACGTCCGTACCGACGCGATACTTTTAGAAAAATGTACCCATAGATTACAATGTACCTGTACTGTGTAGTCGTGGGGTTTTAATTTGAAATCTGATACTGAAACCGCTCGTGCGCATAAAATACTTGTTTTATCTTTAGTTACACTGTGTCTGTTTAATACAGTGATAAATACGTACATACGTTCAAAGCTACATTTTTCTATTTCTTACTTTTATATTTACCTAATAATTGTTTCCTAACGGGATCGGCAATCAGTGTAGTCTATTAGGGAAGATCACCCACCAGCCCGATTGCTGATATTGAGCAAATAATTTTATCCGTGTTGAGAGATTATATATTATTGTTTCAGGTAGACGAAAATGACAGAAAAGGAATCGGAATTAATGGATAAAGCCGAAGTAGGCAACGGGATGGTGGCTGCAGAAAGTACCGTTAAATTAAAGCGGGAACTGGGTTTGTTCTCCGCTGTCAACTTGATACTTGGTGTTATGATCGGATCTGGTATATTCGTCTCACCCTCGTCAGCAATGGAACATTCAGGCTCAGTCGCCTTATGCATAATTATATGGATTGTATCTGGAGTAATATCCTTACTAGGTGGGTGTAGGTAAGAGACCTATAATATTGATATCAAAATAAAATCAATCTTTAATATATTTGACCATTGTACTTCTTTTTGTTCAAGGAGCATTATCATTTGCTGAATTAGGAACAGTTGTTGGTAAATCCGGCGCTGAATACGCCTACTTCAAAGAAGCCTTTGGAAAAATGCACAAATTTTGGGGTCCTCTACCCGCGTTCATATGCGCATGGATTTACGTTGTAATTTTAAGACCAGCTGAAGTAGCTATCATTGTTATGACATTTTCAGAATATGCAATGCAACCTTTTACACACGATTTAGATCCAAGATACAGAAATATGGCTATTTCATTAGCGTCTGTGTCTGCATTGTGTAAGTACTTATATTTTTTTAGTTTACCTTTATAGTATCTATTGACATCATTCCTAATTAATGATAAGTATTTGATAATGATAATTGATTTACCCACCTCATTTTTCTGTAAGGTATTTTATAATTGTATAATTAAATATTTACATCCATATATTATCATGTTTCTGCATAATATATAAGTAAAAGAAAAGTCAGTAAGTACAAAAATTTTCAGTATATCGAGTAAATTGACATGCCAAAATCGACATAAAAAACATACATAATGATAAATAATATTAGCACTGTATTAAACTGTCCTACTGCTGAGCATGGGCCTCTCCACAAGGTGAGAAGAGTTAGGCCATAGTCCACCGCGCTGACCCAGTGCGGGTTAGCAGACTTCACATATCTTTAAGAATATTATGGAAAGCTCTCAGACAAGCAAGTTTCCTCATGATGATATCCTTCACCGTTAAAGCGAGCGCTAATTAATTATTAATTACGCACATAACCTTAAAACGTAAAAGATGCATACCTTGGGATTGAACTAGGCTAAGCTTAATTAAAAATGTTAAACAGTACTTATAGCTTTGACTGTGAATTAACACAGATGATACATCGATGAAACGCGCTATATCTATGTATATCCTTTTTACAAGAATTATCTATTGCAGACCTGCATAAAAGATAAGCGCTGTAAAAAGGTACAAGCTGCTTCGGTAGCTGCTTTTACTTTTATTGTTCTAGTTGATAAGCTAACTAACAATTGGGCCTGTCAAGTCTTAGACTTCCAGACATAATTAAAAATCTATTGGGTATACCACCTGCGTGCCCCTGTGACTCAATAAGTTAAACCCATATTTTATTACTTCCACCAATTTAAACAATTTAAACAATTTGACTTGTGTGACATATGAAGAATCCCCAAAACCAGATTACATTAATTATGCTAATGTATATCCTTAGTACCAAAATTACTATAAAATAAAATTATATAAATAGATTAACACAATTTAGAATATTTGTTGGGTTCGATTATAGAATAAAATTCTAACTCGACTTAACTCGATCACCAGTCTCAACACTACGATACGTCCCCGTCGTCTAATGTCATTAATGTCAAATTCAAAATTCAAACAACACTGGTCACGACGTGATCATTGTTGATGGAGCCATTCAACATCGAGAAAAGTTGAAGTGTTCATTATTATTTCATACAATTATTGATTACAAACAACTCCAATCTAAATACAATTATAACTTAAATTACGCAAGTGTCCTAACTATCACAACAAAGTAAGTAATATCAGTTGTCTGTTGTTAAATTTACGAAATGCAATAAGTAACATAAAATGTATTGTAAATATTATCATGTAATGTAAATATTATTTTTTAGAATGTCTACCGATCGGAATAATAAAACACGAGACGCAGTAAAACGCGAAATAAAAGAAATACAGGCTCGCTGCATGCACTTGTGGAATGTAATCGACAATTCGCCTTTAGACGCTCCTAACATTAGCTTGGAACAAATAACCGAGAAATCTCTTTGTTACATCGAGGGACTGCGTACTGAGATTCAGAATACTGATGCACCAATCCCGGCAGACGACAACCTCCTTACAAGCCAGTTTTTAAAAGAAATACAAGACAAAACTAGCCAAGTAGAAGAATTAACGGCATATACAAAAGGGTCTATACATGATCTTGATGCTGAAATAAACAGGTAAGATAAGTATATGTTTAATTAAGAAGATTATTAGTAATTTGAGTTAAAAATTACTTAGGTATATTATTAGTAACACCAGCTTTGGTCTATCAGCTGTATTTGATTAATCTTACTGTATATGAACTTAAATATTTAATACTGCTTAATTACTACTTTTTTGGATGAAAGCTACCATATGTCCTTTTATGTAACCTGGATAAAGTGTATGCAAAATTTTATGATATTCTGTCAAGTAGTTAAGGGGTGAAAGCAGAACAGATAAACTTGCATTTACACTCTTAATATTAATTACTCCTTTTAAGTGTAAATTGTAACACATTCGTTCAATCATAGCTATGCAGATGGGCACTGTGGTTTTGCACATAGTTGTAGGTTTGATTTCAGTGCTGAACATAATTTTGTTTCACTTATGAATAAGATATGCTTGCTGTGTTACTGTAAGGAGACACATATTTATTTTATACATCCTTGATTCTTTTTCTTTCTTTTAAAAAGAAAACTCTCACACTAGTGATAATTCCTGTGTCACAGGGCTTTACAAATATTCAAACAAAGAACGTCCAGATTCAGAACAACAATATTTGAAGTACAAAAATGTTTGTCCCATGTAGGATTCAAACCCACAACACTCGACTTGTGGCAGTAGCGAGACAATCACTTAAACCACTATGGCTTTATGCCATAGTGGTTTAAGCCTAGCCTAGTTGATAAGAAAAATATTTTCACAGTAGTTATATACTATAAAAAATATTTTCTTATTAACACTGTCACATTTAATGTTTCAGACTAAAAAGTTTAATAAAAATATCACAAGAAGCTCAATCTCGTCCGAAAACTAACAAGCGTGAGGTGAAACTGCAAAATATACAAAAAGCCAAGGAACGTTTTCAGATGATGAAAGATGAACTACATGGGCTCATAAAGTCTTTGTTTCCAGATTCAGACAATTTAATCATTGATATTATGGGGGTGAGTAACTTGAATTTAAATGAAATGCCTTATTTTTATTATGCTGACCATTATCATTCTATTGGAATTCCTATTTGTGGTTCTAAAAGAGACTACTGCTACAAAATCAAGGTTTCTGTAAACACAAATACTTCTTAAGAAGATTTCCTACTTAATTAAACCGCTCAAACCCCGTGACGCCTATCGGCGTCAAAACCGGACTTCGGATTTGTACACGTCAAACCCCGGTGACCCCATATGGCGTCGAGCACACTTGGTCGTGAAATGTTTACGTTAGCTCAAATAACTAATGCAAACGTAAACAATACACTATCGAGTGTGCTCGACCCCATATAGGGTCACCGGGGTTTGACGTGTACAAGTCCGTAGACGCGATCGGCATTAGCGGTATTTGACAGGTTAAAACAAAATCTTAGTCACTTAAAGAGTACTAGGCTATTTGGCTCCAACCTTCCCTTACAAAAGATTACTTCTGCACTAGGTACTCCCTAACATAGAGGAAAACTAAACAAACATTTATATAATTTGTAGATAACACAAATTATTCCATCCTAAAATAAAAATTACAACACTTATCACACTTGCACTGGTAACCTGAGTACTACTCCAACCATAAAACCAATATTTTTGTGTATTTTACAGAAACTGATGGCAGAGCAACTAAATGAGGCATCAGATGGATACATACCTATCACATCAGAGACTTACCAGATCATAGGACTGCTAAAAGACATGAAGATTGTCACTGCTAACCCTTACAACAATTTAGAAGTTAAATTGGCTTACTGACTCAATATACCACTCGAGGGGTGAAAGGCTATTTGGGTTCATTTTACGGACTTTACAGGAGAGCCATTAAAAGATTCAAAATTTGGAAAATTCGTTAAAAAAACTACTACCTTTACTTTAATGGGGATCGGAGATCTTTATTGCAATAAAACCCTTAAAGTTTTGGTATAATTATCAATAAAAAAACAGTTATGAGTTCCAAAATAAATGTTGAATAATACAAAATGATCTGTATCGCCTTATTTTTAGAGTAAAGAAATATGATTTAACATCCATCATTGTCACTAATCAGCAGCAGGTAAAATGGCTTTAAGTGACCTTACAGTGCTTATTCAGGCTTTTCCACTTGATGGTCATATATTATATAATATGGTCATAGTACAAATTAACCCATTAGTGTGGGCAAGTGCAAGCAATGTCTTACAGAAAACATGCGTAAAAGTATTTTCCAAACCAAACCTTCTTTTTACTCAGTTTCTCTGTGGGCAGTGGGCAGTTATATTAGTTGACCGGAGCGTATCTTTGCGAGCTTACACGATAGAAAGATGATAGAAATCTCTAAATTCGGGAATCTAACCCGAGAATTTATGCATGACACATATACTGCCGTTGCGCCACCGAGGCAGTGTTGTATAATAAAAGATAATTAACTTTATAGTATTAAGACATACAGTAACTGGAAATAGGTGCCAAATTTTGTTCTGATTTGGAATTTAGAGACAATAAGTTTAAGTATGTAGGAAGTGAATTTCGAAATATGAACAGCATTTATGTATTTATGTAGATTTTTCTTATTTTGATGTACCTCATTAGGTCAGAAAAATCGAAACATTTCCAGTTTTAAAGCTTAAATAAAAGTTATTTTATGATTTCAATATATCTTTTATTTATTACACCATGATTCTTGCTTATTTTAAGTCTATTTTAACTGAATGTATGTCCTAAATATTAGAGATTGGATTAGATCTTGGAACTAGCGTCCTACCTGTCATATTCTACACAACAGTGATAACTTCATATGAGACAAATATTATTGACAATTATCGAATTCATGAATGGTGATTGCGCTCGGGGCTGTCCATCACTGGCATTGTCGTATGTAATGGGGAGCCGTGTCCAACCCACCCGAAATGTATTGTGCACTCCTAACGGTCTTATGTTTCCATCAAATAATTGCATGTAGGCTATCGCTGTTTATGGGTCATCCCTCTCCTGGTATTTAATCTCAGATATACCAATGGCCTGGGGGCACGAATATTATTTTTATACCTTTTCGTTTCTAGTAAAAATACCAGCAGTATTCAAAGGCCAAGAGCCAGTCCATAGTATAAGAAAAATTGCTTGTCTGGGACCTAGTCAACAACACCTAGTGCCCCTGGGACCTTTTTTTACCCTGCGACACATGTTGTATCGCATTCACAGTGATTTTGGCCTTTGCTTTGAATTTTAATTTGATGTTCTGAAACCGTGATCACCACTTGAATTCTATTAATAAGTACATCAGTTGAAAATTCGCAAAACCAAAGAACCTGGCGGGTAGTGATAAGACCTCTAATGATTGCAGCTCTGATGAATCATATCTAATTTACGACTGAATATAATCTATTTTTGTTTCAGTTATAATGACATACATAAACATTACAAGTGTGAAACTTTTCGTCAAAGTTCAAAACATATTTGGAGTGTGTAAAGTATTCGCGTGTCTCATTGTTATAGGAGGAGGCCTCTATGAAATATGCAGTGGTAAGTCTTTGCTGTGAACACATATATAGGTTTGTTTCATTATACTGCGAAGAATATAGCTAGTCTATATACTCACTTTTTATAATAACTTTATTTGTTTTAACAAAGAAAGTTGCTGGGAATCAAAGAAAGAAAAACCAGTCATGCCAATAGACAGATGACCTTAAACTGCCATCTATAACCGTAATTGTAAACGCAAATTATTATATAAGTATCGATAGGGAAACCCTCTGCATTTATTTATTGATCTAATAAACATAGGACGTGACACGAAACATATCAACATCACGCATTACGGGGGGCCAATTTTGAAAAACCTACCTTATTTTCTGCTCATGAAATCCAATACCAATATTTTTTTACTTTTAAATACATTTTAATATGTACTTATTTGTAATTATCTTTTTTTGGCAGGCAACACTCACAACCTCAGCAAAGGTTTCGAAGGCAGTTCTTTCAACCCCGGAAATATGGCTCTCGCATTATACTCAGGGCTTTGGGCTTACGATGGCTGGAATAGTGTCACAGTGGTGACTGAAGAGATTATCAATCCGGGAACGTAAGTATCTTATTTAACTACGATTATCTATGTAACTTCGCAAGTAGATTTATTTTATTTAACCAAGCTAATAAACAAGTATATGGTCCGTTTGTTTATAAGCAGTTAACTTAGATTATGAACGCTTGCAACACCAGGAATTTCAGCCCTTGTTTGCCGGCTAAAAGCAGGATAAAATGTTATTGGGATTTTCTGTTAAGAAATGATCCATAGCAGCGCGCAGTCTGGCCAATGTTTTCTATTATGCAATTATAAGTACTTAAATTTACTTCTTACTCTACTTTAATCTTAAATTGAAATGCATCACGGCAGCCATCTTCAAAATTAATTGCCATTTTATTTTCCAGTAACGTGCCCCTCAGCATCTTAATAGCGGTGCCTCTGATCACTTCGCTGTACGTGTTCATGAATGTGGCATACATGACGGTGCTGAGCTTCACTGAGATGACGTCAGTGCCCGCGGTGGCAGTGGCGTTCGGACAGAAAGTGCTCGGGCCCGCCAGCTTTCTCATACCGCTTGGAGTTTCTATCTCTACGTTCGGATGTGCTATGAGCGTGCAGTTTGGTGTTACTAGGTATTAGTTTATTTTTATTATATCATAGACAAACAAATGTATTTTTGTTGTACAGATGATTTTGAGGTCCTATACACTTATACTTAGTTTTGTGTTCGTATAGAATGCTTAAATCATCAAAAATAATATATAAAATCTTTTTATCATGAGCAGTGTTTTGGGTTTTTCTGCTATGCAATGTTCAGTAGCAGCATGGAATTTGTAAATATGCCCGGTTTGTTAATAGCAAAGGGCTCGATCCCTATTGCATTAAATCTAAAAACATAAATATGAAATATATCAATATATGGGTGTAATAATACTAACGCTGCCTGCCCTCATCAGTCTATATACGTGAAGCTCTTTCGACGAGAAGAGCCTGAACTGATTCCCTCTATAGATAATCTCTAAAGCGATAATATGAATTTCAAATAAAGACGACGACGCCTGTTGGCTAATTTTGCCATCTTCTGACGTCATTTAATGTATTTTCTTTTTCTTTCAGAGTATGCTACACAGCTGCCCGTGGCGGGCACATGTTAGAAGCGCTGTCATACGTCAACGTTAAACGAATGACGCCAGCCCCTGCTGTGGCATTTCAAGTAAGTATTTAAAATTAGATGTCGTGTTATTTAAAGTTAATGTTAAATCCCCTTCATATTTTAATTTTGTAGTTATAATATAGTCATTGAGTACGGATATGGTGTAGTAGTTTAGATAGCGATATTGCCTCTGTTAATATTAACTATTCAATCCCGAAATAAATGTGATCTACAGACAGTTGAACTGAGTTTCTACTTAGTGTTTGTTGTTTTAAAATGTATTTTGTATAAATAAACTTTTGCTAACATGTCTATTTCATTTATAATGCAAAAGTTGTTTTTTTTAACAATCAAATTTAAAATAATTTATTCATTTAACTCACTAATTAATATTTATGAATGTCAAGATATCTTTTACAGACAAAGTATTAACAACTATCCATTTTGTTACAGGCGTTACTAACAACAATATTCATAGCAGTGGGCAACATCAAGACTTTAATAGAATTCGCTAGTTGGTTCCTATGGTTCTTCTACGGACTTGCTATGGTGGCCTTATTAGTCCTTAGAAAAACACAAGCGACGAAACCTAGGCCATACAGAGTGCCTACCATAGTCCCATACTTCGTGTTGCTTGTCAGTGTATTCCTGTCAGTGTTGCCAATTATACACGACCCGTCAGTCAAATATGTGATGGCGATTGCTTTTATTGTGATTGGATTTCTAGTTTATACTCTATTTGTTTACTATAAGAAAACGCCGACTTGTTTATTAAGTGAGTATTGTTTTTAATTCTGTGCTTTACATTCTGTAGAAATTCGGGAGGTGCAAGATTTTTATGATGTTATCCTTCACATCAAATACTAGTAACAAGTTATTAACAGTTTAATAACAACATGAGTTTGATATGATCACGTTAACTTAACTTGCTGGTAACATGTCTGTGACTGACACCGGGTAAAGCCACAGCGTGACACTTTCGCGCCAATCGTCTCTACGCGTCGGCAGATAACAACATGACTTGTTTTCGTTATCTGTGGATTGCGTAGGTACCAGCCAGGTTCGTTTTACTAACTTTATTGTAAAATATTATCTAAATGTATTTTTCTTTTTATACAGGAAACTTCACATTCCTCACTCAAGTCCTGTTCGAAAGTGTTCCGCCAACCGATCGTCAAGACTGATTTTTTATCTTTATTGTAATATTATATCTGTAAAGTGTAAATATAGTACAAACATTGAAATAATAAAATATTTAGGTATATATATATTTTGTTTTATTTCGTACGTCTATAAATATAAAAACTTGTTACCCTGTTTTATGTTGTAGGTACTCAGTTGCAGCACAGATATAGTACGCGCATTTTATCTTGGCCGGCTTGAAGTTAGCTACAAGTTACGTTCGCGCATGTACAGTCACTAAGAAAATAGTTAAATGATTATATTTAAGCTTATTATCTTGCGGAGGTAGGCAGAGACAAAGGAACTATTTGCTAATACTATATCGTATAAAATTATTTATACTTACAATATCTCGAATTATTCATTAGCTCTTCGGCAGTTGTAGTCTAGGCCTATCAAAATCCATTTTATCAATTTAAATCTTCAAGCATTTCTTAGTTATTTATACCTACGGAGGAGGATAAGAGCCAGAAGAGATTATACCAAAAAATTGCATATTATCATGTATGACCAATGTATGAAAGTCCTCGTTCACAGTCTAGTTTATAGGCCTTGTATTTAGTAGATTAGTTGACACTTGACAGATGATAGAAATTATTAATTAAATCAGATAGTTTGACCAACGTGTCAGAGTTCACATTCACAGTCAATTTTATAGACCCTGCCTTTAGTAGGTATTTGGAACTATGCAAATGGTAAAATTACATTCACATGTGTCATTGAAATGGAAGTTCGACTCAAAGTATAGCTCACCCTGATTGACAGTGGGTCTATCTTTTTTAGTCACTGCCACTTGAAGGTAGCGTGGCAACACCCTCAATGAATAGGCCTTGCGATGTACTTGGTACATTTATATTCTCGTCGTCTTCACTACTGGCCCAGTCACTTTCTGACTCCGAGCTGTCATCTGTCCCTACTCGTATTATAAATTTCTCGGTCATAGAGTCGATGACATGATCACTTCGGCGGTAATTATCTTCGACCTCCCTTACTTTTCTACACAAAGCTGCCCATTCTTCTTGGCCCATCATTTGAACTTTTTCTTTCACCAACTCCATAGTGTGCGTTATAGTCCAATCCACATTTTTTGACGCCACATGCCCTTTTATTGCAGCCCACGCCATTTCTATTGGGTTAAGGTCAGGATGGTAAGGGGGTAACCTTAGCAGAACATGGCCATGTTGTTGGAATATTTCGTCCACAATGTATCTTTTATTAGCCTCTTTATTTTGCAGTATTAAATTATATAATTGTGGCTTGTGCATTGTGGACGAATAAGGCACCCTCTTTGACCTTAACCACGCCTCCATCTCTGCTTTCAGTGAATTCGACGTAGGCGCAGGGTTTACTTGTTTGTTGTGATATGAAGCGTTGTCCATTACCACTACGGAGTTTGAGCTCAAATTTGGGATTAGCTGGGAGCGAACCCACCGTTCATAATTTGTAAAATTCATGTCATCGTGATAGTCTCCACTTTTTGCCCCGGACTTGAACATTAATAGGGCATTTGGGACAAATCCAGCTTCGGAACCAGCGTGTACTATGACCACACGTTGACCTTTGGCTATAGGGCGCTTTAGACCTTTGATAGACCCATCTGTCCAAGATTTACTTTTGGTGTGCGAACTATGCACATGTGACTCGTCCATGTATACTATGGGGCGGCCTTCGTCTCTGTATTCCTTAATTTTTTCTAAATATGTAATTCTCTTTAGGCGGATGTCAGACCTCTCGATTAAAACTTTTCTATTGTCTTCCGTGGGACGCCACTTAAAGCCTAAATCTTTGATAATTTTCCTTAAGCTGGTACTTCCACCTCGAAAATTTATGTTTTCTTGCAATTTCACCAACAGTTTTTTTATAGTTACTAATTGTTTCTCCGTTTCGTGAAAATGGTGTATGCACCGCTTTATAACACCCTGGTCAAAATTATCCAGGCCAGTAATTGGTTTGGCTCTTACCCTATTCTTGCCAGGCGTTCGAAAGACAGATATAAGATTCGTAGACTGACCCTCCTTCAGTATCCTCCGGACAGTCCTCTCCGAGGTGCCAGTCGCCTTGGCCACTCTTAAATGCACAACCTTAAGATCGATCATGCCTTCTTCCCTCTCCTTCTTCATAAAGCAGGCGACATTAAAAATAAATTTCCTCGCCTGTCGGCGAAGAACGGTATTACGCCTTGGCATTATTAATACCAAAAAAAGTCAATAACAAAAGTCAACAACAAAATTTAACTACAAAACTAAATAACAAAAATAACAACAAACGAAAACAATATCAACTTGAGTACACGACCGTACGGAAGAGCGAGATAGTTACACGAACAACCACAAAGTGCTGACGAGTGACTGAAATAGCGAATCCTTAAGCATTATGGCCGTGCAATTATAGGGAAGTACCACTTATTTTTCGCAACTTCTAATTTCTTAAGATTGTCTATGGCACTAATCCGATTGTCTATGCCACTCAAATAAAAAGTTATTTAAAAGGTTTTTAGTTTTTAAATAACTTTTTATATAATACAAAATAACGTAAAACCATGTGTGATTAAAATTTCAATGAATACAAAGATATCGATGTTACGTAATAATAATAGATGAAGCAAGGCGTGCAAAGTAAATTGTTAATATGTTGTAACATTTTATATATCTCTTAAAACATAATAATATATGTTAATATTTAAAGTATTTCATTTTGTACTATATTAAAACAATGAATATCATAGTATTTATTTAACTGTTCAACTTAAAAATAGACTATAACAAAATAAATCATAATCTAAATCTGATATTTATAATATACAACATTATTTAATATATTAAATCGTAATGGATTAAATCGATTTTCCAGTATTTATGGTATTATTGTTACGCATCGAGTATGCATTGGTCAGTCACTAGCTAGTGTTACCGTCCCCGCACCCCGCACCCTGTCACCAATTAGTTCCAAAAAACTGCACTGCGCAGCCACTTGCGACGAACTTCAATCCGGCCAAGATAAAATGCGCGTACTATACTATAAATGTGGCCGTTAGATGGCAATATGCTTGTAGCACGTCTGATGTAAAAGCTATATTATGTATAAAGAGTAATTTCACAATCAACCTATAATAAATGCCATTGTGGCGTATGTATATACACACAAGCAACTATAAGATTACGAGGAACCTGGAATCGAACAGAGCATCATACGTCTAGCCACGGTAAAACCAACTCACGAACTGGTGAGTGGCGGAGCGCGATTTTTTTTTTGTATTACTTATTGGCCCTCAGATGGCCTTGACAACTTTACGCGGACTATGGGTGAACGCAGAAGGCTCCCAACCTGTTATAAAAAAAGTGTTCCCGTAGCTTTGCGCATGAATCTGTTTTGTAGTATTTGTAGCCTATGGATCCTGTTTGGCTTAACGTGTGCGAATACTACACTAGCGTATGTCATGATAGGTCTGACACATGCTGTATACAGCCTAACCTTGTGTCTAAGTGATAATTTAGAGCGACTGTTAATAAGAAAATGAAGCCGACCTAACACAAAGGCGGCCCGGTTACGAACCAGCCTTAGGTGAAGTCGGAAAGAGAGACGATCATCAAGGGTGACACCTAGATATTTGGCTTCTCTAGCCCATGGGATAGCGGAGCCAAACATCCTTATTTGTGGGTCGCACCCGAGGGGTACAGGTGAGATGGCCTCCTGTGAAACAACACCGCCTGACTCTTCTCGCGATTGACCTCTATTCGCCATTTCCGAAACCAAGCGCCTAAGGCGTTGGCCGCAGATCTGAGTTTCCTACTAATTGAACGTGAGTCATTACCTGCACAATAGATAGCTGTATCGTCTGCAGAAAGTGCTGTCTGCGCGAGCCTATGCATCGGTATGTTGGCGACGCGCGAAGCTACCATCTGTTTTTATACGTGGCACTATTTATACGCACGCACACACGCGTAAGGACCGCCGCGCCGCACGCACATACGCATAAGGATTTCCAAGAATTCCCTCGTAACTGTTAAATTTTTGTTTACTCGTCGCTGATTGGTGTAAATGATTATTGTAGATACACATTAGTGCTAGCGTTACTTGCATGTACAATAAATGGGATATAAGAAGGGTTAAAAATTTAAAATATATTCTCAGTTGAATCAGTCTACGTGTTTCAATATAACCCTAACGGTTACCAGCTACGGACCTGGTTTATGCCTGCTGGCTGATCTACAACCCTAACGGTTACCAGCTACGGACCTGGCTTATGCCCGCCGTCTGTAATGCGTTAAACTATATATCGATATATCAGGGCTATCATACCGGTACAAAACAGGTTATAAAATCTCGTCATCGGTCATAGGATCTTAAACTATACCTTAGAATTTTATTAGGATTATACCAAAAAGAGGCGACAATTCACTCGACAACCCTGAGTTGTATAGATCAATAATTTCATTGCTGCCATAGTTAAGTAACATTTTAAAATGTCTAATAGCTCCACTTCAAAAACCTACACATTAGGTAAATCAACCATTGATGCAGTTAGGAAAACAGTGACTTCATAGAATCTATAATTTGTACTAGATATACAAAGGAAGGAAGTAGAATACTTTTCCATTTCCCATACCTACGTCTTCTCCCTAGCCTTTATTATTTCCAAGTCACTTGGGGTCGGCTTTTCTGGTCTAACCGAATTTGACTGGATATCAGTTTTTACACGGAGCGGCTGCCACCTGACCTCCGCAACCCGAAGACTAACGATACCCTAAGGCTAGACCAGTGTCAGGATATTATAGGGCACTGACTTCCCAATAACGACTGCCATAGATGTTCATGGCAGCCGGGACCGACGGCTTAACGTGCTCGCCGAGGCACGGAGCAGGCGATAATTGTCAATCAATACTATCCTACGTGTAGTTCTAATTAAATACGTCGTGAGTTCCAAGACAGTTTCACTTTCCCTGGGACTTCACGAAAGACAAAACTAAGTATTTTGTATGGACACCACTGCCGAACCTGGCTATAAAACCAATTGCATTAAAATGTTAATCGCCTCAAAATGTTCGCTAGCCGTAATCATAATCTGTAGCATTGAGTACTAGTATAGTATTATTTTATCTGTGGTCCGTATTCATACTACGGAGTCCGTAGTATGAATGTATTGCCATCTGCTAGGCCCATTACCAGAATAAAATTGTTAGTGCAGTCACTACACTAACAATTCGGCAGATGCGATTTCATAACCGCAATTTCTTATATGTCTATAAGACGAGCTCGATTAAAGACTTACTATGTCCAAAAATAGAAACACGAAGATAACAAAACTTGGCTCATAATAATATATTCATCGTTGAACACGTAAACAATTAAATCTTGTACTCGACTAATTTTATATTTATTTAGTATGCCTTTTATATATGTAGGTACAACACTATAAGTCGCAAACGACCGTATCGGCGAATTGTTTGCTAAAATCTAAATAAAACTCTAAAAAACGTTTTATTGTGGAAAATTAATGTGAGATTCGTAAAATATCATCATGGCTTACCACTACGTGGTCACTGCACAAAAACCAACCGCTGTTATATCATGTGTTACAGGTAAAATGTCCAGTTTCAGTATGTTATTGTCACATTGAGGTTAACTAACATAGTATAGATCTTGAGCTATTTTCAGAGATTTATGGGCGTTGACGATAATTGTAGACTTCGAAAGCCTTTGATAAATGATTTTGATCTATCCCGCTAAACATAAAATATAATAATATGCTTATTAGACTGAAAAATCTCTGATCTCTCCAGTGCTCTTTCCTCATGCTTATATTATTGTGTTGGAAAACAATGTTGTGATTTGGTTACTTCAGTTTAGATTTATATAATGCTTCACATATTTTCTATTGATCAACATATTGTGAAATATATTTATTTTTAGTCTCTACAGATCAAATTTCACTTTTAATCCACATGTATATAACAAGATGCTTTGGAAAATTAGTGTTTTACTTTAAAAAATTGTGTTTACCAGTCGTTTTATTTAGATTAACATGATGTTTAATAATTTTTATCTATTAAAATATTATCTAATCATAAAAATATTTATGATTTGCTTGAAGTACAAGCCTTTTCCTGTATAGAACTTACAGGATCTAACCCCTTTCTGTCTCTAGTACTAATATCAGCACAGTTAAATAAACTGTCTCAAACTCCATGCCGAGCTTTAGTGCTCTTCCTTCTTCTTCTTTAATTCACACACTTACAAGTGAGAATTTTCTCCTTCAAGAATACTGTTTCAATAAATTGTTACAAAATAAATATAACCCTGGAATTATTTAAATACATATTATGGCTCTTAATCAAACATATATATTATTGCTGGTTTTATACAATTACATAAGAAATGTCACAAAAACTTGTTTACACAACATTTCTTAACATAAAACTGTAAAACTAAGGTTAAGTTAACACTTAAAAGATTATAGTTACAGATAATTTTAATAAATCTCATTTATAAGCTTCATGTGTCTACTTTATAAGGATAAGATAAAAAAATACACAAATAGTTAGTCTTGAGTATATCAATTATCATTATTGGTTAATATGGAATGTAGACAGTCATCGGGCTCTATTTGTATAGGGCCTGATGACCTACATTTATGAAACTCTATACACTCTGGCAAATATTTTGTTTATAAATGTATATTCATAACTGACGGATGAAATAATATTATGTAGTCCATACTACTATCTCTCTTGGTTACCCTGAATAAATGACAAACAAACTGCATAGTTTGTTGTAAAAAATGCATTCTAATTACATAATAAGCAGATTAATAATATTGTTATTCTGATTGAACTGTATATGGATTGATCTAGTGGTTTAATTCAGTACTGACTTTTCTAAGTTGTCATAATTAGCAGTAATAGGGTAATACTTATAGAAAATTATAAATCCTATTGTACTGGGTTTGGCTCTAACCTGTTGACTATAGATAAGACATAGAAAATATAGATTACAACTAAGTAGCTGTTTACATTTGCTTTTACACATCTTGATGGCACATGTGCAAAAAATATCAAGAATCCTCTATACATATATATATGCTTTTTATTTGATAAATGTCTGTTAAAGACATGCTCATTAAGCTAAAAAGAAAACATTATTCAAATTTTCTCTTTAGAATTCCTGTGTCATGGGAGACAGTACAAACATTAAAACAACAGACATGGAAAAGATCCAAATTCAGTACAATAATTAGTGGGTCACAGAAATTCTTATCCTGTGTGGATATTGAACCCACAAAACATGAGCAGTGCAGAAATCTTGCAATTGTGCTTTATCCAAAATAAAACATACAATTTATGTGTTGATACTTAATATATTTTCCATTTTAACTTTTTAGGAAACTTCACATCCCCGACAGACTTGAACCTTCTGGTAGCGAAGGTGTCTCGTTTGGAGATGTACCTCGTGACGCCAGAGGGACTCCGCCCTATGAAGGAAGTAGGACTATATGGGCGAGTCGCTAAAATGAAGCTGTTCAGGCCTCCAGTGAGTAACTATCTAACCTATATAATCTCATGCCTATATATACTCAAATGGATAAGCAGAGTTGCATTAAAGCCAGCTCCCATGAAAAAGTTGAACAGCATATTACACTATATCAGATACATTTTCAGACTATATGCCATTACTGAGTATTTCATGACTGAAAACACCTCTATCAAAGAGGTATCGTGTCCAATACTCGATTCCGCCAAATATTCATTTTTGTTAGGTGTTTCTTGCGCAGGAGCAACACGCATTCTGGAAGTGTACTTGGAAAGCGGCGATAGGTTCGCCCGCTGTTATGTGGGATTTAAAAACATAGTTGGCATGTTGGTGTAATACACATTTGACTACAACCTTGGAGGCATTAGGTTATCAAACAAAATTGTGATACTAATTTTCATTGCAAATGTCATATCTATAATATTAAATTATTTAAGATATGATCATGACAAAATATTTTTCCAGTATGAAGACAAGGATCTCGTGTTCATCCTGACAGCTCGCTATAACGCCATGATATTAGAATGGAGGACAGCAGCGAATGGTGAACTGGAAGTAGTGACCAGAGCCCATGGCAATGTCGCAGACAGGATTGGAAAGCCTTCAGAGAATGGTATTCTAGCGGTGATCGACCCGCAAGCAAGAGTTATTGGTTTAAGACTATATGATGGTCTCTTTAAGATTATACCACTGGATAAGGACTCAACTGAGCTTAAAGCTGCTAGTTTAAGGTTGGTAAAATATTAATCTTTTTATTTTAATAGGCTCTTCGACGGTTTCGAGTCCCGGGTTAGGCAACGTGTTTTGGTGCTTGTTTGTCAAGAAATTCGCAGCATGAGTCTGTAACTGCGCCTAGTGAATAGCAATAGTCCAGACGTCTATTGCATGGTACCTAAATTCATAGCTGGCTATATATGGGTGTTATACAGTCCTGCTTTCAGGCAATATAAGTATTATATGCTATAGGATAGGAGCCTATTAAATACAAAATCTCACTCTCAGACATGCCTCACGATGTTATCCTTCACCGTTAAAGCGACCGATAATTACCTATTTAATACGCACATAACTTCGTAAAGAGATGAGAGATGCGCGCCTTGGGCCCCAACTGGAAACCTCTGCGTAGCAGTCCAACAGCGCTGCGTATAAGCAGCGATAACGTACTGGGAGACTGTTTACCGGTGAAGGAAAATATCGTGAAGAAACCTGCATGTCTGAAAGTTCTTTACAATGCTCTCGAAGATATGTGAAGTCTGCCAACCCTCACTGTACCAGCGTGGTGGACTATGGCCTCACCCTTCTCACACTGAGAAGAAGCCCGTGCCCAGTATTGGGACAGTTTAATACAGGGTTTATATTATGTTATATATTCATTGGCTCCTATTATGTAAGACTGAGGCCTCATTTATGGAGACGCGGAGCGTTGCGCGTCGACGACTGGCGTGCGACGCTAAGCGTGTAGCGAAGCACGCGCACATCTCTATAAACGACATCGTATATTGCCCTGTGTTTGTGTTTACGCGTGCGAGGACGCCGCCGCCGCGCCGCACGCCACGCCCGACGCGCAACGCGCACCGCGCCGCGTCTCCGTTAATGAGGCCTTAATGCTAAGCTGGTGTAATGTGTATATTTTAGACCTGTGCCTACTCTTACTAAAGGCCGAAGAGAGTATTTATACAGTATGAATATCATGTTAACTACCATAATATAAAACAATCATTACTCAACACGAGAGATCGCGTGTCTTAGTTCGTTTTACAATGTGTGTAATACCAGTTGCATCGCCATCGAGGCAGCAAGAGACGATCCACTAGTTTATTGCTGAAAAGCATACAAATTATAGGTATAACACTAGGTTTTGCCCGCGGCTTCTCTTGCGTAAACATAGGTTAGGTTAAGTTACGTTTTTAACAGTACGTTGTTTTTAAATCTGTATATTAATACGTAAAGCAAAAACTTTGTGCCCCTTTTTACGAAAATTGCGCGGACGAAAGAGTATGAAATTTGGCACAGTTAAAGTTTATATGGAGAAGGAGTGGCGAATCCTAATATTATTATAAAATATGCATTAGAAATACATTAAATTAATGGAAAAACACTACACGCACACAACCATGCATTTGACACACGCAGTCGCATCGCGTTCGTAATATTTCGACATTGTTCGTCTGACGTCGTACAATTCTTTGTAACTATGGTTACCTATACCTTATTTATATGTAATAGAGAAAAACAGAAAAAAAAGTAGCAAGCTTAGGAATTTTGGTCGAATTTTGACCACTAGGCGACCGCTAGCAAAATATAAATATACTCGGTGATAATATAGCTTTATAACGGTTAAAGAATTTTTTAAATGGTTTGTATTAATTTTGAGTCAAATTCTTATAAAAAAAAACAAATCTATTCTCTTTATAATATTATTATAGATTATGAGATTTTCAATATAAGAGGCACATTTAATAGCTGATCGCTGACTGTGCAAACTACCGACGTAACGACAAGAACTATCAAAGAAATGCTTAGGCTCGAGTCCTATATCCAAAATAAAAGTCGTTTTTGAAATGTTTTTCATAGGATATGTGTCAAAAATTAATTGTCAGTAGCCAAAACGACTCGTTTCATGAATATAAGAACACGGCCTTATCGACACTCGTTCGGCAGTTTCGTCTAGACGCATACGCATACGCATACAAGTGATTTAGCAGTTGGCGACCAGTAAGAACAACCGAAGAACTCAATAGCTCATATCTCTAAGACAGAACTATCAAAGGCCGAGTTCCCATTTCAAGAAATAGTCGTTTGTGTGTAAAAAAATTAACTATACGTAGGTAATGTATAGTTAATTTTTACACATATTCCTTAAAAATATGTCGAAACTTAACTGTTCGTAGCTAAAACGCCTCGGTTCTTGAATACTAGATGTTACCGCGGTTTCACCCACGTTTATCGTTACTGCGCCGTCCCCGTGGGTCGTAGCGTGGTGTTATATAGCCTATAGACTTCCTCGATAAATAGGCTATCCTAAAAGAATTTTTCAATTCGAACCAGTAGTTCCTGAGATTAGCGCGTTCAAGCAAACAAACAAACACTTCAGCTTTATAATATTAGTATAGATAGGAACTCGGCCAACTAATTTATTTATAGTTTCATGCTGAAATCGCTTCTCGCTAATCGTTGTTGGTGGGACAAGGTTCTAATGCACTTTTTCTGTGTTCTAATGTTATATGTACTCTTTACTTTTAATAGCAGTTAAAGTTCCCTTCTAAATAATTTGATTTCTTTTTCAGATTGGAAGAATTAAATGTTTACGATGTAGAATTCTTGCATGGCTGCTCAAATCCTACTATTATTTTAATACATCAAGATCTCAATGGCAGGCATATTAAGGTAATTATAACAGCATAGATATGGTCCACTTTGTTACGAGATCCTTCAAAGGTACCATTTTACGAAAGACTAAGTTTTGCCGAAAAACATTATTAAGGCATATTACAATAGTACACACAGCGACACATCAACCTAGACTGTTTGGACTTTGAACTATTAGAAGTTGAACGCTGCGAATCGTGCGAGAGAGTGCGTTATATTTTTGTTACGGTCAATCCTTACCATTACATCGACACCACTATGCACTGTCCCTTGCCAACAATTCTCTATTTTGTTATCTTGCTTATTACAGACTACTCTAACCCTCAAGTAAGTCTCCAAGATAAATGTTTAACAACAGAAAGTTTAATACCTGAAAATTTCGTGTCATAATTCGATGCAATACCCACCCGATGTACCGGTGTACATCTGTGACGTAAAAGACCACAACAACTAGATTTTGCTCGCGGCATCGCTTGCGTAAATGTAGGTTAGGTTATGTTGGTTACGATATTCTTTCTGCATAAAAGGTACCCTGTCCTGTTCTGTTCTCCTGACAAAGTGTATGCGAAATTTCATTATGATCGGTCGATTACCTAGCTAAGGCGTGAAAGCGTAACAAACAAACAAACATAACCACATTTGCATTTTTAATATTAGTTAGGATATGTCACACAATAAGAGAAACAGAAAAATGGTCCAAAACAATAATGTCCAGTAACACAGGAAATGGAAACGAAGCAGGCCACTTAGAAGATGGGCAGATGAAATACAGGTAGAAATTGGATAACAGTAGCAGGGGATAGGAATAAGTGGAAAGAGTCGGGGGAGGCCTTTGCCTATAAAAGGCGTACAGATAGGGTTGTCGAAGACATTATCAATTAATAAAAAATAACAAATTATTTGTATTGCAAACTATGTACCTTCTGAAAAAAAGGCTTTTATTATTATTATTTAGGATATGTGTGACATTATAATATTAGGCATCGAGTTATCTGTGATCAAAAATATCTAGAAAATCTTAGTGGAGATTTATATACAAATTATTTTTGTTTGTTTTCAGACACACGAAATAAATTTAAGGGATAAGGAATTTATGAAGATACCATGGAAACAAGATAACGTCGAGACTGAAGCTTCTATATTGATTCCGGTTCCGAGCCCGCTTGGTAAGTTAGCAAAACACATCGAAGAATTTAACTCAAAAAAGCTTACTTGTGTTCAAGAGGTCTTGAGTTTGACTCGCATCCATTGCAGTACTGACGTGAACTCACTCCTAATGCAAGGACTTTATTTTAGTTGTAGGGCTTTCATACGAGGTATAGATAAGACCTGACATTCATAATTTTAGTTCTAAATTGTAAAAACACAACATAGATTATTTCACTACAAGTTTTGAATTTCTATAAGGTCCAACCTCAAGGTTATACTTTCTCAGTTGTGCTTACAGATTAAGCGGAAAAATAGGTCACTTATTACCGATGAGATCTACACGTATGGCTTCTTTCAATGTTCAGGACTGGAGGTGTTTAGTTCAGCATTAATAATAACTAGCGGTCGCCTAGTGGTCAATATTCGACCAAAATTCCTAAGCTTGTTACTTTGTTTTCTGTATTCCTTTATTACATATAAATAAGGTATAGGTAACCATAGTTACAAAGAAATGTATGACTTCAAACGAACAATGCCGAAATACTACGAACGCGATTCGACTGCGTGTGTCAAATGCATAGTTGTGTGCGTGTAGTGTTTTTTCATTAATTTAATGTATTTCTAATGCATATTTTATAAAAATATTAGGATTCGCCTCTCCTTCTCCATATAAACTTTAATTGTGCCAAATTTCATTCTCCTCCGTCTGCGCAATTTTCGTAAAAAGAGGTACAAAGTTTTAGCTTCACGTATTAATATATAGATAAATAATAATAATGTTATGTTTGTTGCCAGGCGGTGCTATTGTTATAGGTCAAGAATCAATAGTTTACCACGATGGTCAGAGTTATGTGGCTGTCGCGCCCCCGCAAATTAAGGTGAGTTTATTTATATATATACTGTTGAATGCCACTCATTATAGCAGCGATAGCTCAGTGGGGAAACCAACAGACTGCAATGCAGAGGGTCTCGGGTTCGGACCCACGTCGCGCGCCTCTGACTTTCGGAAGTTATATGATTATTGACAATTATCGCCTGCTCCGTGCCTCGGAAAGCACGTTAAGCCGTCGGTCCCGGCTGCCATGAATATCTATGGCAGTCGTTATTGGGAAGTCAGTGCCCTATAATATCCTGACACTGGTCCAGCCTTAGGGTATCGTTAGCCTTCGGGTTGCGGAGGTCAGGTGGCAGCCGCTTCGTGTAAAAACTGATATCCAGTCAAATGCGGTTAGACCAGAAAACCGATCCCAAGTGTCTTGGGAATAATAAAGGCTAGGGAGAAGAAGTATGCCGCTCATTAAAGCTCTCCTGTTTTATATTTTTAAGCATCTCCATTTATCTATCCGATTCGATTTTTTCAAACATGCGAGCTTTCGATCCTGCCTATCGATTTATTAAATCGATACATAAAAATCGGATTACGAAGAAGTATTATATACACTTTTTACCATGCTTCTTACCACTTACGCTTGCAATCAGTAGTACTACTACTGAACTTCTGATCTGCTTGATGAGCTAACTTATGTAAGAATTGGAGACAGGTTGAATCTCTATCGCTTTTCAAAGTTATTATTCTTATAAAGCAAAATAATCGATGATTAGCAGTTAGCAGTTTAATTAAACATTATAAGTAAAATAATGACATACCTGTTTACATTATATTCGATATTTTAATTGACTAAAATATATGATCGATGGTATGTAATGCGATTCTAGGATCGTATACACCAGAGGTACCCAGACTTTTTTTCTCATAGACCACTTTCAAAATTTAGCTGGTTCCGGTGGACCCCCTGCAGCTAGAAATTTAATTCGCCAAGTAAAATTGCTATATTCGGACCAAGAGTTAAATTGGGTTAAAAATAGATTATTTTTAGCTTTAGAAATTCTCGTGTCTTCTTCAGCGAGTGGTATTCCTCAAAATATCCGTCATTATCTGCCTACATTGGTAGGTGAAGTCAAGGCAACATTTTAGTTCTTCACTATAAATTAATTTTCATTTTGAAAGCAAATACATTTTCGTGGACCCCTGCTTAAGAATTGTGAACCCCATTTTTTTGTCACGCCAACATAGACCCCCCGTTGAGTATCTCGTGGACCCCTGAGGTCCACCTGGACCACTTTGGGAACTAAGGGTATAGACGATCCAAGAATTAGCATCTTATTAATAAATAACACTCTCCTACCAGTAACTAACTCCTTAGGGATACAAACAGTGGTCTGATGCTGTTATTGGTAATATTTCAGTTAACTCCAATAAACTGTTACTGCCGCGTGGACACGCGCGGGCTGCGGTACCTACTGGGCGACATCGCGGGACGATTGTTCATGTTGCTGCTAGAGTTGCAGGACAAGATGGACGGCACACAGGCGGTTAAAGACCTTAAGGTCGAGCTCTTGGGTACGTACAACATTTCTGTGTTTTTTCTGAACGTACAGAGTTTCATTGACGTGTGTGATTGGGTTAATAGAAGTCTGCGCTACGGTTTTTCCTCGAGTTGAGTTTTTGATTTTTATTATTTGATAATTATTAAGCTAAGTGTATTTAGTTGTTATAAATGAGAGTGTTCCTGCCGACAAACTGTATGCAGTTTGCTGGGATTGAAATGTATACGTTTGTTTTGGCCTCAATGTTTTTTAATTATTGTTATTAGTCAACTCCGATTTCTGAAAGGCAGATCAACACAAAAGAGTGTAAACAAACCGTCAATCGCACGTCAATTGTTGTGGATTGGTTGATTGAGACATGTTTCATTTTGTAACGTCATTGAAGTTCAAGCATGGTTAGAGTATATAAAATATCCATTAACTTTCTAATACGCAGTCAATTTCGATGATGCGCAGGCGACGACTCGCGCTGATAACTAAACGTAGCTCTTACGCGGTCAAAAGGGCTATGTACTATGCATCAAGTGGCGTAGCGTAGTAGAGGCGGCAAAGACAGCCTGCCCTGGGCGGCTTTTTAAGTGGCAGTAAAATTTCACAATAAATAATACTGTTACACCCAGTGCCGTCTCTCGGCATTGTGGGGAAGACTCAGAAGTTCCGTCTAATAGTTTATTACAGCGCCACCTATTGACATCTTACGGAACTACGTAGTTCGCCGGTACGAGAAGAATAGAGAGAAAGCTGGCACATTCTCGAATCTTCGTACTGTTTACATACCGGGTATAACATTTCTAGAAAACTCCGGAAACGCTTTAACCGCGTATAAAAGGGAAAGGCCAGCGCTCGCCGAGTCAGTTTACAATCGTAAGCGGTAAAGTATTCATCGAAGCGAACGGAAGCGAAAATACTACGGAGTTTGAAGCAGTTACAGTGGAAAAGTGTAGTATAGTGTTTTTTGTATTTTAAATTTAATTGTGTGCTAGAATAAAACGTGTTTTAGTCGGTAATATTGTTTACATTCTTATCCCTCGAACCCAGCACGTAACAATAATAATAACTTGCCCTCACCGAAAAGTTCTTTAGAATTACTGTATATTATAGTCTTTAAATATGAGGATGGAAAAATGTTCTGTTGGCCCAGGCGGCCACCCCACGCTCCCACGCTACGCCACTGCATGCATCTGATCATTGTATAATTAGGTGCACATTTTATCTGCGTCTGTTTGGAAAGAATAGACATTTGTTTTGTTTTCTTTTTTCTTTCCTTTTTTTTAAATATTTTGCTCGTCAAAATGACCACACTCCGTCTGATGGTAAGCATTCGTGTGGTCTAAGAGCAGTGGCCTCCACATCGTCCTCATAGCAGCCGAGGCGATGTTGAGGTCTCTACTTTGACGGCCTGAGAAGGTGCTTTTTCACGCCCCGCTTAAAGGATCCAGGATTGAAGGAAGAATGAAGCACGTGCCTTGGCAGAGAATTCCATGCCTTGATCGTTCGGCAGAGGTATGGGGACCAGAGCACAGACACTCCTCCAGCGTGTGCTGCGCCGTATCCCGGTTGTCGGCTCCCTACCGGCTATCTTGCACAGGTACTATCCGAAACAGCCGTGTCCTGAAAGCACCGGAGTAAGCCGGTAGGTGAGCGGTCCGCGCAGTCTGTCCGTCCACTGCCTTAGCACCGGACGGACAGCCTCGACGGTCCTCACGCCGTAGCGGGGCTGGGCCAGTCGCTCCTCCCACTTGGCCTCGAGGACCAGTCGAGCCTGGGACCTTCGCGTCTCCACCGCCTTGTGAGTAAGTGCCTCATCATGGAGCCGGAGGTCTGTGCGCCAGTGATACATCGACGCTTGGACCTCCGCCTCCAAATCCCAGGGCGGCGATGCCGCCAGGACGCACGCCGCCTCAAAGGAGACGGTGCGGTACGCCCGCGACACCCTGATCGCCATCGCCCTCTGAGGTCTCCTCAGGAAGGCGATGTTTCGGCGATTGAGGGCGCCGGCCCAAATGGGCGACCCGTAGAGGGCCATCGACCGCACCACCCTCAAATATAGGCGGCGGCAGACGACACTCGGCCTCCCGATATTCGACAGCAGAGAGCTAAGCGCTGCCGCCGCCGACATCAGCCGGGGGGCCAGGCAGCTAAAATGGACGCGAAAGTTCCAGCGGCCGTCGAGGTGAAGCCCCAAGTATTTCATACTCGGCTCCACCCCGATGCGGACCTCTCCAACTATGATGTGGGCATCTAGTGGCGGCGCCCGCCGAGGCCCATGAAATAACAGGGCCTCGGACTTTTCCAGCGCCACCTCCAGTCCCAACATCCTAATTCTACCGACGACCAGGGCCACCCCTGCCGTGGCAAGACGGGCAGCTGCCCCGTAATCCTGTCCCCGGGCCGTGACCAGCGTGTCGTCGGCGTAACAAGTTACGCCGACGCCCGGGGGCAGGGCGCCCCGCAGCACCCAGTTGTAGCCGATGTTCCACAGGATCGGTCCAAGAACGAAACCCTGCGGAACACCGCACGACACCTCCCTCCGGAACGTCTCTCCGTTCCGCCGCACACAGAATACACTCCTCTGGTGCAGGTAGTCCCCGACTATTCGGCGCAGATAGGGAGGCACCCCATAAAATTGGAGCGCCTCCCTAATAGTCGCCCACGGCAGGGTGTTGAACGCGTTGGCGATGTCCAAGGTCACCGCCAACACCACCCCGCGCGAGGCGACCGCCTCATCCGAGAGGGCCTTAACGCGACTGATCGCGTTAATCGTCGATCGGCCCTCTCGGAATCCGAACTGCAGTTCGGACAAGTCGGGGCACACCCGCACCAGGTGCCTGGAGAGGCGGGCAACCACTACACGCTCAAAGAGCTTGCCCACCTCATCCAACAGCACTATGGGGCGGTACGCGGAGGGAGAGTCCGCGAGGCGGCCCTCCTTTTTCAGGAAGACCAGCTTACCCGTCTTCCACATGGAAGGGAACCGTCCCGACTCCAAACAGGCGCTAAACAGCCTGAGGAGCCGGTCCCCTAGGGCGTCGTAGGCCAAAACCAAGGCGCGGCCAGGAATTCCGTCCGGCCCCGGGGCGGTGTTTTTGCCCCGGAGCCGCACCATTGCCGCGCCGAGCTCCGCCATCGTTAACTCTGGCGCCCCGGCGTCGGCACCGCCCTCCTCAATATCGGGCGGCGCCATTGCGATGTGGCCCGTGCCTGCTAAAAGTTTGCCAACCTCTGATCTAAACTAAGACAAAGAGATGTTAGGTGCCTACCTACGCGACCAGGACACGCCGAACAGGAGTTACTCGAGTGAGGCATAGAGAAGAAAACTCTATTCCTCCAGAGGCCCTTTAATGGGCGTGTTTGTGCCCACGCCAAAATGGGGTTAGTCCCATATGCCACCCCCAGCATTGCCCCCACCAGTGGCGAATAGGACATTTTCCAAAAAAAATATCCCTTTCGCCACCGGTGTGACGCAGCGTTGCCTCTTCTGGCGGCAAATGGGATTTTTGTTTTGGAAAAAGTCCCAGTCGCCACTGGGGGTGGCGAACCGGTGTCAATTGAGACATTGTAATGATGGTCATTTTATTTTACCTAGTAATTATAAACATGACTTAAACCTGATTAGTCTTCCTATTCTATTTAGAGTTCATACTAAAATTCTTAGCCATACCTACTTCAAAATTATAAATGTCATTCCAAATACAAGTACTTATGTTTATGGGTGGCAACTGAGATTTTTTATAAAGAAAAAGAAAGAAAAGAAAAAGTGTTTATTCAGTGTTACTAAAATAAGTTTACAATTATTTTATACTTCTGCCAAACTGCACAGCAGTTTGTTGGCAGACGTAGCTCCCAAATATATCATTACATAATAAGTCAACATAATAACATACACTTTGCCACATAATAAGATAAATTAAATTAATAAATTACACTGACAATTATAATATTGATAACATAATTAAAATAAACATTGGTCATAATATATAACATTAACATTTATTATTTTTTTCTTTTTTTTCTTATAATTTTATTATACATAATTAAATTTATTTAGACAGCTGTCAAGTTTTCACGAATTGCATTTAATAAATATTGTGTTGTTTTACTTTTAAATGATTGTTTTGAAACACAATTATCTTCAATTTCTATTGGTAGACTGTTGAAAATAGTAGGAACTAAATATTTATTGCACCTTTGTCCGTAATAATTATTATAAGTAGGCACCTCAAAAATCTTACACCGTTTTGCATCTCGAGGCCTTAGTTGTACTGTCCTATTTTTGTACTGATGGTGGCTGTAATGATCCAATGCTACTAATAGTAAGTAATCCCATTTGCCACCCAGGGTGGCGAATGGAATTCTTTCTATTGAAAATATCCCTTTCGCCACCAGAGGAAGGAAATGCTGGGTGTGGCGACTGGGATTAGAGTCATTCCAGTTGCCACCCCCGGAGGCGAATAGGCTATTTTTGTCGGAAAATGTCCATTCGCCACCGGAGGGAGCAATGCTGGGGGTGGCGAATGGGACTAACCCGCCAACAGGCACAACAAACATAGACAATTACTAAATAATAGTATAATTATGTATAATTTATTAATTTATGCAGCGATAGCTTATTAGGTGAGACTTGGTCTGTCACGCAGAGGTCTCGAGCTAGACTACAAGGCACTCCTTTAACTTTTTGAATTTTTGTGCTTATTAAATAGTTAATTATTGCTCGCTTTAACAGGGAAGGAAACCAGTTAGGAAACCTGCATGTCTCTATTATGTTTTGAAATGCAATGCGCACTAACCCGGCGTGGTGAACTATGACCTAACTCTTCTCATGCTGAGAAGAGAACCATGGCCATCAGTGGGGACGTTTATTCCTATATACAAGCTCATACTACACCATATTGAAGTATGTGAGATCAGGTAAGGTCAAGTGATATGTTCGATTGTTTTTGGCAGGCGACATCCCGATCCCAGAGTGCATGACGTACCTGGACAACGGCGTGGTGTTCGTGGGCTCGCGCTTCGGCGACTCGGCACTCGTGCGCCTGTCCGCCGTGCGCGAGGACGCCGGCCAGTACGTCCAGCCCATGGAGAGCTTCACCAGCCTCGCGCCCATCGTCGACATGTGCGTCGTCGACCTCGAGCGCCAGGGACAGAACCAGCTCATCACCTGCTCCGGTCAGTCACACACGTGTCACACAGCTATAACAGTACAACGTGTTATACTTCGGCGACTCGGCGCTCGTGCGCTTGAAGAAGATTAATTTCGATTAGGTTGACAGACACAGAAATTGAAATGTCGTTTTATAATGTTTCATACATATGTGACGAGCATTAAAGCGACCACGCTTTAATGCCCGTTATGTATGACATTCTATTAAGAAATCTGAATAGCAGCCCGGAGTTAGGAAGTTGGCGGTGTTAGAGACCCCCGTGCATTGGCAAGCACGTAAAGCCGTTGGTCCTGCGCCTGATCTCTCTCCGGTCGTGTCGGATTACTGTCCCTTCGGATCATGAGAGTTAAGGAACAGAGAGTGCAATTTGTCGGCCTCGGTGGCGTAGTGGTTAGTGTAACCGACTGCCACGCCTAAGGTCGCGGGTTCGATTCCCGCACAAGTCAAACATTTGTGTGCATGAATATGGATGTTTGTCTTGGTCTGGGTGTTTCTATGCATAATATGTATGTATTTACAAAAAAAAAAGTATATATGTATGTTTATCCATTGTCTAGTATCCATAGTACAAGCTCTGCTTAGTTTGGGCTAGATGGTGTTGTGTGTATGTGGTAGAATAGAATAGAATAGAATTGTGTTGCGCACACACTATAATATATGTGCACTATAATATCTACTGCGCAGATGGTCAGTCTCCGTTAAAACTAACCGCCATTCAATCTTGAGGACATTATTATAATTTATAACTATTAAATCCTGAAATCTTAAAAATCTTCATACTATTTTCTTGTATCACCAGGTGCCTTCAAAATGGGTTCGCTCCGAATCATCCGAAACGGTATAGGCATCCAAGAGCAGGCGTCGATCGACCTACCGGGTATCAAAGGCATGTGGGCACTGACCCTAGACACGTCACAGAGCTTCCACGATACACTTGTGCTGGCTTTTGTTGGACAGACCAGGTAAATAATACTATCTAATCTATGTATTTACTGTTTCATTCCTAACTAATGATTGGCCAGCATAGTACAGCTTTTCTGGTAAGCTGTATAAAATAACCATTTGTTTTCTGTTAGACTGACTCCGGGGTAGAGCGGCAGCATAAGATTTGATTCCAGGGTTAAGCTAAGTGTTATTGGGGTATTTTCTGATAAGAATTTCTCATTAGCAGGACGAAAGCAGGAATTTTGCCTGGTAGCTAGGCTCGCCCTCTATTACATATGACCTTAAGTTTATTCTAAATGTGAGTGTAATACACCTTTCTCTATCCTTTCGGTGATATAGGTGTGAGACAATGTATACTTAACGAAACATATTCCCACAGCAGTACAATTGGCCTAGATTTTGAAACACTATACTTTATTCTCAGGGTACTAACACTAAACGGCGAGGAGGTAGAAGAGACAGATATAAAGGGCTTCGTGTCAGACCGTCAGACGTTCTTCACAGGGAACGTGTGCCACAATCAACTTGTCCAGGTAACTAATTACATAATGTCCTCCAGACCGAATTTCGATCACGGCGGCCAATCTTAACGGAGACTGGCCATCCGCGCAGGAGATATTATAGTGCACAAGCATGTGCGCAATCACAAGTGCACTCTCTGTTCCCTAACTCATGATCCGATGGGACGGTAATCCGACACAACCGGAGAGAGATCAGGCGCAGGACCAACGGCTTTACGTACTTTCAAAGGCACGGGGGTGTCTAACACCGCCAACTACTTACCTCTGGGCTGCTATTGAGATTTCTTAACAGAAAAACCTAATAGTTCTTTGTTGGCCCGACCCGGCATTCGAACCCGAGACCTCATGCACAGCAGTCACATTCACTACCGCTGCGCCATGGAGGAACAAATGACATATATAGTAAACTAGCTTATACCCGCGACCTCGTTCCCGTTTTCCAGTATAAATAGAAGTTAGTAGTATTATTATGTCATTCGTTGACGTATACACTACAAAACTCACATTGTCGATTATGAATCTAGTTCAGAAATAATAAATATAATAATCTGATAATGTAATGTTAGGTGGCGAAGTAAAAGATGTTGCTTGAGCTGTAAACTGCTTTATAATACTTCCACTTGGAAGGAATCCTTACTACATAGTCGAGACAATGCGTCTCTCACTACACTTAGCACGTGTATGGTTTCACCACACTACCGGATTTGTTACCACGACAGTAAAATCATCTTAGCGCTCTTTGCTTGGTCGTTATAAAATTCATTACTTTTTTATCACAATAAGTACTAAGTTTACTGTCAAGAAGTGAAATAGTCGCCAACTTATTATAGGTACGAAAATAATATAATAAAACTTAACACGTTCAGCGTGTATATATAGTTGTACTAGGGTGTATAATGACATATACATGTGACGCTGAACGTGTTAAAAAAAGAAGAGAGATTACTATTAGTTTTGTTTTTAAGTTTTTTTAAGTCATATTTACATTACCCAAATTCAAAGTGCAAAATTGAGTTTTAAATAAGATACAAACGTTTCAAATCCGGTAGGGGTAGATGTCGAACGAGTGAAAAAGGATGCACGACACCAACTGTGACGTAGCCGCTATTTAAACGCTGTCTGTCCGAGGGAGATAGCGAGATAAAAAGTTTAGTGGGGACTAAACTTTTTCTTATATCTAAATTTTAAATATCAATTATTTATTCAATTTCTTTTAGTTGCTATTTATTTTAGGTGTAAAATAATGTAGAAAATCAAACATAGGGCACTAACCAATTGTTTGTTATTATTACTTGCTAAAATGATTTATTTTTATTTTATTACACATAATACATTTTAGAACATTTTTATTGTAACTAAAAATTAACGAACGGCTGATAGCGGGGTGTAATTTGGTCAACCTAGGTGGTACAGCCTAGCTTGTTTAAACATACTAATAATAATTTTCTTTTTACTATTACGACGTAGTGCTGTACTGTACACTAAAAGTGTAGACTCTTAACGAGCCCCATTATAATGATGTCAAGAATAAACCTTCTTGGGTCCGATTAAGGCGGGCTGCTGATTATGTTTTTATTTTTACACCAGCTCAGTAATCACACCTTATGAGACTATTTTTACAACAACCAACACTAAAGAGCATTCTTGAATACCTCACTCCCAAAGATTAATAGTACGGCACATTGACACCGATGTTGGCTAATACTAAAGAGCATTCTTGAATACCTCACTCTCATAGATCAATAGTACAGTACATTGACACCGATGTTTTTTTTTATTTTTATTTTGCTCGACAAAATGACCACACTCCGCCTGATGGTAAGCAGTCGTGTGGTCTAAGAGCAGTGGCCTCCACATCGTCCTCATAGCAGCCGAGGCGATGTTGAGGTCTCTACTTTGACGGCCTGAGAAGGTGCTTTTTCACGCCCCGCTTAAAGGACCCAGGATTGAAGGAAGAAGGAAACACGTGCCTTGGTAGATAATTCCATGCCTTGATCGTTTGGCAGAGGTATGAGGACCCAAACTTGTTGATACGCACTCTAGTCGACTCCACCGTGTACGGATGGCATCTGAACCCAGCACGCGTTGTTCTGGATAGGAAAGGGGAGGGCGGGATAAGGTGGAATAACTCTTCAGAGCACTCCCCGTGGTATATTCTGTAGAAACATGCCAAAAAGGCAATATCCCTACGGAGTTGCAGAAGTTCCAGTGAACTCGTGACCTCTGGATCTCCGATGATACGGACAGCCCGCCGCTGTAACCTGTCAAGAGCGTCTAGCCAGTATTGCGCGGAGCCATCCCAAAGATGAGAACAGTACTCCACGCAAAGGCGCACTTGTGCCTTATACAATACGCACAGCTGCTCAGGCGCGAAGAACCGCCTCACCCTGTTCAGAACTCCGAGTTTTCGCGAAGCTTGCTTAATGACGCTCTCGATGTAGGTTTTGGGATTAAGAGAGCGGCAAATATCCATACCTAAGATGGAGAGGCTGTCACGTATCACCAGTGGAGTGTTCTTCAGAGAAGGGAGGGGAAGGAATGGAGAATTTTTTGTTGAGAACGCGCATGTCTGGGTCTTCTTGGCGTTGAACTGGACCAAGTTCTTGGCACCCCATTTAGAGATGCGGTTCGGATAAAGCCCGGAAGCTTGGAAAAAAGAGACCGGTGCCAGAATCTATCGGAAGCTTTGGCTATGTCTAGGCTGACAGCCAAAGACTCGCCGTGCTTGTCCATAGCCTTACCCCAGTGATGCGTAACGAGCGCTAGAAGATCACCCGTTGATCGTTTAGCCCGAAAGCCGTATTGGCGATCATTAATCAACGAGTGATCCTCCAGTTAGCGGACAATTTGGGTGTTTATAATCCGCTCGAACACCTTGGAGAGCACCGAGGTGATAGCTATGGGTCGATAGTTGCCTGGCTCGGAACGGTCCCCTTTTTGGGAATCGGTTGAACGTTCGCCGGCTTCCAAGCCTCAGGCACAGTGCCTGCGGCGTAAGACGTCCGGTATAGGCGCGTAAGTGTGGGAGACAACGCCGCTGCACATTTTTTGAGGACCACAGCTGGGATGCCGTCAGGTCCACTGGCTTTCCGAACATCGAGAGACTGTAGTATCGCACGAACGTCACGTTGCCTGATACGTATATCAGGCATGGTGTAGCCGCAGTTGGCAATGTTAGGCGGCTGTGAACCGCAGTTATCGATGAGTCTCTGATCGGGAGTTGGCTGCAAAGAGATTTGCAAGCAGATCTGCTTTCTCTTGCGGCCGATGAGCCAGTGATCCATTCGGATATCTCAGAGAGGGCAGCGAGGTCTGGCAGAAGTTGGACTGCACGGCTTTGGCCAGGCGCCAATAGCTGAGACTGCCCGTAGGATGCGCCATGAGCTCCTGGCCGAACCGTGCGACGCGTTGGGCATCCGCTCTTATGATCTCTCTTGCAGACCTTTGTGGCTTGGTTGAACGCTGCCTTCAGGTGATCCACGTTAGAGTCGTGGAGAGCGCGAGCCCTGGTCCAAGCGCGGTACACTGTCTGTTTGCGTTCAACAGCATCAGCGCATTCACGACCGAACCAGGGCCTTTTCCTGCCACCGCTCGTGACATCACTGTATGGAATATAATATTCCATACCCAGGATGATTTCACCAGCGACAGCAGTAGCGACACTATAGAGCATTCTTGAATACCTCACTCCCATAGATCAATAGTTCGGCACATTGACACCGATGCCGGCCAACACTGAAGAGCATTCTTGAATCCTTCACTCTCATAGATCAATAGTACGGCACATTGATATCGATGCTGGCCAACACTGAAGAGCATTCTTGAAGGTATTAAATTGTTATCAGACTTCATGGCAGACTGGTATGGAGGATATCTGGATTACATTAGTTTCTGATAAGCATAAATACAAATATTTAAATTAGGTATAATTTAAATATTTGTGTTTGTTACTTACCTTCCGATATAAATCTTGTTCAACTGGATGAATTCTACAATAATTGCCAAAACATTTTTTTGCATACGCGGCCTGATGATAAGTTTTTGTTAGTTGGCGATTTCAATACTCCTGACTTCTGTACCAGAACTCACTCAAGTCTCGACTCAAACTTAGCCGGTACATTCTCCAAAAAACTGTTATTGCTTGACGAGTTTATGGCACTCTGTAGTTTAAGTCAATTTAACAACATTACTAATGCGAACGGGCGTCTTTTAGACTTAATCCTATCAAATTTCGATACCATAAATGTAAATGATACTTTTTCTCTAAGCTCAGTGGATAAACAACATCCGGCCCTTTCAATTGAAATAAAATTGCCATATGAGGTGAAAGGTCTCATAAAGTGCTCACGCAGTGTTACTATTTTCTAATTGTGATTTGCAACAAATTAAGGCGGAACTAGAGTTAGTCGATTGGAATAACTTATTATCATTGCCTGACATAGACATGGGTACGGATATTTTCTATGACAAGCTATTTTATATAATAAAAAGGCATACTCCAATAATAAATCTACACCTCAAACTTATCCGATTTGGTATAGTAAAAGTCTTATAAAATGCAGCGAGGAAAAGAGAAAATATCACAAACTATATAAAAAGTTCAATAATCCCCGCGATTCTGATGCCTTCTCTTTACTTCGTTCTAGATGTAAAAGGCTAGCCAAGGAATGTTACAAAAGGTACTTATCTTCTACTGAAAATGCTATTAAGAAAAACATTAAATTGTTCTGGAAATTTGTAAACAACAAAAAGGGTCAAACCTCAATGCCCCGAGTTATGTCGTTGGGAGAATCTTATTCATCTAACGGTCAGGGTATTTGCGAACGCTTCTCGAATTATTTCGGTTCTGTATTTGAGACTGACAACCTACCCAACTTGCCACCCTGTCTAGATCTGCCGACCGTTGCTTCTGACCCCAGGATTGTTAGTGTATTGTCATCGGTGTCATTTAGCATTAAGGACATTATACTGGCAATTCGTAAATTGGATAAAAGCAAAGGCGCTGGCCCTGACTTGCTTCCACCTTCTTTTGTCAGTTCATGTGCTGTAGAGCTAGCGATTCCTCTTTGCATTATATTTAATAAATCACTCAACAGTGGCACTTTTCCGAAACGCTGGAAAGTGGCACACATAGCACCCATTTTTAAGAATGGTGATAAGTCGCGTTGCGAGAACTATAGACCAATAAGCATTTTATCTTGTTTTGCCAAGTTGTTTGAGTCGCTTCTATACAATTACTTGTATAACCACATCAAACCCATTCTCTCGGAACGGCAGCATGGTTTCGTTAGGAACAAATCTACCGTCACCAATCTGTTGGAATATAAGAATTACCTTTGTAAAAGCTTTTCAGTAGGTGGTCAGGTAGATGCTATCTATACTGACTTTTCAAAGGCGTTTGACAAAGCCAACCATAAATTACTTTGCAATAAACTTGCCGCCTATGGTATACAGGGCAACTTGCTTCGCTGGATTTCATCTTATTTAGATAATCGGAGTCAATTGGTAGCTTTAAAGGGGTACCTTTCTTCACCAGTGAGGGTATATTCCGGGGTGCCACAGGGATCCCAATATATTTATAAATGCCCTGATTGAGCGTCTGTCCTCTCAATGTCTCCTTTACGCTGATGATTTAAAAATATTTGCCAACATAACGTCTCTGACCAATTGACAGAATCTGCAGAACGACCTACACGTTGTTTCAGATTGGTGCAATACGAATAAAATGTACTTAAATATCAATAAATGTTTTTCGATATCTTTTTCAAATAAACGCAACAAAATTTTACATAATTACATTATTGATGGACGGCTACTTAATAGGTCCGATGTTGCCAAAGACTTGGGTATACTCTTTGATGATAAACTTTCTTTTCGACCTCACTACCAACATATAATCTCGAAAGCTAACCAGCTTCTAGGTTTTGTTCTACGGACAACAAAAGGTTTCAAAAAAGCCCAAAGTGTGCTTTATCTTTACTATGCCCTGGTAAGAAGTACCTTAGAATATGGCTCTCCGATCTGGTCACCATATTATAGAGTGCACATTAACGACATACAGCGTGTTCAAAGGAAATGCCTTAAAATTATTTGTTACCGCCAAAAATTAGGTCGAACGTACTTCAATTACGATCAGAGGCTGCAAAAATTCAAGGTCCAACCATTGGAGGGCCGTCGCAAATATTTTGATCAGGTTTATTTGTATAAAATAGTTCATGCAATTATTGATTCACCCGAATTACTTTCGCATATTTTAACATTAAGTATAGTTTACGTAGATCGAACCGTGTTAATCTCTTTGCCTTGCAAATTTATAAAAACAATATTTCTTATTACCATACACTGGTCTTACCAGATGGCTAGACAATATAATGAATTAGTAACAAATAATTTACAGTTAAACATTATTCATCCAAGATTTTACACATTTTTAAATACTCTAAAGGATATCCTCTATCCCAAATAGAAATACAAATAGTTTAATATTTCTTAAGATATTGTATTGATCTTGTTGTGTTACGAAATTAAAACTACATACATATTCTTACATGTAATATACATGTGAGAATATATATGTAGGTTGTACATCTCTTCTGTCTGTTAACTTGATGTTTAATTGTTACAATGTATGCACATGTGTTGAGTTGCAATCTAGATCTGAACATAAGCTTTGATTGTTTTTTATTTTTAATAAGATTGTAATTTGTTTTGTGCAATAAATAAATAAAATAAAATAAATCCCTCATTCTCATAGATCAATAGTAGCGTACATTGACACCGATGTCGGCCAACACTGAAGAGCATTCTTGAATCCCTCACTTTCATAGATCAATAGTACGGCACATTGACACCGATGCCGGCCAATTTCCTTAGCTCAGGGTCCTACTGACAATGTTCTACGGGTTCCGTAGAATAGTCACTAGGATGCCGCAAAATTATTTATTTTTGGCTATTAAAAATACCACAATTAAGTACAAATATAATATCGAAATAGCGCCAAATATGATATGAGAAGTAAAGTTTTGTTCTTATTTAAACTACAGTATTTTTGATTTGTTGAATATATGTTGAATTTGATAAAGAGTTCCATAAAATAAAAGGTATTTGGTGAGTGTCCCGACATCATAAAAGTTTAGGAACTCCTGCATTAGAGCACCGAGGCATTCTACTAGAAGACCTCACGATTGTTACATTTGCAGGTGACAGATGAAGGCATACGCCTGATAGCGCAGAGCGGCGAGGGCTGGGCGCTGGCGGCCGAGTGGCGCGTGGCGGGCGCGCGCGGCGTGTCCGTGGTGGCGTGCGGCAGCGCGCGCGTCGTGGCGGCCGCGGGCCCGCGCATCTACCTCGTCGCCATACACGACCGCGCGCTGCAGCTCAAAGCGTGAGTACTCACATAGCTGATAGCGCAGAGCGGCGAGGGCTGGGCGCTGGCGGCCGAGTGGCGCGTGGCGGGCGCGCGCGGCGTGTCCGTGGTGGCGTGCGGCAGCGCGCGCGTCGTGGCGGCCGCGGGCCCGCGCATCTACCTCGTCGCCATACACGACCGCGCGCTGCAGCTCAAAGCGTGAGTACTCACATAGCTGATAGCGCAGAGCGGCGAGGGCTGGGCGCTGGCGGCCGAGTGGCGCGTGGCGGGCGCGCGCGGCGTGTCCGTGGTGGCGTGCGGCAGCGCGCGCGTCGTGGCGGCCGCGGGCCCGCGCATCTACCTCGTCGCCATACACGACCGCGCGCTGCAGCTCAAAGCGTGAGTACTCACATAGCTGATAGCGCAGAGCGGCGAGGGCTGGGCGCTGGCGGCCGAGTGGCGCGTGGCGGGCGCGCGCGGCGTGTCCGTGGTGGCGTGCGGCAGCGCGCGCGTCGTGGCGGCCGCGGGCCCGCGCATCTACCTCGTCGCCATACACGACCGCGCGCTGCAGCTCAAAGCGTGAGTACTCACATAGCTGATAGCGCAGAGCGGCGAGGGCTGGGCGCTGGCGGCCGAGTGGCGCGTGGCGGGCGCGCGCGGCGTGTCCGTGGTGGCGTGCGGCAGCGCGCGCGTCGTGGCGGCCGCGGGCCCGCGCATCTACCTCGTCGCCATACACGACCGCGCGCTGCAGCTCAAAGCGTGAGTACTCACATAGCTGATAGCGCAGAGCGGCGAGGGCTGGGCGCTGGCGGCCGAGTGGCGCGTGGCGGGCGCGCGCGGCGTGTCCGTGGTGGCGTGCGGCAGCGCGCGCGTCGTGGCGGCCGCGGGCCCGCGCATCTACCTCGTCGCCATACACGACCGCGCGCTGCAGCTCAAAGCGTGAGTACTCACATAGCTGATAGCGCAGAGCGGCGAGGGCTGGGCGCTGGCGGCCGAGTGGCGCGTGGCGGGCGCGCGCGGCGTGTCCGTGGTGGCGTGCGGCAGCGCGCGCGTCGTGGCGGCCGCGGGCCCGCGCATCTACCTCGTCGCCATACACGACCGCGCGCTGCAGCTCAAAGCGTGAGTACTCACATAGCTGATAGCGCAGAGCGGCGAGGGCTGGGCGCTGGCGGCCGAGTGGCGCGTGGCGGGCGCGCGCGGCGTGTCCGTGGTGGCGTGCGGCAGCGCGCGCGTCGTGGCGGCCGCGGGCCCGCGCATCTACCTCGTCGCCATACACGACCGCGCGCTGCAGCTCAAAGCGTGAGTACTCACATAGCTGATTACCGACGCCTACAGGGAAATAAAATAATGGATAAACCATTTAGTCATTTGTAGGTATATTTCAAAGCGGATTAATCGGAATTGATAAATGAACATTCTATATTATTGGTTTCTTTTAATATTAACTTATTGAGTCACAGCGGCACAGCGGTATCCAGGAACAATACGCATCAATTATGTCTAGCATTCCAACAACTGTCGGGCTAATCACTTATACAATACTACACACGGCGAAAAGAAGTGTCAGCGAGACCTTAATTTATGTTTGTTTAAATGCAAATTCGAGATGAAAATTGTTGTTCTTTTTTATTGGAACAGACCAGTCTTGATATTTCCCTACAGACGTCGATGTAGTACTAAATCACTTACTACCAATAAGAAATAATTTCTATACGACGAAAGGCTTAACGGATACGCTTATTCAAATCCAGAAATTTAACACAATGTTTGTATATATTTTGTCATGCGATTATTTCTGCCATAGTGAAGTGTGCATGGACGAAGAAGTGGCATGCCTAGACCTGGGGCCTGGGGAAGACGAGGCTCTGCTGGGAGTGGGACTTTGGACGGATATATCCGTCAGAGTGCTCAAGCTTCCAGATCTTAAACCAATGCATACAGAGAAGCTATCGGGTGGTAAGTTGAGCGACTTTAGTATGGAAAACCACCTTTAAATTTCGTACTGATTCATAACTAAATGATACCCTAAATTGACTGCACAATGCCAGAGGACCCTAGAAATATAGGAGGCCCTTAGAATACAACACTTTTCAACAACATTCATTTTTACAATAACTCAATCATTTTTTGTTTCAACATTTTTTTAATTTTTTTTCCTTTTCTCCTCGTATTTGCCATCAGAGCTCACAAACTCAATCACGATTCGTTTCGGAAAGCTGGATTAACATAAAAATGTGTTACAGACGGTCAAACTCATTTTGAGTGGTTTGACTGACTATTGCAAATAAGGAAAATCTGTATGACCAAACTTTTTGTTGTACTCTTTATTTTGTGACGCCCATAAACGTACTGTACTTTTGTCATGTTAGACTACTATACAACTTTTTCCTCTAGCAAATAATTCAACTTAGTAGTAAGATATTTAAAATACAATACTTATCTTAAAACTCCGCTTTATTAACAGAAATAATTCCTCGGTCGCTGCTAATCTGTGTCTTGGAAGGCGTATGTTACTTACTGTGTGCGCTTGGTGATGGCTCGATGTTCTACTTCACGGTAGACCAGCAGACCGGCGTACTCACCAACAAAAAGAAAGTTACCTTAGGAACACAACCCACCGTATTGAGAAGTTTTAGGTGAGTGTGGCTAACTACTTCAATTACATTGTACCCAATCATCAGAATGATTTAAAGTGCCTCATTGGTCTTACCTATGCTATAGATTCACCTCCGTTTATAATCAGATGTGATAGTACGGTATTCTATATTTTTCTATTCGATATGCCAATGTAGTCAGTGGTAGAGAATAAGCTAGCTTACTTCTGTTATAGTTAACTATTTTAGTAGCACTTAATAGCGATCCTTTAATTTTTTTGCGAGTACAATACACCTGCTTTTAATGAACATAATCGGAAAAAAGAGTCCAGAAATACTGTCCAAACAAGAAATTGAACGACCCCTATGTGAGCGCATACGCGCAACTATCCTTCGTTGGCAGACCAAAGCTTGCGTATACGCTCACTTGTTCTCCATTAGATTAATGAATCGAAAAATAAGGCAATTGCTAGAATACCAGAGGTAATTAAAAAACAATTGTGTCTGGTGCCGGTGGGCCGAAATTTTTATTAAGTAATTTTCTTTTGAACAGGTCATTATCAACGACGAACATATTCGCGTGCTCGGATCGACCGACAGTGATATTCTCGTCAAATCACAAGCTGGTATTCTCCAATGTTAATCTTAAGGAAGTCACACACATGTGCTCGCTCAACGCACAGGCGTATCCTGACAGGTGAGATATGGTTTTAATCTGTATTCCTATTATAGCTTCTATTTTGTTGTTTATTTTTGACAAATAGATTCTAATGCTACCGTCACGATATGTTTGAAAACTCGTATGTTTCTTTGACAAATCATGTGTTGTTTTTGACATTAATGTTTTCTTTGGGAATTAATTGGTCTTTTATTACAGTTTGGCGTTAGCGACAGACAGCACAGTAACTATAGGCACAATAGATGAGATACAGAAACTTCATATCAGAACTGTTCCTTTAGGAGAAACGCCACGAAGGATCGCCTACCAAGAAGCCTCACAGGTATTTTTTAAATATAATACTTGCTGCTTTTTTATCGTAAATACCGCAAATATTTTAATAGGAGGTCACATTTGTCATAGTAACCTATTTGCATTGCATATAATTGGCAAAACTTTTGATGCGATTTTAGATTTTATTTATGCTTTTGACACAGTTTCTGTGTGTACCTTATTATAACGATAGTCAAAAACACAAAAGAAATAGGGTGAAAGAAAATAATATATAATAAAAATATATAAATATTGTAATGAAGGTTAAAATAACAAAAGGAATAAGGTGAAAGAAGAAAAGAAGATATGAAGCTTTAATAATTTTTCAATAGCGTTCGGCTCAGTACTACGGAATTCAACAAAAGTTTACGGACTAGAGTTATAATATAGCGTTCCACCGGGCATCATATTCGGCCCATCGTACATTTTAGCTTAATGGGTTTCAAATCTTAGCGTGTTACAGAAAGGTGTGGTCATATTTTAAGGCCGTGATATATATCTGATAAATAAAGTACGTGCCCTATACCCGGATCAAAAAAACAATTTGAATATATAGCTTAAATAGTAGTAAAGTTCAATAATAGTAGTGTTAAAGTTTTCTAAATTATGTAATAACAGTGTTTTAAAGTAATTAAATAAACAAATTGTATGACAATTTATTTAAACATCGAAACAAACGCATTATTTCTCTATCCAAATAGCGTATGGTTATTTTCGGGATCACAGAGATCCCCGAGCCAGCTGTTTGTGTTGTTTAAGTATCGACTAAAATATGTGATATTGATAAGTCGATAAAAAGAAAATGCTGCATCTTAGTGAAAATAATGTATATGCATTTAGTTGTCGCGGTTTTCCATTGTACTGAGCTATATTATGTGATGCCTAAATATGACCACACCTTTCTGTTACACGCTGTATATTGCAAAAATTATAGCTGAGCTGCATTTGCAACCTAGAAATAACAATGGATGTGATGTATTATATTTTTACTAACTTTCTGTCAAAATGTATAGTCCGCGGTATTGCATATATTTTTCGTCATTTTTACTTCATATCAAAGAAAATTTGCTACGCTGCTAACTAGGTTTTACCGATAGAGTTTTTAAAAGCTAAATTAGGAATAACCCGTGGTCGTATCGTCGCAGACATTTGGCGTGATCACAATGCGGGTAGATAAGCTCGAGTGGACTTTGGGGGGCGGAAGCGCCGCCGTGTCAGTACGCGCCAGCGCCTCCACCGCCGCCGCCAGCTCCAGCGGCGCGCCCCTCGCCGCGCCCAAGCACGCGCCCAACGCGCTCGACCTCGAAGTGCACAACCTGCTCGTGCTCGACCATCACACCTTCGAAGGTGAGTACTACGTTATACCACCGCCGCCGCCAGCTCCAGCGGCGCGCCCCTCGCCGCGCCCAAGCACGCGCCCAACGCGCTCGACCTCGAAGTGCACAACCTGCTCGTGCTCGACCATCACACCTTCGAAGGTGAGTACTACGTTATACCACCGCCGCCGCCAGCTCCAGCGGCGCGCCCCTCGCCGCGCCCAAGCACGCGCCCAACGCGCTCGACCTCGAAGTGCACAACCTGCTCGTGCTCGACCATCACACCTTCGAAGGTGAGTACTACGTTATACCACCGCCGCCGCCAGCTCCAGCGGCGCGCCCCTCGCCGCGCCCAAGCACGCGCCCAACGCGCTCGACCTCGAAGTGCACAACCTGCTCGTGCTCGACCATCACACCTTCGAAGGTGAGTACTACGTTATACCACCGCCGCCGCCAGCTCCAGCGGCGCGCCCCTCGCCGCGCCCAAGCACGCGCCCAACGCGCTCGACCTCGAAGTGCACAACCTGCTCGTGCTCGACCATCACACCTTCGAAGGTGAGTACTACGTTATACCACCGCCGCCGCCAGCTCCAGCGGCGCGCCCCTCGCCGCGCCCAAGCACGCGCCCAACGCGCTCGACCTCGAAGTGCACAACCTGCTCGTGCTCGACCATCACACCTTCAAAGGTGAGTACTACGTTATACCACCGCCGCCGCCAGCTCCAGCGGCGCGCCCCTCGCCGCGCCCAAGCACGCGCCCAACGCGCTCGACCTCGAAGTGCACAACCTGCTCGTGCTCGACCATCACACCTTCGAGATGAATGTACTATGTTATACAACTGCAACACAAAAACCTACGCGCTTAAAGCATTAAACTGATGGAGTGTTTGTATTTCAGTATTACACGCGCATCAACTGATGACGAGTGAGTTCGCCATGTCGCTAGTGTCGTGCAAACTCGGCGACGACCCGAACTATTACTACGCCGTCGGCACCGCCTTCCTTAACCCCGAAGAGTCAGAACCCAAACAGGTAAGGATTTATAAAAAGTGCCTAAAGCTGTCACCAAGATTCTACTCTAGTGTCTCACCGAAACTACTTTTTATGGCCGAATTTCGGCCTCGATCCCAGTTTTGGCTCACCGAAACCGAAACATCCATGTAAGATCATGTTATCGTGGAAAAAAACAGTCAGTCATAATCGGTATTTTTTTAATCACATTCGTTTATTCAGTCTGATATTAGAACTAATCTAATGATTGGTGACATAACCTTTTATCGCTCCTTATTTTAAATAAGTTATTTGTGCTCTTTGAAATAACAGTTTTTTAATTAATATACGTACTACTTCTATTCATCACTATTCTACTCTATATTTTAGGTTTAAATGTTTGTTTACTTTGTTAAAGTCAACAGTTCTTGTATTGTAATCACTTTTAAGTGCAACGACGTAACAAAAAGGAATTCGCTTTTTCGGGCAGGAAATTCTCAATAGCAACCCGGAGTTAGGAAGTTGGCAATGTTACACGCCTGTGCATTATGTCGCATCGGTCATGCGCCTGATCTCTCTCTGGTCGTATTAGATTACCAACCCACCGGATAATAAGAGTTAGGGAACAGGAACTGCACAAATTTGTGCATTATAGTCTTCGTTAAGATTGACTGCCGAGACCAAAATTCGGCCTGGAGAATATTATTAGAGACATGAATATACACTTAAAAATGAAAACTATTCTACATGATATTTAATTCAGTCTTTCAGTATTTGATAATCGAAAGGATGAATCAGCGCCCACAAAAAGTCTGATAGCAGCTCAGCATCATCATAATGTTCAAATCCACCCAAGACACACACGTATTATCAGGACGACTTAAAACATTGACAGTTAGCTTTGCTATTAATTACACAATAGTAAATTATCGCTTGCTTTAACAGTGAAGGAAACGATCTGAGGAGACCTTGTGAATGAAATGAATGTCTGAAAGTTTTATACAGGGTGTCCGGTGATTAATGGATAACCTGGAAATGTCTTATAGTGGAACTGATGGCCGTTCAGAAAAAATATGAATAAAAATCTATCCTAACTACTACCTGAGATATGTGTTTTTTTTTTAATTACCATGTGTAACTTTCTTGTATACTACGACCATAAATGAATGAAATCCATCGGTTTTTTGTTGTTTTATTATTAAACACTAATTATGCTAATAGATAGACAATCAAAAGTATGCTATGCTATTATAGCTTACACTTTTTTTTCTCTTTTTTCCTGAACGGCCTTCATTTCTACTATAAGACATTTCAAGGTTATCTATTGATTACTGGACACCCTGTATAATGTTCTGATGTGTGAATTTTGCCATCACGCACTAAGCCAGCATGGTGGACTATGGCCTAACCGGTCTAACAACTGTGGGACAGTTAATTACAGGGTCGATATGATTATACACACTCATGTTCATTATAATTCATATTATTTTAATAATAAATTACTTGCGCTACATGTATACCATTTTATTTCACAGGGCAGGATTCTACTATTCCACTGGTCAGAAGGCAAGCTAGTACAAGTAGCCGAGAAAGAAATCAAAGGTGGATGCTACACATTAGTTGAATTTAATGGCAAACTCCTAGCGTCAATAAACAGCACGGTGAGTGAATTACTACTGCTAAAAATACAACACAATATTATTATAATATTGTCTTCTGTTTACGCGAATGTTATTCATTGAAATTAAACTACTATATTCCGATTTTATCGCGTTGTTTATTTAGCACTGTATTACAAAACCCCGTGACCATGGCTGCTGAAAAGCAACCGGAACGTCGGGGAAAGTGTAAACCAAAAATAAATAGATTTAATAGTTTAAATAATTTTATTAGCTTATAAATTAGTAAAATAAAATCAATAGTAGTAGTAGTGTAATATTTTCAAAATGTTGTAATACAGTGCTAAATAAACAACGCGATAAAATCCGAATATAGTAGTTTAATTTCAAACAATATTATTATTTATTTATATTTCCTGGGCCTATTTTTGCATATATTTATATAGTAAGTATAGTTCATTGTATATAACTTAGTTCTTAGTAGTATATTGTAAGTGCCCTTAACGCCTGTGGCACAGGTTTACCCTAGTACAGGCACCCATATCATATTACGTATAGTAATTACTTTATGGACTGTATTCATGATTTCACACTTTGGCGGTTTGCCCCGCCTGGGCATCGCAGCGCCGTGAGTTGATCGCGGCAGTCGGATCGGTTGCCCTCTCGCTCCCGACCGTAGTTCAGTCTATTTATTTATTTATTTATTTATTTGGACAACCAGTAGTTGTTACATTGCTTCTTAAATAAAAATAATAAAATCACAGTAATAAAAATAAATGTACAACTTTTGAAGGTGTCACAACATGCACCGTAATGTAATGTTATAACATTTAACTTAAAAATATAAAATATAAATTAAGAAGAGTATAAAATATTAATAAGGAAGAGAAACAAAATAAAATAAAATATAAGAAAACAAAACAAAATCCTTAAATTAAACTTGAAATTAAAATTAAATGGAATATTATTTATTTATTACTATGTATATACTATCCATTTAATTCTTTTAACAATCTCAATACAACTTTCTTAAAATTTGGTAAAGTGTAGTTAAATATATCTACTTCGCTGCAAATCGCATTATATGCTGTTGCTATACGAGATACTGTAGAAAACTGCTTTAAATTGGTTTTGGCAAACGGTCGATGGAACAATCCTAACTTTAAAAGCGCTCGTCTAGGTACACGGCTTGGAACACGGAAAGCAACTGACTGCAAAAGGGATGGACAGTCGACCTCATTTCTTAATAGTTTGTAGAGAAATGACATATCCAGTAGTTGTCTTCGGATGGATAAACTGTCCATGTTGAAATGTTTCAACCTCTCAACATATGAAGTCAGTTGCTTGTGTAATCTGCAGGAAAAAGATAGGTGTCTCAAAAATTTCTTCTGGACACGTTCAATTCTAAGTTGGTGGACATTGTACTGAGGTGACCAAACGACACTGCAATACTCCAGGTTACTCCGAACGTAACTATTATATACTGCTATTTTTTTACCAGGATTGCGGAATAATTTTGAGTTTCGGATGATGAAGCCCAGCATCCTGGATGACTTATTTATGATGTTGTCAATGTGGTGCACGAATGTTAACTTGGCATCAAAAGAAACAAAGTCTATGGTCCGGAGTGAGAGGTCGTGGGCGGGATAGGGAGCATTTAAACCCTCTCCCCAACCGCAGAGCCGGGCGCTGGAGGGTGCGCGATGACCTCCAGCCACCCTGAGGTTTGACCTGGGGGTGGCGGGCTTTGTGGGCCTGCCCGCCATCCGTTCAGCACCAGGTCCGAGAGGCGGCGTGCGTGTTCCCACGCGCGCCTCTGTTTCGAGTCCGTCTCCCCCCTAGGGGGGAGATAGTAGGGAATTTTTATGAAGTGAGTCCTTTGGGTAGGTCTCTTGTGTAGTAGCCTGCCGTTTCATACGGCGGGCCGTAACCTCGGCGGGGTCGCGACCGCATGCGAAAGCGGTTCGCGCGGCCCCGTCGATAGTGGTTTTGTCGAGGAACACCGTGGTAGGTTTAGTCGGTATTCCGGGAGGTACATTATCTTTTTAACATCTTATTTTACCGCGGCGAGTAGTCCGACATAATCCCTCCGCCCGCCCCCGCGGAGGGATAGGCGTCATTTTTGAAGTGTCTCTATTAGATTCTATAGTGCTAATGAAGCATTAAAAATTTATATTTTTTTTTATTAAATCGATAAGAGCCATGAATATGCATTTTCAAATTTCGCGCGTAATTTGACGAAAACGCTGGACGCAGTGGACGCTTTATTGCTCTGTGGTCATGACGTCAGTTGGCTGTGTAAACAAATGCAGTGATATTTTATATGTTAGGTTAATTGTTTATATTTTAAAAATGAGTTATTATTCTTCTTATCGAAAAAAAAAATAATAAAAATCCTATATAGATTAAAAGTACACTGATGTTGACTGTTGATACTTCTATGTTTACACAGCCGTATGACGTAATAACATGGCGACTACTATACTGGTGTTATGAAACAGATTAAAAAAGCTGAAACGTACGAATTGAATTTTAAAATTTATTTTGCTGCTTTATGAACTAAAACTAACGTTTGCCAACTGCTTTTTGCCTAAACTATCTCAATAATATATCTTTAGATTTTTCTCATATAGAGTAAAATGCCCTATTGTTTTCCCACCAAATTATGTTTGCTGTTGCACACACACTTATGCACTATAATATTGCCTGCGCATACCTATAGCTAGTCTCCGTTAAAATCGGTCGCAGTGAATGAAATTCGATCTGGAAGACATTATTTATTTTACTTTAATTAAAACGGTCATACATATGTTTATAAATAACGTCATTACAATTCACATAAAATAATAAATAAATTTTAGTGTAGGTGAGCCTGCCGTTATTTGGTGACGGTAAGAATAAGCCAGCTCGCCTAGACATGTACAATTCTTTTACAGAAAACTGGCGTAAAATTATGCCGATATAAGAATCCTTTCCCGTTTCGCGTTGACACAACTTATACTCGTATTCCATTTTACTAGTTTTCAACTAGATTTTCCCGGCGGCTTCACTCACGTAAATATAGGTTAGGATAGATTATGTTAATAACAGCATATTTTCTGGATGAAAGGTACCATATGTCCTTTTTCCGCCCTGATAACGTGTATGAAGTTGAAATTTCATGACGATCGGTCGAGTGGTTAAGGCGTGAAAGCGTAACAAACAAACTCACATTCGTATTTATAATATTAGTTAGGATTAGATATTTATGTTTTCAACGAGTCAGAAATAAAATATCTTCCATTGTTCTTTCTAAACAGGTTCGCCTATTTGAATGGACGTCAGAAAAGGAATTGCGATTGGAGTGCAGTCACTTCAACAACGTGGTGGCGCTGTACCTCAAAGTGAAGGGAGACTTCATCCTGGTCGGAGACCTCATGAGGTCCATGTCATTACTGCAATACAAACAGGTGTGTCTATTCTAACTGCTCCATGTACAGTCACCCAAGAAAGTGGTCAACAAGTCTTGACAAAAGTTGCTGAGAGATTTAATCGTCGCTAAGGTTGACTTTTCTAACTTGACATATGCATAAATATAATATATGATAAAGAGAGCAATGACACTGTCATAATATTATTGCAAGGGAAAATCGACCTTGTTTCATGATGTTCAAATGAACCTCAACTGTATGCTGGTAGACCACATTTTTGGCCGACTAATGTCACCCTTCTTAGGTCAACCCATTGAGTAACGCATTTATTACGTATTGCTTATGTTATAATTTTTTTAGAATAAAAATTGGGTAAGGGTCGGCACAAATGCTGACATAGCGATGTACCGGTGCATTACCTGTGCACTAAATGTAAATACTACGAATTTACAGATGGAGGGTAGTTTCGAAGAAATAGCGCGGGATTACAGCCCGAATTGGATGACAGCAGTCGAGATACTTGACGATGACACCTTCCTAGGAGCTGAGAACAGTTTCAACATGTTCGTGTGTCAGAAGGACAGGTCTGTTATCTTTAATCCTTATGCCTATTGTATTAAGATGTGTTTTTGAACTGATTGTATGTCTAGGCTAGCGATGTGAGCTGATCGATGTAAAACTCGAATGATTAAATTCTTTAAGTGAAGCAAAATACTCGCAACTTTCATCATTATTTGGCCACGATTTTATCAATCTTGTCATCATCAAATCAAGTTTCGAATAATCGATTACGATTCGAATAGTATGTAACAACTAATTGGTCAATTCGTTGTCACTAATTATAATTCGTTGGTTGTACAGCATAAAATGTTCGAATATTCGTTCCTTTTGTCGTAGCAATTGCATATCATCGGTCTAGACGTAGTTAATATCGTGATAATGTATGTGTGTAGCGCGGCGACGACGGACGAGGAGCGGCAGCAGATGGGCTACATGGGGCAGTTCCACATCGGCGACATGGTCAACGTCATGCGCGCCGGCTCGCTCGTGGGCCAGCACGCCGACACCGCCGCGCCCGTCGCCAACCCCGTGCTGCTGGCCACCGTCACCGGCGCCATCTGTAACTCTCCCGCTCTCCCGCTCCTAATACCGTCACATCAGCCCTGTATACCAACTGTCCCACCGCTGGCCTCGGGCCTCTTGTCACTGTTAGGCCATAGTCCACCACGACGGCCCCGTGTGGCTGGCAGACTTCATACATCTGCTAGAATAATATAGAGTACTCGTACAGTCGAGTAAAAAAGTGATCTACCAGTTTTGACAAAAGTTTCTTTGGGATCTTATTGTCGTTAAAGTTGACTTTTCTAATGAAATGTAAGAGATTTTAGACAAAGAAGTGAGTTGTTGTTAGCTGTGATAATTCAAACTTGCCGCATGGCACGACGTAAATATAGTACATGATAAAGCTGCCTCCGTGGCGCAGCGGTAGTTAATGCGACTGCTGTGCACGGGTTCGAATCCCGCGTCGGGCCAAGAAAAAGTTACTGGGTTTTTCTGTTAAGAAATCTCAATAGCAGCCCAGAATTAGGAAATTGGCGGTGTTAGACATTGCTGTGCCTCTGCAAGCACGTAAAGCCGTTGGTCCTGCGCCTGATCTCTCTCCGGTTTTATTGAATTACCGTCCCATTGGATCATGAGAGTTAAGGAACAGAGAGTGCACTTGCGTTTCCACACACACTTGTGCACTATAATATCTCCTACGCATCTGCGTAAGAGATATTATCCATCTGGCCAGTCTCCGTTAAGACTGGTCGCCTTGACCGAAATTCGGTCTGAAAGACAATACATGATAAAGAGAGAAATGGTTACTGTTATATATTGTTGCAAGAAAAATCTATCTTGTTGTTTCATGATAATCAAATTAATCTCAACAGTAAGGTGGTAGACGACATTTTTGATCGACTGTACATAAACAGTCCCACTGCTAACCAAGGGCCTCTTCTCGCTGTAACTCATGAACACAGTATTCCTTATGATATTTTCCTTCACCATTACAGAAAGCGAAAATAAACTAGTGCCTTGAAAGATCTGCACCTAATTTTAAACTGTTATATATAATTATCCTTTCCTTAAAGATAGAATAGATCGAAATTTCGCAAGTGTATGCCCAATGCTGCTAACCGTATACCAAATTACTTAAATACTTAACGTAATTCCACGACACAAAAGATCCCACTGGATCGAAGTGTCGCCGGTCTACACTGACTGGCCCCCGAATAAGATAATATAAGGTAATTCCCTCTGTAATAGCACATCGCACACCCACAGGTCTAGTAGTGCAGCTGTCCCAGGAGCTGTACGAGTTCCTGCACCAGCTGGAAGAGCGGCTGACGCACACGATCAAGTCCGTGGGCAAGATCCCGCACGCGTTCTGGCGCTCCTTCAACACGGACATCAAGACGGAGCCCGCCGAGGGGTTCATAGACGGTGACCTCATCGAGAGCTTCCTGGATCTAAGCAGGGACATGCAGAAGGAAACGGTTATGGGACTGCAGGTTTGTATACATATATCAAAATTACAATAACGCAACGGAATTATGCCCAAGTTTTGCCCAACTATTAGGTAATGATGCTCCGAGGATAATAGTCGTTAAAAAGACACAAGGGGCCGTTACTTAGGCACCCTACCCGGTCTGACGGTCTTAGGGCGGTTAAATTAATCCAGTTTAGATCCCTTTCTGGCTCAACCCGTAACTCTAAATTGACAGAACTGAGAGCCTGCAGGCAATGTCTTATTGGATTTATCTGTTAAGAAATTCTTTGGCAGCACGGCGTTAGAAACTGTGCCCGGTAATGCTCTGGCACAAGAGAATGTTACTAGATGACTTCTGGACTTTCTTCTTTTTGTTTTTTCTTTTAGCCAATTTAACAAACAACTTCATATCGAATTATTTTGAAAATCTTTCTAAAACACGGTAACATTGGGACCGTCGCCATAATAATTACTGCATTTTAAGCCGAAGCTATAAAAGCGCCAAATGTTAATTAGCTGTCTCCTCTTATAATATTTAGCCAAAATTATAGGCCGTAATTCATTTAACCTTATTGAAATATTTGTAATAAGGTCAAGTCGACAAGCTAAACGTGGGATCTCTACTAATATGCATATAATATAGTTACACATTTATATGCCCGAAGAGTCAAAGGCTTATTGCACCCATATTAAGCCAGTTATAATTCAGGTCCCATATCCCCAATACAATTATAATAGCATTGTGTCTAGGTTCCTGTAGCCGTAACAATGAAGGAATTTAACCTCATTATTGTATTGCAGAATACAGATAAGTAAATGTTTCAGATCGACGACGGCGGCGGCATGATGCGCGAGGCGACAGTGGATGACCTCATCAAGGTGGTGGAGGACCTCACCAGGATACATTAGACTTTCATTGTGATTATATTAGTTTGACTTGACACTATTCGAAGCTTAATATATCATATATATTTTCATTGCCGCCTTCTAGTTACATTTTATTTAACAAGTATCACTGATATCCGGCCAATAATCTCTTTGTATCAACCTTCACCGCGTTAGAATGTCTTAATAGAAGAGAAGCCAACTTTTAAATAGTCCTGAGTTGTTCTTAAATCTAGGACTGGAGCTTTCAAGTAAATCCGTTGCCAAAAATCAGACTTAAATTCTATTAGGGGAAGGAACCAGATGTTTTTGGGCAGGGTAGGGGATTAAGACAGCGCGGGCCTTCTAGCAAATCATGTCAAACGGAATTTAATTTCTTTAGCAGTTTTGATGAATTTACAACGATTTATCGTTTTGCCTAAGTACCACGGTATAATATTTGATTTTATCTACGTAGCTGGCTCACTAAAGGACCAATGTATTCAATATTTATTTCGATAATATGTTATACGAGATCTAGTCAAAAGCGTATCGCCCGAAAATACCGATTGCTTTTTATTTACAATTGCTGTGAGAGAGATTTTATAAAGGAGTGGGGGGGCAATTGTTAACATATATAAAAGACCCTATCTCAATTAACTGGCAATATTGACAGCTAACAAAAGAGCCAAGATGTACAAAAATATGTAGTAGACATCAGAAAATTAAGCTCGACAGGATACATTTTGATTTGACTTAATTAAATTATGCGGTTTTTATTGGTGTAATCTATTTTATTTATGAATTGTATTTTTTAACGGGATGCTGGCTATCAGACTAACAAATATACCTAATTCTGCATAAAGGAATAGATACAGTATCTAGGATTATACATAACCGTGGCAATTCAGACAAAATTTATAATAGGTATTGTTTTAAGATGATTCTAACATTGCTTGTAATACTTTTAGGTTGAATAAGATCCTTATTTAGAATATGTGTATGCAACCCTTGATATCATTACGAACACATTTAAAAAAAAAAAGGGAGGGAATGGACGTGTAAATAACACATTTTATAAATATAATAGCATATCAATTTTATCCATATCTATATCACTTCAGTTATTAGACTATTAAATATACCATTATATACTTCATCACGCTTATGACGCACTCACTTGAACCCCACAAACTTACCGGAACAATTGTTAAACTCTTAAATTAATCCAGGTATTCATAGTCTAGCTGTCTGTCAAATTATTATTACTATGCGTGATTGAGTAATAAACAACCAAATATATTCACATACTTTCACATTTATGAGTATTACAATGATAAATATTATTCTTTCTAGTAATATAGATTATTTTAGATCAGACTAGATTCAGTGACTTCAACAATAGGTGATAACGAAACACCATACATATACTAAGCTTCGATATAGGTCCAGTTAAGTAATAGCATTTAGCCTCACAATAAAACGCTTATCGATTTACTTACTTTACTAGAAGCTTATACTTTAAATTCTACCTTGTGATACGCGACTTAGTGAAATAAGAAGGCTGTCTTAGTAACACAGCGGTAGTAAATGCTGTGCTGCGTGAGGTTTTGGGTTCGATTTCTCTAGTTAGACAGTGCTATAGGACTTTTCTATCAAGAAATTAATATTATTATATCAGTTAGCATGCATGGTGTTTGGAACTGTGCCTCTATGACGTCAGACCTAAAATCGTGGATTACCATGTGGTGTGAGACACCTGTCTGCCACTTTGATGGAAAAGTTGTAAGCCTATGTATGTCTATACTAATAAGATTCGATTTTTTGTTTGGTTGTAAAGATTTAACTCAAAAACAACTCAACCGATTTTAAAAATTCTTTCACTGTTGGAAATCTATATTATCACCGAGTAACATAGGCTAAATTTATTTTAAAAAATGTACTGTTACTCTTAACCTATTTTTATGCTTGTAAAGCCGCGAACAAAAGCTAGTATTCAATAAAAAGATGGCGTCGCCCTTATAGGCAAAGACAAGGGAAGTTACTTGATCGGAAATCAATGATTTTTCTTTAATAACATGAAACTAGAAGGCGGTAGGAGTTCATATATCGTACATTAAGCTTCGAATAAGTTAAGTAAATTAATATGCGTTTTATTGCGAGGTAGAACACCATTATTATAGTTCGTATTGGAGATTTAATTAAATACTTTATGTACGTCAAACATTTATTTTCTTTACTGGTAACGATGCTTGTGGCGCAGACCGATTCTGTCACCTGTATATAACACTAAGATAACTAAGAACCTGCTTATAGACACTCCCTATTAGCAATATGCAATTGCTTCGGCAATGACAATTTAATACCCGAAAGTTGTTAAATCGATCTATACCAGTAATCTCGCATCCTAATGTTGGTCAATAATTCATTAGCACCGTTGTTGTTCTTTTTGACCATGTTGGGTTTTGTAATAGGATAAATAATAAGTCAACATTTGTGTTCCAAGATTTAATCACAGCAAGGCATTACAATCACAGTTGTTATGTACCAATAGTTATGACATACATGAGCAAAACGACCCCTCACCAATAAATAACAAACGTTATTTACAATAACGACAATAATTGCAATCACTAATAAAAAAACAATACAATAATTTAGCATTTATAATAAAATAATATAATCACTGTCTTTTTGTGTACGATCATAATGCATGCTTGCAAACTGTTTTTAATATCAGCTCTGACGATAGTGTTAATCTCTGCGGCACAAAACACGCAGATTTAGATGGCCGGTAGAATACAACGTGCGAATACAGGCGCTGCCCACGTATAAACGTGAACATGCAATAATTTCATTTCAAGTCGGCTAAATGCAATTGTCGAGTCGATCCACGGAACAAATATTTTGAGTTATTCACTAAATTAAATGCTTATTAGTCAGGTGTGTTCGTTATTCAAATGTTGTAAAATAACCTGCTACACCGGATTGCGGTGTTGCAGGTGATTTTGTGAGTTTACGGTGACAGGAAACTAGCCATAGTGCGGGATGTCTTAAAAATGCATAGTTAGGCATTTGACCGACTTGATTCGAAATCGTTGTACGCACTGTTGTGGTTCTTCTGCCATTTTCTGTATTTTTTTTAGTTAAAGACAGACATCTCACTAAGCCTTTTTTCTTGTGTCAACTAGTTTCAAGTTAATTGTGATACCTACAATACTTCAAAAATGTGTTAAAATGTGTGAGACATATTCAGGATCATATTGGATTCGTTAGAGCACCACACAGTTACAGCTTGCTCAACACAGGTGGCGGCACTGGCGACCTGAAGAAATTTTACTTGGATAGATGGAATATGAGGAACTAAATACAAAATGACGCGAAAATAATTATTAATTCTTAGATATTTAAATTCTAAAGTATTATAATTTAGAATAGGATTTATGTGACATAACTAAGAAATTATAAAATATTTGAAAATAATTGAAATGAAACAAAAAAAAATTACAAATATTTTTGTTGACCCCTTCACCTAACCTCGCTTGTAGAATGGCTTCACATTACTGGTATAATAGTTGGGGATCGAACCCATGACCTTTCGATCCTATATCTAATAATCCTTAACCAATGTGCTGACGCAGCTGCATGACAAAGTTGAAACAATCCAAAATAACTTCTTAATACAATAATTCCTGAAGAGAAATAGAAGCGTGTAATTTTAGTATGGGGCCATGAAAATGGAACATTCATATAGAAACCACAATAATATATTAAATATAGGAATAATACAACCATTAGCCTAATGGCTAAAATAAAAATTAAGTACTGCCTAATGGCATTAGGCAGTACTTAATTTTTACCTGATATGGACAATAATAGGCCTGTTTGATATGGTATACATTATTTTGCACACTCTCTATAATAAAATCCATATAAATAAAATCTCAACTCCATACTTATTTGATAGAACTTACACGACTTCAAAGATATATTTATGTAATTAAAGATCAACTGCAATACATAATTAATTATTAGAATAACATAAACATGACCTGTGACATTATATACTGATATTCCTACATAACTAATAGCAACTATCATGTGCGATCTAAATAAATACATACGGTACAAAGATCATGAACAATTATGTTATACAAATTTAAATTCGTTCAATGTCGACAAACTAGAAATGAGGATGATATCATTCGAATAAATACATTTTATATTCGAATCTGTGATGAGTCCTTGGACCATAACTTAGTAACTATTACGTTGTGCACAATTATTCGAATGGCATCCCGCTTATAACTTTTACGTTGCGACCAATTATTCGAATGTAATCTCCAAATCACGTGGTCTTCTACTGATATACAGATAAAGTAATGGTGTCACCTTTAAAAGCAAAATATAAATAAATATAAAAATATTTCAAACAGTTAAAACTGAATGTTATTGATAATAAATATTAAAATTATGATACTTTTATGCAATTTTCAAATAAAACGCAAGTCATACAAAAATACATTAAAATCCTTTAAAGGTATCACTTAACCATTCTTTAACAAATCGTGAAATTAAAATCTAAAATGTCACGCCAAATGATATCTATTACTTTGAAATATGATAAAATAAATAAGTAGGTATGTCAAATACCTAGTTTATTCTCCTTTGTGGTAAAAATCGGTTTTATTGGGCTCTCTACATTCACCGCAAGTTCTTTCATAAGACCTGGGTTAAATTAACATGATATAGGAAAGTATGGAAATACAATAATTCGATAGGAACATGACCTGTGCTGTTGTTTGATCACAAGTGCTGTACCGCGCCTTAGGGGCAACACAATTGAGTGAGGACAAGATGAAACTAAAGTGATGATAAACAGATTTCTTTTCGAAACTACAATATCTTGATGTGGTAATATACTGAGTTTACACGACGCCACTTTATATTATGAGACAAATAGTAAAGCTATGCTCATAACATTTCGTAGTTATTACCTAGCAACATATTCTTACTAACGTCCGATGTACTTGTTACTCTAAGAAATAGAAATAGAACAATGTAACTTGATGATTTGATGGAGTAAAAGGCCCTATTAAATTATACCAAGCGATTGTGGCAACCGCGGGCAAAGTAATAGGGGACTAAATCTTACAAATTCTATCTACTTGACATATATGCGAGTAAGAAGTATAAACTCATTGGTTACTTGGAGCCGTAGACTAAATGTAATCGCGATTACGACGTTCAGTTTTAAGAGAAACAGAAACTCTTTGCTGATAAACTACGAAGCAATCAGTCTTTGCTTCATGGTCGCGTATACATTATTAAATATTGTTGTCATAACAGCATGAGAAAAACAATATCCAGCAAGCCGTAGGCAGAAGAGCAGGTAGCATAATTAATATAATTTCCAAACAGCTATCTTCATTATATAACGTCTGCCGATTAAACTTCGTCATCTAATAATGCCCACTTTCTTTTTGTCTGATTACATACACCGTCACGTAAGCTCATTATATTTTCACATTAAAGACGCTCAATATTATGCTGTTTTAACTAATATTATGCAACATACATACATGTGACTATTTAAGATTGTAAAACATAGGACCTACTTTCTGTATTTATCGGCCTTGTGACGTAGGAACCACATGAGCGCGAACAGACAGCTAGGGGGGCTGGTGAGCGGTTCGCGGGACTCCAACATATTTTCTATCTCCGCTATAGTCATTTCCACAACTTCAATTATTTCATCGTCCACGCCACCACCTGAAAACCAACAACAGTTGAACTTAATAATATATTTTCTCTGTTTATAAACTGTCCCACTGCTGAGCTTATGCTTCTTAGTGTAAATAAAGTCAATCAAAGTCAAAAATAAATTTATTCAAATTAGGTTACAAGGTAACACTTATATATTTCAATGTTATACTAAATTTTTCCTATGAATTTATATTTACTGCCATACAGTTCAGCAAAGCAAGGGTGTAGGGCTCATGAGAAGAACGGGCAAGAAACTAATGGCCACTCTTTTTAATCGCCAGTATAAGGCATGTATAAAATATAAAGCTGGTTGGTAGAATTCACATATCTTCAAGAAGGTACACTATAGAAAATTGACAGACGTGCAGGATAGCTCACGATGTTTTCCTTCATCGTTATAGCGATGATTGAAAATATTTAACATAGATATCGCTTTGAAAAGCCAAGGTACGTTCGGATCAAATCGAGCTAACGCCAGTGGCGGTACGTTTATATAAACCCAAAAGTATGGCTTGTTTTATTTCCAAGCTTGGTCGAAAATATACTACTTTATTGATTATTAAACGTAGCACTAGCTTCCCTTCAGGTAGCTTAGATGAGCTCATCTACGATTTACAAGTGGAATCCTCACTAATATTATAAATTTGAATGTGCGTTCGTTTGTTACATATTCACGTCTTGGCTACTCGACCCGTCAACATACAATTTTGCATACAGTTTGCCAGGGGTACAAAAAGATTATCTAAAAAAGCACAGTTCCCGAGCGAAGCGCGGGCAAAAGCTAGTTAAAGAATTAGAATGAAACAAGTTGATTTTACTTCAGACACCTGCCGATATACCTAGACACGGCACTTGAAATCAGCAATCTAACTTATAGGTATACTATTTGGCGAGAGTTACTATAGTAGAGATTGCCTGGTAGAAAATAGAAGCGGTGGTAATGTTTAAGGAATCGGACTCGCGATCAACAGAAAAGTAGATCTCCACTTCACTACTGAGAAACACTAACATGAGAACTTACCAAAGCTGGAAGCGTTAACAAGTCTACTAGAAATTCCTTACCCAATCTGGGTTACAAATTGAAGTGAATTTTAACAAAAAAATATCTATAAATTTTTTAAAAACTATAAACTTGCTTCGTAAAAAAAGGGATCTAAAAAGAACGAATTTAAAATTTATATAGCCTATGTCACCCGAGCCATTATTACAAATCTATTGACACCTCATTCATTAAAATCGGTTCAGTAGTTTAGGCGCTACGGTGGAACATACAAACATACATACCCAGACTGCCAAAATAATTACCCTTTCTTTTGGCTTCGCCGCAGTCGGGTAAAAATACCCTTAGAGCTGACTTAAATGTCTTTGATTTCAGGCCACCGATTAACACGGTCTCGAAATTATGGCTGAGACTCGGAATTAATTAGGCAATCCTAGTATAGAACAATCCAAACTAATAATATAAATGCAAATGTGAGTTTGTTTGTTACACTTTCAAGCATTAACTACTCGACCGATCAGCATAAAATTTGGCATACACCTTGTCAGGGGCACAGAAAGGATCGTGGTCGTAAGATCTAGATTAACGCAAACGAAACGGCGGCCAAAATCTTGTTTAATAATAAAACAATAATACAAAATGGGCGTTAGTAGTAATTTAAACTAACTATACAAAAAAACTCATGAAACCAGTTATTATTAAAGTCTGCGCTGAACAAGTTCGCTCATTAAGCGATGCCAATCTAACCCAAGTATAAAATAATAATTGAAAACGGCTACTTGAAGTTTCTGTCGCGTGTATTATTAAATATAGATCAATATCTTTGTCAATAAAGGTAAGAATTCACGATACGGATTTTGTTGGCACCCGCCGAAGTCGTGAATGTGCCGCATCAAACTAATCTCGACTAATTTCAGCAAAGAAAACAATTAGTAGTTACTGCCCATTCATAGGTACTGTAGAACTGTTAGCAAAGATTTGTTGCCTAATTTTCAGTTACAATAACAGCTGCCAGACGTCTACTGAGTATTTGCAATTGCTCGCAATTTGTGCCTGTACAATTTTATTAACAGGCCGTTGATAGGTTGGCACTATAAAGTAATTCCTATCGCTTCAATAAAAACCATTATATTGCTAAATATCTAGATTTATAATGTACTAGCTGTTAGCCGCGACATCGTCCGCGTGGTATTTAACAAAGAAAACTAAAATTAAAGTAGCCTAAGTTACTCCTTATAACATCAGCAATCTGCCAGTAAAAGTCCCGTCAAAATCGATCCAGCCCTTTCAAAGATTAGCTGGAACAAAATTGTGTTTTTCGTTTAAATACCGTATATACTTTCGTGTGCATTTAGTAAAAAGCTGTTTTGACATAACAAACAGACACTTAAATTTTATTTATTCGTATAGATTCGCATTGCAACAAATTGCAACGGTGCGATTATTCTATAATTGTTTAAATATGGTGTTTACGGTTGTCAGAACCTTGACGGATGTAAACTAAAAACGTCGTGAGCCCCTAACTTTACTTTTACCACGCTATGCTTTTGTGTGTAAAATTTTTCATAATAACCGTAATTTCTATTCTAAGAACTTGGTATACAAAGTATTGCGTATACTGCAAGGTTTCAGACATAGAAATCAATAAATTACCTACAGGAAATACTCAACAACTGACTTACTACGAAAACAAAACAACATTTTTTTGGTCTGAATAATGATCACAGGATAGCAGTCAAATATCTTCACCCCGTACATTCAACCGTTATAATTGTCGTATGTAAATGTATGTCTGTTACAAAATTAAATGAGAATGTTACACTAATTATTTGTCATATAACTATATAATGAATTGCTTTTGTTATTATTATCGGCTCTTACTCGTAAAAATAAATAAATAATATAAAATTGCTCAGAAAACCCTAAACGTTTAGACAATTTACGAGATACGAATGATAAATCATTATATCCCGCTTGTTTGCCGGATTTTAAAGAACTGTTACGAGGTGTAACTTCTATGACATATAGATAACAGATTAACGTCTGTAAATCTGCCAAAAATTAACATGTAATAGAGTGTGAATATCACGGGCGAATTTATACATATTAGAACGACAAAAAAAGGACCTAGAATCTGGGCAGCTAGAATACGTTATATAGTTAAGAACGTGTAAGCATATATTATGTTAAAAATATCTACGCATACTGCGTAGATATTTTTAACATAATATATGCTTACTCGATCAAATATAATTGTGTCCACAGCTAATATAGATATCTCACATCTTTCTGACCTGTGAAGATCGAGTCCACAATCAACTTACTCATGACTTAAAAACAAACAGTTTTATTTGCAAACTGCCGATTAGTTTATTTAGTTTTGCGTGATACCAATCTATTCTGATAATCGATTTGAGACGACATTATAATCCTATTAACTGCAATGCCGTATACGTAGAAAATAAACATGAGTTTTAAAAGCTACGCTTTTCTATACGTATAGCGTAGGGGGTATAATGCAATCAGGCATTTTTTTATACTACTATGATAGTGAACAAGCTTACGTCCCGCCTTGGTAAACGGTTATTGTAGATTATGATCGCTTGGAATAATCAAGGTTTCATTCACGCGTTGCCGTACCCAGTGATTTGTTGAAAACGGAGTAAAGATAGGATGCAGGAGGAAAGAGGAAATCGTTTCATATGTATCAGCGATACTACACACATCAAAAGTGTCCAGGGATCATTTTTTAGTATAAAAAACTATCAAATTAATATTTACCAAATCTAGTCTTCTTTTTACTTTAATTCCTATGTTGAAGTTATTAAATTATCTCTATATTTTTGAAAAATTATGAAAATTTTTATAATTAACCCATGTTAATGTCAAGTAAATGGGGAAAATAGGCAAAAAGGAGGATGTTTTATAATTTTTATTTTAAAGATTATCAAATTAATAGTCTGTGTTTCCACCATTGACACGAATATCACAATCACAGTGGTTTGGCTTGGATTTGCTTAAAATCAGTTCATCAAAATTACCTTGAGGAATGGCCGCCCACGTTCTTTCTAACAAGTCAAAAAGTTGTAAGAAAAAAAGAACGCCAGTCTTCTTCCTCCAAATTTCTGTGTTCGTGAGCCCACTGTAAACAGGACCTACGATTGCAGGGTGCTATAGGTGGAACCCTCAGCGGCCTTCGGGAACGCAACTTCACATAAACAATTTCGGATGGCTTGGTCGCTTATCAGCAAGCCTGAAGAGCTGTGGAGCCTCGTAGCTAACATCATGGCGGTCATGTTACGATTCCGTGGAGCAGTATTTTGGATGTACCGATCCTGTCTGCGAGTGATAATGCGAGATCGTCCTTCATGTCGCTTTGCCACGCTGCCTGTGATACGATAGCGTGTCCAGAGACGAGTTATAACGCTCTGTGTAGTGCCAAGAGCGACAGCCACAGTACGTTGCCTGAAACCAGCTTGCAACATTCCGACGGCTCTTATCATCTCTTCTCGTGTTAAATGATGTCTTCGCTCAATATTGATGCAGTTTTTTTTCAGTTCCGATGCAGAAATTGTAATGGTTTTATTAAACGCTATTACACACTTTTAATAGAAATCCTGATTGACAGTTGATTTTCTATTTTCATCGAAATTTAAAGAAAACTATTTGTTCAAGCAGTGAAAATCACTAAAAAGAACCAATTACAATAAAAAAAGTTAAAATAATAATACTTAATTACGTTGAGCCTCTAAAACGTATTTGATCTCTAGACACCTTTGATGTGTGTATTTGATGGCATATTACTGATAATAAAAAGTGTTTTATTTTTTTAATCTGCTTGCCCGATAGTAGATAGGTTTCAATCCCTAATACAAGACAAATAATTATGTCTACCACAAACAGTACAGAGTTTAGGTTTAGTTCCTCGCGACACAGAACGTGCTCCTCTAGTGCTAGAATTGGAGTTTACGGAAGAAATGCATAGATTTGTAAATATCAAATGGTACTGTTTTAGTTTTATCAAAATCGACTTCACTATTGTGCTTAACGTATTTTGGCTATTCCTCATTGATCTAGAGTAGGTATTGTATTTGCCTATCCAGGCATACTTTGAAAATTCATCATTCATCAAAATTTTAGATTAACAATAAACTAACAAAACATGTTTTAATTGTTGATTAGGAAAACACTAACCAATTATATAAAATATCGTTAAATATCACAATACCTATGCTATGGATGTAGATTATCAAATTGATATGAAACTGTTACAGCGATAGCGCAATATAGTGCGGCAGATATTTACAGGCTAACTAACGGCTACAAACCGAAGATCTAAACAGGACCGTTGCGCGTTGGAGAGATGTCGGGGTGACCTTTCTCCAAAAGTGGGACAGTATAGGTTAAGAAAAACGGTTACGAAAATGTATAATTTATATTATGGATAATTAAAAAAAGTTGTATTTTATCGAAATCGCTGCCTTGTATTTTTCTAACTTATTAGCGAGTAGGGTTACAGAATAAGGCAACCTGGCTAGATATCTATATATGTTATAAAGAAGGATTTTCATTAGTGTTCAGTTTAAAAAAAATTTGCTTGTTGATTGCGTTACAAATTACTGATATTCCAATGCTAAGCTAAATGCTCGAGTTAGGAGTGGGTTCACGTCGCGCGTCGATAGTGCCTATAATGAGTGGGGATCGAGCCCTCAAGCTCGCTGTCGCAAGTTCAACACTAACAATTAAGTAAGCTGCCGCCATAATATGACTAGTGCAAAAATATATTGAACCCCAAAAAATATACATACCTATTTCATTTTTTGCATGTCTAAGTCTATGTTCGTCTGTCAGTAAATTTCACACGACCATCTCCGAAGAGCTAACTGTAAAGTTAATTATTACTCCGACATTTTACGTAAGCGCTTTTTTTTGTGCATGTCATAAGAACGAGTTTTTTATCATCTACCTCGATGGCGTAGTGGTTAGTGTAACCGACTGCCACGCCTGAGGTCGCGGGTTCGATTCCCGCACAAGACAAATATTTGTGTGCATGAACATGGATGTTTGTCTTGGTCTGGGTGTTTCTATGTATAATATGTATGTATTTACAAAAAAAAGTATATATGAATGTTTATCCATTGTCTAGTACCCATAGTACAAGCTCTGCTTAAATTGGGCTAGATGATGTTGTGTGTATGTGGTAGAATATTATTATTATTATTATTAATTAGGATGTTATGAAAACCATTTTATTCGCTATTCTTAAATTCTACTTGTATGGTTTGGATGCGCTCTAAAAAGAACGTCAATGGAACTATACTCGTGAATTACACTGCCCAATTACAAAAGTTATTTGTAGACAGTCGGATGGTTGCGTGTCAACCATGATAACACGCAACAGAAATTATTTTTTAAATCGTTTGATTACAGGATGCTTCAGTAAATAATGTCGTAATTTTGCATACAACTAACATTAACTGGAAGTATTATGACATGGTTGTAATATTTACTTTTTCGTGCACACTTCAGTGCCGCAGTTGTAGTGAATGTGACTACTGTGCTTGAGGTTTCTGGTTCGATGCCTGGGTGGGCAGATTGTTAATGCATTTTCCTGCCAGAGAATTCTTAGTAGCAGCATGGGGTACCAATCAGAACAAAAATTAACCAGTTCCAAAAATAGATTATAGATGGCACTATGAGTTCCAATGTTAATATTAAGAACAATTAAAATGCTTTATTGGAAAGAAATTGACCATAAAATTACAAATAAACATTGTACATATTTAATTAACAGATATTGACGTAAGCGTATTAATTTTAAAATTTAAAGTTATCATTAAATCAGTATTTTTTACATTACATCACACAGGTAATCGATCTACCATTTTATTCTACATACAGGGCGCTAGTTGGCTCTTTTTTGTGTTTATCAAGTCTACAAACAAAACACATTACGTTTTTATTTCATACCCTTCTTTTGGTTTACTTCAATATTTGTTTATTACTGATACTTATTAATAAGAAATTACTTATAATATGAAAAATATGTATGCTTAACAAATGTCAATGTATTGAACAAAACGTTTTGTTGCATATTTGTTGTACACACGGCTAAATACGCTACATAAAAAATAGAGAATTGTCGGAAAGGGACAGTGCATAGTGATGTCGATGTAATGGTAAGGATAGAGTATAATAAAAATATAACGAGTGCGAGAGAGCGCACGATTCGCAGCGTTCACCTTCTAATAGTTCAAAGTCCAAACAGTCTAGATTGATGCGTCGCTGTGGTTTATTTTCTAACAGGTCGGTTCTCATAACTTCTATTGTCAAATTTCGTTTGCTTGTGCTGCAGTATAACGCAGTCGTTATATTATCATTATCTCTGTGCTACCAACTTATTCTGAATTGAATTACAAACTTACGATAGACATGCCGATAGAAATGGAGTTTTAGTAAATCTTCTCCCTAGCCTTTATTATCCCCAAGTCACTTGGGGTCGGCTTTTCAGGTCTAACCGGATTTGACTGGATATCAGTTTTTACACGGAGCGGCTGCCACCTGACCTCCACAACCCGAAGGCTAACGATAACCTAAGGCTAGACCAGTGTCAGGATATTATAGGTCACTGACTTCCCAATAACGACTGCTATAGATGTTCATGGCAGCCGGGACCGACGGCTTAACGTGCTCTCCGAGGCACAGAGCAGGCGATAATTTTCAATCAATACGCACATTAGTTAGAAAAATCATATAACTTTCGAAAGTCAGAGGTGCGCGACGTGGGTTCGAACCCGAGACCTTCTGCATTGCAGTATGTTGGTATCCGCATTGAGCTATCGCTGCTTGCATGGAGTTTTAGTAAATCATAGCAATATTTTACTAAAAATATATATATATTAATTAACCTATCATAATAATTATTCTATAAAATTAAAGCCTTTTATTTGTTTATACCGCTTTGTTAATTTGGTTTTTACGCAATTTCTGGTATTATTTGCTCACTAGATGCAACTTGACTAAACCTGTTTCAAAGGGCCTGAAAGATAGTTAGGCACAGTTGTGATTAGGGTTGCCACCTTTATTTTGAACGAATAGAGTATATTTACTATCTTAGGTAAAAAAACTACATGATCTGAAAATTAAAGTATTACTTATTTAAACCTGCCTTTTTGTTACCATATTTTTGTTGATGCTAGTTAAATCTAACACATATTTATTATCAAGGAACGTCGTAACCGGATTTTACAAAATATGTCTATACATTTCAGAGGTTATGATAGATAAACAATTGATTTTATTCAATTTAGGGAATCTCTATAGCGTTGCTTTAAGTTAACAATTACTTAAATAAAATCTGTAAAAGTTGCATAGGTAAAATAAAGCATTTTCACGTCCTTTATTTTCCTACTAAAGTATAAATTAAGTTTACCCGAAATAACGTACAATACTTTATTATAAAGTACGGGTGGCAACCCTAGTTGTGATTGTTGTAAATTTCATGTCCCTTGATGAAATACGCGACGATCAAGTAATCGTTTAAAGGTACCAGGTAGTTCGTAATAAACGTGGTATTGAGTATCTGTACTAGTATAGTATTATATTATCTGTGATAGCAGCAAGGTCTGCAACTATACCTAGTAGACGGAAAAATTGGCCCTATATTACGTGGAACTTAAACCGAAGTCGGCGAAAAGCGTGTGTAAGTCGCAAGGAGGGAACCGAGTCCCATCTGCCACCACTGCGAGTGTATTAAGGAAACGACGCAGCAGACGCTCGAGCCTTGCCCTGCCTGGGCGGTGCAGCGCCGTGAACTCATCGACGCACTGTGGCTCGTCTAGAACATGCTAGCTGGACAAAATTATTTATTGTGGTTTTTTAGTTCGTACGGCTTTATTATGATATTCTAATGAGGTATTAGCGCATATAACACCAAAAAACAGGAGGTAGGATCACGTGTGCCAACATAAAAAAATATAATAGCGATTAATCTTTTATTGTCAGACAGGTAAAAAATAACAATGAAAAAAAATAACAATAGTCATAAAATATTGTGCTACTAAGGACTTGGCTTCTAATTACATAATAGGGCATTATTACTACCTACTCAATAACAATACTTTTTACTTAAAAAATATGCAGTTAAAAAACAATATGTTGACAACTAATAATAAAGTTAGATAAGGTACACAGCTTAAAAAAACATTAGTAAAATATTATTTACAACTTCTATTTATTCTGCAACACTAAATTCTTCTTCTGAAGAATCATCTACCATATAATCTGACATATTTTGATGAGAACTACAATGACTTACACTAGACCTTACATTTACAGGAGGGGGTATAATTAATTCTAAAACCTCAGAAGGAAGTTTACTCGTCGGTTTTTTCGGCACTTCCCTAAGGCCATTTACAGGATCAGATGTAATTAGCAACATATTAAGTAAATCCCTATTCGTGGCAATACGTGAATATTTTTGAGTATTGTGCTCCCGGAACCTCCTATAATCCTTATTACGCGCTTCCTGAGCTTCTTCAGAAAGCTGCCCAATAGGTAAAAGAGCCGATCTCACAATTTCTACACTGTGCACAAGAATTTTGTGCACAGTAACAGGCATTTTATACCACGAATAGAGACTAAGATACAATTTTTTTGTGTCCTGTGTAAAAGAATTAAATTTAACAACATCAATATCGTAATCCGAAGCTAAAGTTCTAAGGATAGTGCCAAAGTTCTTAATTAGTGTCACATCTACACCTGTAATATCTGAAGCCTGTTCAGGATTCTCAAAAAACCGACGAGCAGTATTCCCATCATTCGTATTACCAAATCCTGGTTTTGGTTTATCTACAATTAAACCCATTTCAACCTTAAACCTTTCTTGGATACGAGCCGAACGTTGCTTCACATTTTCTTTGTCACTTTGACCTCGAAGTTGCCATTTCTTAACTTCAAGACGATAGCTTATGTGAAGCAAACATTCAAAAGACCGGATCCAAGCGTGAAGGGGAGATATACCAAAACCAAGAGTTTCCTTATTTACAACAAATTCCCTAGACTCATCATTCATAAATTTAGGAGTAGCTCCACAAATGTAACATTTAAGTGCTGACGAAGTTTCAGTCATAGCGTTGCACACTTTACCATCAATCATCGTGAACAGTAATTCGTGTTTGACCGATATCTCTTTACCATCTATATTACCTATTGTTGGCACCAATTGGTTTATTTCCTCCAAAATCTTATTGGTTTCTATTACAGTAAAATCTGTTGTTTCTTTGGAGAAAATAAACTTAATCGGTCGACAATACATGGTAGAAGATGGTCGAGGATTCTGCCAAGCAACTCTACCACTATTGTCACGTAACTGAAGTGGCACGAATGAGAACATAAACAAAAACTCATCTGTGTCTTCACTGTTTGAGAATTTTTGTTTGTAAGTGCTATGACCGGAACTTCCATCACTTCACATCACTTGCTAACAAGGGAGAGTGATGAGCCAGAATCTACAGATTTTAAAACTTCACGCTGTGCACAAATTAGACGTTCAGCTGTTTTATTTAAAACCGCCTGAAGTTTAATTTCTGCACGCGTTTCGCTTATAAAAATCTGTTCCTCGGGAGGGTAGCATTCAATTTTTGCCTGCCTAACACTATAAAATGATGGGAATACCTGGTGTCCTGCCTTGATGCTCCATTTCCTCGTTTGTTTATAAGAGTGGCTCGTGGATTTGGCATCCACATAATATGCCAAAGCCTCCTCTTTGGACAAACATCTTGGTTGTTCGCGTACCTTTTCACCCACATATCTTTTCATTTCTTGGCACTTTTCCGGACTATGGCTTGCTTCTTTAATCACAGTAGCCAAATTCCGATGTCCGGATAATCGTGCCGATATTTCAGCAGCGGCTACTAGCTGGTTTACATCTCGCGTGTGTAGTAGGTCCTCCACGCGTCTCCTTTTTGTTCTTTCACTTGCTTCAGGAAAATCTATTGATGGACGTCCACGAATCGAACTCTTACTTGATGATGATGGTGTTGAGAGGTGGACAGATGCTTTGAATGTAAAATCCCCAGACAACCACTCAGAATTCTTAGTCAGGAAGCGATTACGGCATTTCCCACATTTTTCCCATTTTTCTGTGTATTTGGATGACAATCTTCCAATTGTCATTTTAATTTCCCGCTCAGATGCTTCCGTGATATTAACAAGATCATGTTTCATCACTATAAACTCATACAGTCTACTGTTGCGGTTCTCTTTAGCATGTTTCTGCCATTCATCAAAAAACTCCATTTTCGAGACTGAGAATTCGTATTCTAGAAAACAGACAAAATGACAAAGTTGTACTCAAGTGTGCAGGCTAAGATGACTAAAATTTAAAAGCTAACAGATATGGCTATGCTATATATAAAATCTAGCCCGGGTACAAGAGGGTACAAGTAGTTTCTAGTCCAATGAATTCAGAAAATCATCAAAATTTGACAAACTTCTTTAAACTCGAGCTATTTAAAAAAAATGGGGAAATGTAAACCTATTTTCTTATTAGAAATAAAAAGTACATACCTTTAACTTGAAGATCCATCACTAACACTTTTGAAAAAACTTAAACTCACTGACATAGGATGTTACTTCCGTACACGCAAAAATGCAATTAATAAGTGGTTTTCTTACCCTTTCCTTATATACTAACCTCATTACCTTATCAGTAGTTGACACGTGTCCAAAACAATTCTCAGAATTGGGGCACCTGGGTAGATACCCAGGTGCCCCAGATGGTAAAAGGCTCAGGTAATAAATTTCAGGTAATTAGACAATGACTTTTGTCCAGCTAGCATGTTCTAGACGAAACACAGTGCGACGTTGTGGTGGGTGTTGACCTCTCGCTGCCGGCCGTGATCAAAGCCATGGTCGACAGCGAGAGGAACTGGATAGCGGTCGTATCCTTCTGCGAGGACATTATCTCGCGGAAAGAGGCGGCGGAGCGGATTCGTGAGGAAAGTATCCTTGCGGATCCGAGCTGCCACCGGCGGCTTGGGCGGCTTTGGCGCGCTTATGCGCACTTGATGTCGCGATAGTGAAGGCCGCGGGCGAGAGAACGGGGATCTCCCGTTCGTCAGCCATTAAGTCGAAGTGACACCCTCTGTCGTGCCGGGCGTCACCCAGGAGTCGTCGCCGGCAGTTATTCCTTGCCTACGCACGGGCACTGCTGGGTGGGTCACTGGTGTAGTTTCAGTACCAGCGACCCACCCACCACTCGAGGCAGCGAGCTGGCACACCGTGGTGGGTTTACTTGGTAGTACCCGGGATATTCCATCTCACCGCTCGCCTTTTCCGCGGAGAGGTATGCGTCAAAGCATTACAAAATTAAAATCGCACTAATTAAAATATCTGTTTTGCCAATAAAATAATAATAATATATTCTATCTCATACACACAACACCATCTAGCCCAAACTAAGCAGAGCTTGTACTATGGATACTAGACAATGGATAAACATACAGACGAAGAATACGGATATACGAAGGGACCATATAACTTACGTCCGATAGTTGTCATAAGCAAAATACACAAGTAGGTATGTAGTCATATTAATTGTTATATATATATTTAGAATTTTTAAATACGTACCTTTATGTAGTATGGTGATAAGTTATGCTTATGAACATGTTTTCAAATTAAAAGTCGAATAAAGAAATAGAAATGTTTATTCTGAAAAAACTTATATACCTACATACACTGTACCGCAAAGAAATATGTGTTTGTGTAAATTGTCACATCACCTAAGTTAAATGTACCTTTTTTTTTTTTTTTTTTTTTTTTTTTTTTTTTTTTTTTTTTTTTTTTTTTTACGTGGGGGAATGCTATGACGCATATCCCTCCGCGGGGGCGGGCGGAGGGATTATGTCGGACTCGCCGGGGTAAAAGAAAGATGGAAATAATAGTAAAGTACCTCCCGGAATACCGACTAAACCTACCACGGTGTTCCTCGACAAAACCACTATCGACGGGGCCGCGCGAATCGCTTTCGCATGCGGTCGCGACCCCGCCGCGGTTACGGCCCGCCGTATGAAACGGCAGGCCACTACACGAAAGACCTACCCAAAATAGGCACTACGTCGCATAAAATCCTACTGTCTCCCCTAGAGGGGAGACGGACTCGACACAGAGGCGCGCGTGGGAACACGCACGCCGCCTCTCGGACCTGGTGCTGAACGGATGGCGGGCAGGCCCACAAAGCCCGCCATCCCCAGGTCAAACCTCAGGGTGGCTGGAGGTCGTCTCGCGCCCTCCGGCGCCCGGCTCTGCGGTTGGGGAGAGGGTTTAAACGCTCCCTCTCCCGCTCCGCCGCCTCCTTGATGGAAATTACTTCCTCACAGAAGGAGGCGACGGCATTCCACGACCTCTCACTCCGGACCATAGACTGAACTACGGCCGGGAGCGAGAGGGCAACCGATCCGACTGCCGCGATCAAATCACGGCGCTGCGATGCCCAGGCAGGGCAAACCGCCAAAGTGTGCAGCGCCGTGTCCTCAACAACGTCGCGGCAGTCGCCGCAGTGGTGACAACCGGGCGTCTCTTGCCGGCGTATACGACACAGGAACTGGCCAAAACAACCGTGGCCAGTTAGAACCTGTGTCAGCCGGAAGGTGAGGGCGCCATGCCGCCTCTCCATCCACTCCTCAAAAACGGGACTTACCGCCACGATCGTGGCGTGCCCGAAGTTAAATGTACCTAACCAAACCTTTGGTTAAGTACCTAACCAAATGAAGTATATATGTATAGCTTTATGAAATAAAGACTAAATTAAAGAATAATTTAAAGTGCTTAAATGAAAATAAAATAAAAATGAATCCAAACTTTTTATTTTTAATAAATGTAAAATAAATAAAATGCTTAGTTTTACAGTATTTTCGTTAATGTAGATTGGTTAAAGATGTGCCGTTTTCACGCATTTTATTATATTCGTACTTTCTGTTGCCTCCGCGAGCTCGCAATACTGCTGTTATGCGATTTGGCATACTTTTTACTAGGTTTTTTAAGGCGATTCTGCGCAATATTCTGCCATTCCTCTATTAGAGCTTCTTTCGTTTCACGTAGCGTCATTAGCAGCGGATTCCGCTGACGTACACGTCGTCCCAGTTCGCCCCATGCATGCTCAATGGGGTTTAAGTCGAGGCTGCGTGCTGACCACTCCATGTGTGTGATACCGACTTCTTGAAAATAGGCAAAAACTATCTGAGCTGTATACGGGCGGGCATTGTCTTGCATAAAAACGGCATTCTGGCCCATGTCCACTAAAATGGACCAGCATAGTCATTCAGAATTTCAGTGACATATCTTTCTACAGTTAAAGTTCCATTTTCTATCACTAGATCAGTGCGGATTTCGGAAGAAATGCCAGCCTACCACGTGAACAGAGCGTCCGCCGTATGGTACATTTTCTTCTATACAGGCTTGGTTTACCGGTCTCTCCCGGTCTTCTGAACACTCTTTTTTTCAATTCTTTTCCTCCCATGGTGCTAGTATAAACAGAATCTAGACTCGTCTGAAAACATAACTCTTGACCAGTCATTCAGAGTCCAATTCTCGTGTTCTCTACCATAACTCAACCTTGAGTTTCTGTGGTGGTTTCTAGTTTTGGTCTTATATGTATTTGCTTCAGCCAGACGCCGCCTTACTGTATCCGTACTCAGATTGTTTCCTCCAGCTCGTAAATGATGATTCTTTACTTCGACAACCTTAAGAAAGCGATTTCTCAAAATTGTTGACACCATATAGCGATTCTCCCGCGCCGTCGTGCATCTTGTTCGGCCTGCTCCTGGTCTTCGAAGATTGGATTCAGTTTCATGGAAACGCTGGACTACTCGCTGAACTGTAGAAAAAGTCACACCAACAGTTGTCGCTGTATTTCGCTGACTGTGCCCATCTATAAGTATTGTCAGGATCCTGGTACATTCTTCAGAGGTTAACAACATTACGACTTTAAAATAATAAAATTTATACACCATATTTATAACATTTTTATTGCAAAAGTAAAACAAACGCGAAACAATTGATTTAAAGTTTTTTGTTGATACTAAATTAAAAAACGATCATTATTTTATATTTTCTGTATTTTATACAATTATCAAAAATAAATAAAAAGGTTTGATATATTATTTTATGTGGCATTAAACATTCTTAAATTTAGTTTTTATTTCATAAAGCTAGGTCAGGTACTTTAAGATATTGAAGATTTTCTAACCGACCCTTTTTCTTTGCGGTCAAATTTATATACTAAGTGTAGTCTATAAGCTGTACTCGGCTTAAAATATTCCTTCATAGATTGGAATAAGTTAAATTTTTAATAACAAAATTGTTTGTATTGTTTTCTTTTTCTGGAACAAGTAATACGGTTGGTCGCTAAAGTCGATGAATATCTATACAGTTTCGTCGTTTTAAGCGATATGTCGCTGTATCCGATGTTGTTATAAGCGGTATGATTACTTAATTGTTTGTATAGGGATTCGGCTGGGACCTTGCCATTCGGTCGTAATAACCGATTCGTCGTTATAAACGATGTCGTTATATTCGGTTTCGACTGTATATACTTTTTTTTTGTAAATACTCTCATATTATACATAGAAACACCCAGACCAAGATAAACATCCATGTTTATGCACACAAATGTTTGACTTGTTTGGAAAGCGAACCCGCAACCTCAGGCGTGTTACACGAACTCAGTTACACGAACCACTACGCCATCGAGGCCAACAAAAAATAATATAAATGCGTTGAACCGCTTTTCGATAACTATATATCTCAGATTTATAACTTAAAACATGGTTTTGTTGTACTGGCTGGTTACGACTACTTATAATAAATTCAACTAACAAAATTAAATGTATCTAAAGCATGCCATATTAAATTATTTCAATTGACATTTAAGCTGAACAAATAATATTTCAAAGTTTGACAATTCAGCTGTGAAAATGTATACAAAAAATATGAGGTATATATAAACTCACACACCATGTGTATATGTACAAATAATAATCAGTGATGAAGACCTGAATGACAGTGATGAACATCAAAAGTATCTTTGACCAAAATGTAACATGGGTGGCAAAATGCTTGTAATACAGACATGAGAATAATCTTGATGGACAATGACTGACAGGAGAATGGCCATATAAGCTGATTGCAAATACAAATAAACAGTACTCACCTTGCTCGGTTTTCATTTCATCTGTGACTTCACAATAGTACAGGGTTTGAAGCGCACCCTGAACTCCTACGCCAGCCCTGTGGAGACACATAAACAGTGTAAACACAAACAATTTAACATCTTCATCATAATATGTAAATAAATATATTATGTGTTGATCTAGATTGTGGATGCATGGGATACACACTCACAATTCAAATATTTATGTATTCACATATGTCACAAAGTAACAAAATTAATATTAAAGTGACATATTAGAAGATATACATTATGTGAAGCCATACCAGACCCAAGAATCATTTTGAGTGACAAGTTAACTAATTCAAATACTCTGTATTGATTCATAATTGTTTATTTACCTTGTTAATAATTAAAATAAAGAGAGATAATAATCAATGATCCTTCGTATCCTGGTAGTCATAAGAACCTTTGAAGTGGCATTTCTTTCATTTATACTACACATAAAAATTACCTGTATGACATAACTTTCTCCAGTTTAGTTATTTCTACGCTGTAACCACACTCCTCCATAATTTCTTCCTTGGCTATCTCCTCCAATGGTATATTTTTGTCAACAATACCTGCACACATTTCCAGTGCAACAGCATCTGCTGCTGGGTACTTTTTAGTGTCAATCTGGTTACTTAGCCGCTCAGTTGATGATATTAGGTTATAGTATATTGCTGTGGGAAAACCAGAAGTCATATTATTGTGTTAAGATACTTCTTAAATAATTTTAGTCAGACATAAATTAGTAAACTTTTAAACAAAAGATAATTTATAATTCTAAAAGTATTATTATCATATATTCATGTCAGTAGCTGAATTAATACTGTATAAGATTTATAGACTTTCTATTATCTAGGACTCTGCAGATTTATTAACTTAAAATATTTGATTAAGAGATTTCTTGTTGTATTTTAAACTACAGTTTAGGTACCAAATTTTTCTCTAACTTACCATACAGAGGCCTATGAAATGGATTAAAAATGTTCTAGTTTAAATTTCATTTAATGACATACAAAATATAATGACAAAATTTGTACAAAATATCACGTTTAATTTAAAATATACAAACTTTTCTACCTAAATTGTATTATCACCAATATTTTTTAAATAAAATATCCATGGTATTGCACTCACCGGGGCGAAATTGTTTGACGAATATCATAACTCTCCTAGTGACGTTGAACACGATGATAGCGACGCTGTCGTGTACCTCCAGGAGATCCCAAGTCTTCTCTTTGCCATTCTGTGTATAGTTCATGCGAAAAGGCTTCACGTACGGAGAATCCGGAAGTGGTGAGAAGTAGACGTTACTAATATCTTCCATGGTCAACTTACGCACAGGGCGGTTTATACGCTTCTTTAATAAATTAGAAAATAATCTTAGTGTCCGTATTATCACGTACAAATTTTCATCGACTAACCAAATAGTTAAGCCAACACATATAATTATAATCAAAATTTGTCAATTTTGACATTAAACTCGTTAGAGGTGTGACATATTAAAATGTGTAATGTTATATCGATATATCCAAAACACTATGATAGTACTTATTATAATAATGTCCTCCTCATCGATTTTCTGTCACTGAGGGTAATTTTAACAGAAGCGCAGTAAATATTACCGTGCTAAAACACAACAAACATGTGATAGAGTAAAAACGGTCTCTATTCCGTCACTCTTATTACCGAATGCACTGCCTGCAATCGAACAGGACTGTTGAGTGTTAATAATATCTGATACAAAATAAGACTCCTTAGCATATTATAATTAGAAGTAGATTGAAACAAGGTCAAAAATAGCTAATACGACTGCAAGTCCGTAGAAGAGATATCGTTTCATGCTTGCTGAGATACGTGAATAAAGCAGAGACAACTTTGGACTTTCTCGACATAAGCCGAAGGGCTTTTAGCTGGCTTAACTCAGAATTTGAAATCGGGCAGCAAGATACGCAGTCACAAATAAACTAACAAGACATAAATAAGGGCAGTAACTAAAAGTATAATGAATATAAAAGCAATTAGTAAATATTATTGTAATTATTACTATAAAACTGCAAAATTAAATGTATCTTGCTTGCATCATCAGGTGTATCACTTCACACCTGTGGTTTGTAGAACCGTGAAATAGAAATACTGTGAAAAAATACTACCACAGGACTATGACACAGGGTTGTTTGTGTGCAAATAACAATATTGCAAATATTACACATTGTTACTCAAATAAGCAGAAAATACATTAAAGAGAAAAACAGCATTGCTCAAAAATAAATTTGGCTAATTATATGTTTAAGTAAAATAATATTTATAATTACGTTAGCGTTGCGCCATCTCGTCTTCACTTTACCAAGAAGTCTCAGCAACCGCCCTCTACAAAAAAAAATTAGATCATTATTATAATATTGGGCAAGATAATGCTGACTAATAAAATAGTGTTCTATCAATAATGCATACAAGAATTATAATACAAAATTGTTAATTTATAATATTACTAAATACGTCGAGAATCGAGAATACCTTTGGTTATATGTATCATCTCTATAATAAACTCGCACAACGTTTTCTGTCAAGATTGTCAAGTGTTTTACAGTGTATAATCTATGGTTTCACCATAGATAAGACACTATATTGGGTTTCACTACGGGCAAATAAAAACCAATAAATATAAACGTGAATCGTTCGTTCTACACTTCTACGGGATTAAAATTCTATTGGTAAAACTTTATATAGTTTACCTCACAGTTCCAAAAGTAAATAACATGATAATCTTGTGCTAAAATGTCCAGGCAAGAGAAAGGCTCCAAATCGGGCTTTGTAATAAAACTTTCAAACGAAACAGTGCAAAAATTGGCCGAAGAAGAACATCAGGCTAAAATTCGGCTTCAAGAAGAGATAACAGACAATTCTGAAGACATAGACTCGGCTACACCAATTAATAAAGCTGATGAGTCAGTATCAGTTGACGATGACAGCAAGAAGGATAGTATAAAAAAGGTTAGCATAGTTAATAAACAAGATAAATTAGAGCCAGAACCTAAATCAAAAGACAACATTAAAGATACCAATATTGTCGATTCAATAAAAAGTGATAATAAAGAAGTTAATTCCTCATCCTGGGATGACCATAAACCATATATCACATATGAAGGTGAAGAAGCTATCTACACAGATCCCTCAACACATCAAAAATACATCTGGAACAAGGAATCAAATGCTTGGGATCCGCAAGGAGGCGATGCAAGAGTATACAGCTATGAAGACGATACACACATATATACAGAGGCTGATGGATCCAAGTTTTTCTGGGATTTTGATAAAAAAGCATGGATACCTAAAGTTGATGATGACTTCTTAGCTTATTATCAAATGTCTTATGGTTTTATTGATAATACTGCAGAAGAGAAACCTGAAAGTGAAGTAAAAAAGAAAGAACCAAAGCAAGCTGAACCAACACCAGGAACCATTAAACGTAAGCCAGAACCACAATGGTTTCAACCAGCTGAGGAGACAAATACTAAAGTATATGTATCTAATTTACCTCTAGAATTAACTGAAGAAGAGTTTGTCAATTTTATGCAAAAATGTGGTCTTGTTGAAAGAGATCCTAGTACACAAAAAATGAAGGTCAAACTTTACGTGGATAAAGAACAAAATTGTTTTAAAGGTGATGCATTATGCACTTACATCAAAATTGAGTCTGTTGACTTGGCATTGAAATTGCTAGATGGCAGTGACTTCAAGGGCAACAAAGTAAGGGTAGAAAGGGCCCACTTTCAAATGAAAGGAGAATACAATCCTGCCCTAAAACCTAAGAAAAAGAAGAAAAAGGAACTTGAAAAATTGAAGAAAATGCAGCAGAAGTTGTTTGACTGGAGACCTGAGAAGTTTATTGGGGAACGGTCAAAGCATGAAAGGGTTGTAATAGTTAAGAATTTGTTTCATCCTACAGATTTTGATAAGGAAGTGCAGTTGATTTTAGACTACCAACAGGACCTCAGAGAAGAATGTACTAAGTGTGGTGAGGTGCGGAAAGTTGTAATTTATGATAGGCATCCTGAAGGTGTTGCACAGATCACAATGAAAGAGCCTGAAATGGCTGATGCTGTGGTACAACTGATCAATGGAAGATGGTTTGGTAAAAGACAAATCACTGCAGAAATATGGGATGGAAGGACAAAGTACAGGATTGCTGAAACTGATGCTGAAATAAGCAAAAGAATAGGTAAATGGGACCAATTTTTGGAAGGTAAAGGTGGAGAAGAAGGTCAGAAAAAGATTGAGTCTGAATCAAAGGAGGCATCAAAGGATGTACCTGATCTAAGCAAAGAAATAAGTATAGATACCAGCAAGGACCCACCATCACCCATGGAAGTAGCTGAAAATAAAAGTGAATAATATATTTAGCTATAAGATTTACATAAATGTAAAATAAATCATAAAATATATTATACTTTGGTTTTATTTTCCCATTGATTGGATATCTTTGAAAATCTTTTTGCGATGAGAATAATTTAAAATGAATATGTAAGTCTCGCTATTATATTTAATTTAATTTTCACATTGAAGTACATATTTATTGTATGTCTGTATGAAAAATTTCACCTTGAGAAACCATACATTGTTTAAGTATATGTACATTCGTTTGGTACATTCATACTCGTGAATTAAATTCTGCTATTTATCTATGGTACAAAGATGTACGAGTAGTTACCTTTGCATTTCGGTAATTCCAAATTAAAAAGTAATCGTACCACAAACAACAAGCCGTCATGTTGTCTGACACCTGACTTTTTAGTTGCATACACAAATTTATCTAATTCGACGTTTTGTAATCAAAAACGCTCACAATAACGCTTGAAAACCGAAAGGAAGATGAATTAAGTTTACAGCTGTGTTTCGTTTTATAATAGGAATCGTGTACCAATCCTTAAATACGCATGTGTACTGGGAGTGAAGTGTCACGTCTAATCGGGGCTTCTCTAGCGGCCGACTCCATGAATAATAACAGGATAATATGTTAACATGGCTGTGCAATCGGACTCTGGAGGGAAGGACGACGTGAAGACACAGTTTGTGACGAGAGAGGGCACTTACCGCTTGATGACTTTGTCCGAGTACTCGAGGCCTAATCGCGTCGGTTACACGAGTGGATCAGGGTCTTCGCATGTACGTGTGTCGCTGGTTAGCCTGCCGCCGGGGCCTGGAGGCGGAGCGCCTGGCTCTGACGGACAAGGCTCGGATGATAGAATATGCTTCAACCATGGGAAAGAACTTTATGTTTATGTGTATAGAGGTGTTAAAAAGGTATGTTATATTATCAACATCATTATTTTTTATATATTTTATAGAAACAGTAACCTTCTAGTATAACAATTGCCTGCTATACCTCATTAAAATGTGAATAATTATAATTAGAAAATGTTTAGTAATAATATTCAATTTTAAACTACTAGATTTAAATGAGAATATTCTGTAAAAGATTTAAACTTGGTGTATAATGTAACTTTAGTGGGTTGTTGAATTAAGCATAGGCATACATAAGACTGCAGGTAGATAATTATGGCAAAAGTAATAATTTCAAGTAGAAACAGATAAGAAATCCATTATTGATGCAAGTATTTGATATAGTTTGGAGTTAAGTAGAACATATTTTGCAATATAATAATTTTGATTCAATACTTTTTCTATTTTATCTTTAATAGATATTGAAATTGGGTAATTTGTTAGGTAGTTAGTAGTAGTAGTTTTTTGATAAGAGTTCTTTCTCTTTTTAAATAGGAATATCATTTCCTCTAATAAGCATCAACCTTATTTATAACTAAAATATTGGCCAGAGGCAGTGTATCAATTCAATAACTATTTGTAGATCCCACATATTAGCTCTAGAGTTTCTCACTGACAATAAAATTAATTATATCAGTATTAAGCCATGATATATTAAAAAATAAACAAAATATAAATGAAAATGTGTAGACATTGTATTTTTAACTTTGATGTGGCCAGTCAACTTTATATTTTTGGTAAAACTTGTAGGGATAATTTATCCTAATAGATCAATTAAGGTCAATCACAAACCATGTATAACCATATTGGATGATTAAATTAGTGTATTTCATAAAAATGGTTTTTAGGTATTAAGGTGTTTGTACTATTAAGTACATGGAATAGTATTATTGTAACATTCCTTACTGCCATGCCCTGTAAACTAGTCAAAGGCCAAGGTTTGGTTCCCTGTTGAAAATAGTACTAAATACTAGAGATTCTTCTGTAAACATATATCTTAGCACACTATGTTGTATGTGAATGTTTAGCATAGATAATGAAGAGTGGGTTGATATCAGTCTGCCTGAGTCTTTTGAATAGATTTATATGATAGTGATACTGTTAAAATATATATACAATTCTATGTGTGTGGTTGGTGCCATAGGGTTGTTTCCTGGGTTATGCAGAGTTATTGGTTCAGTCTGTCTGAAAACTTTCAATAGCAGTACTGAACCGGATAACATGCCTAGAAGATGGCAATAAACTTGCATCTAGTATGTGAAAATAGCTAGTAAAATGTGGCTTACACCTCTGCCTATCCCTTCATGCATATATTGACCTGAGCCTATCTGTGTATATATGTATTAGTCCCATTCAAGCACAAAATGTTGTGTTAGAATATTTTAGTATTTAACATGTTTCTGTTTCATTAATAGGCAATAGAAAATCAATTGAGAGTAGATCAGGTTACAAAGACAAGATGTCAATGTACTAAATTGCTTGCCTCTGCATTGTTAGTATAACTAGGATAGTTTCTGTTACATAGTTCTATAAGTGGAATTGATAGCATAGAGTGCCTACATGACATTAATTTAAAAGCATAGCCTATATTACCAATCTAAACGTACATATTAGCAATAATTAAGATACTAGATGGTTACTGATAAATACAAAAATGCCTCTATGATGTAAAATTATCATACATTTTTAATTTTATGCAAACATTTCACGTGTTTATCCAGACTGAAACTAACTGGATATCTTTGTATATCCAACAGGGCATGTCACTATACTACCAATTTACTTGGCAGGCGGCAGATCTCACAAAACCAGTGGACAAGAAGATGTACAAAGGCACGAACCCAACATGCCACGATTTTAACACAGTCACGATGACACCGGACAGCGTGTCCTTAGTTATAGGATTTTCTACCGGCCAAATACAACTCATAGACCCTATTAAGAAAGAATTAAGTAAATTATACAATGAAGAGGTGAGTTTTCTTTTGATTATTTTTATTTATTTATTTTGGATTTTCAATGGTGGATATATTATTACATTTAACTACTGTTTTACTGCTAGCTTGCCCCTTGAATGGCTGAAGAACATGTTTAGATTTTGAACACAATTAAATATTATTATTTACTACCTTTCCCGACAGAGGTTGTCCTGCACAAACGAAAAAGAAAACATTCAAATCTAAACCATTCTCGCATCCACCTGAACACACATCAAAAAATTCATCAGAAAGGAGGAGTTTAATTACAAACACACGCACAGAAGATAAACACGCATAGAAAAAAAAATCGTAAAACTGAATATTATCTTCAACACACCTAATAAACAACCATAAATAGCATGTCTAACGCAAGGACTCATCAGTACCAATCTAGTGAAAAATATAAAAAAGATACAGAATGTAGATTTTTTGGAATTTTAATAAGAATTAGTTAAAAAGTAAATTTTCTCATAAAACACAAAATAAACTATAACTGCAGGGGTTGACCTTAAGGATCTCCCGTAGAACAACTTTTTGCAGCTGATGACCCTATCTAACCCCTAGTTGCGTTTGATCCACGACTTTTTGGCCACCCTGTATAAAGATTAGCTGTGCCAATATCATATGTGCAAATATGTGTAATTTATATTTATAAAGATATACTTTCCAGTAGTCCACCCAAAATATAACTGACAACTACTAACTAACTAAATTGATTCAACCATTGTGGATATTTTTGTGCACAAATATACAGACGGAATGTATTATTTATGTTTTCTTTATTATGTATAGATATTTATTTGATGAAGCTTGGTTAGTCAAGATGAAAACCTCCTTGAAAAACAGTAAATAGTCGGATTATGTCGGATTATTATTAGCTAAAGTCACCCTCAATTACCACAGAAACACTTAGTAACTGAGTAATGAATTACGTACGTGTTTAATGGGATCTTTGAATGTGTTAACTGCAGTATAATATTATTAACTCAGCAGATTGCAGTCCATTGCTAGACATTCGTTATTACTATTTACGCAGCAACAATCGGCTTTCCGTGTTCCACTCCATTTTATCCCAGCCAATGTCTTTAGTGTGCTGCTTCGTCTTGCCGATGCCTTCCTCCTTTTGCAGTTTTAACTATAATATAGGGCTCGGTGAGACCTACACCCTTGGGGGCTAACCGTGGCCAATGCTAATGAGACTGCACCATCATTTCTATCCAGTTGCTAAAGATACTGTCTCGTATCCTCTTGCACTATCTTTATATTTTACAAAAACCACCAGATATGTTATGGGTAGATCCGAGCAGCGACTCGAAGGACCCATCGAGTTTTCTTGTTTGCGGCGACAGTTTACATGACCTTTTTTGTAGAGTTCTTAGATGTGGCAAGGGATCCCATATTCAATTTTTGTCGCTCGCTATACAGTACTTTATAGCTATGACCCAAATAACGCAATTATGGGGAGCTCGCTTCCTATGACCGCGCTAGGAACGAGGCATGGAAAATAGTATAATCTATATGGTTAATCCTAAATTGGTTTGTTCTCTCTCTGGCTTGTGTGTCATATGACTAAGATACTTTATATCATCCTTCTTGGGAAAATTTTGTAGTTTGATCTACTTAACAGACACACAAATCACAGAAGCACCCGACTAATAAATGAGAAATTGAAGCTTTTTGCGGTAATTTAAGTGCTTAAGTGATTCGTTATTGGTACAGCATACAAAATAAACGAAAAAAAAACTTTATTTCAAACGTTGAAGTAATTTTTATTTCATAACAGATGATATATAGCACAGTTTCTGGAAGAAACGGTCACCTCCTTTCAGCCTAGAAATTTGAGACGACGTGGTTTTCCATTGAAATAATATAAATACTTGAGTAGACCAATACTTTCATTTACATGTAATATTCAAATTAATAAAATTCATCATACTCCAAACCTAGGCTATATTCTCTGATTCGAAGCTTTCAAATACGCCCACACGTTGATATAGAACGTCTATTTATTGAATGTTTTGTGCATTATCGCTAACATTATCATAACCATATCCTCGAAAAGTATATTATGTTTCGTGCCTTGTAACATCGGGTGCGAGTAGGAAACGTTTAGATAACGACGAGGTTATTCGCAATGTGGAAATTTCGATTAGATAGTTGGTGATTTTCGTTTTATTATATGGTGTATTCATTATCGCTCACTTTAACGGTGAAGGAAAACATGGTGAGGAAACCTGCATGTCTGAAAGTATTCCAACATTCGAAGAGTGGGGTAGACAGACTTCACATAAGTCTGTCTACCCGCACTGGGCCAGCGTGGCGGACTATGGCCCATCCCTTCTCTCACTGAGAAAAGGCCCGTGCCCAGCAGTGGGACCGTTTAATACAGGGCTGGTATTTATTACATGGGGCTGCACTGCCTGTTAATTGCATCATAGCGTGTGGTCGCGTCGCCATTTTTGATGAGCAACGCGCAGAAGTTTAGGCCTCGTGCTTGCATATAACGTATTCTGTCAAATAGTCTTGTTCAAATCTTGCATAAACTGTCTTAGGGACGCAGATTTGCAATATGACTGCCTCGCCATCCACTTTGACTCTGTAGTGCATCCCAGTCCAAAACAATGTGGTATATAAAGATAGATGTAATTCTTTTCGTCATTACTATACATCGTATCCAGGATTTATCTTAGACAAGAGTGTGCAGTCAGACTTTTAGTGTTAAAATAACCTCGGTAATATTACGCATTCTGTTTTATAATTTACTAGATGTGCCCGCGGTTTCACCCGCCTTTATGATTAGGTACTGCGTCGCCCCCATGGGTCGTGGCATGATATATAACATAGCCTATAGCCTTCCTCGATAAATGAGCTATCCAACACTAAAATAATTTTTCAAACTGGATCAGTAGTTCCTGAGATTAGCGCGTTCAAACAAACAAACTCTTCAGCTTTATAATATTAGTATAGATTTAATTGGGCCGGTAAAACAATCAATTTGTCTGCGTTTTACTGATTATATCGCAGTTTCAAATGATTATCACAAATAGGTATTAATTATGATTTCATATCGACTGGTACAGGATCTGTGATGTTTTTAAGAGTTTTAAAATAATACTTTATTGACAATTACAGGTAAATACTGAGTTATTTATTTGATATCTTTATAAATGCTCGATGTCGTTACATTTCAGAGACTGATCGATAAAACTCGGGTGACATGTATCAAATGGGTGCCGGGTTCGAGCAACCTGTTCATTACCGCGCACGCGTCCGGCCAACTTTACGTGTACAACGAGGAACTAACGTGCGGGACCACGGCCCCCCACTACCAGCTTTTCAAGCAAGGAGACGGGTACTCCATACACACGTGTCGAACCAAATCCACCAGAAACCCCCTGTACAGGTGGGTCATAGGCGCCGAGGGCAGCTGCATAAACGAGTTCGCCTTCTCACCATGCGGAACCAATCTAGCAGTCGTCTCCCAGGACGGCTTCCTCAGAGTGTTCCACTATGATACGATGGAACTCATCGGCAGAGCTCGATCGTATTTCGGCGGATTTCTCTGCGTGTGCTGGTCTCCGGATGGGAAGTATGTGGTCGTCGGAGGCGAGGACGATTTAGTAACAGTTTGGTCTTTCAGCGAAAGACGAGTGGTGGCCAGGGGACAGGGGCATAGGTCGTGGGTGTCCGTCGTCGCTTTCGACCCCTACGTCGTGAGCTTCAGCGAGCCGGAGAGCGAGGAGGGGGTCGAGGACGATAGACAGAAGAGTGAAAGCGTGCAGTGTTATAGGTTAGGCAGTGTATCTCAGGACACGCAGTTGTGCCTGTGGGATCTCACCGAGGACGTGCTGAAGCCGCCCGTCCGCGCGCGGGCGTCGGCGCACCTCTCGCCCAACAGTCAAACATTCTCCCCGAACGGTGTGCCCGGCATGAAGGTGCCGCCGAAGGGCTCCAAGACGAACAAAATAGGCCACAAGCACGCCGAGCTCAGCGGGAACGCGAACGCATCCGGCGAACCGTCCGGCGCGAAACAGACGAAAGCGAAAGCGAACAACGTCTCGACGCTAAACATCAGCGTCGGGAAAGCGAAAGAGGAAACCTCCGGGTCGCTAGGGGTGAACTCCCTCACGCAGCGACTCGCCGGTTTCTCCTTCGGGGAGCGTCGGTCCGAGCACCGGCGGAACTTCAGCCTGACGAAGCCGGCCGAGCAGAAGTCGTCGGCGTCGAACAGCGTGGCGCTGCGCGGCAAGTCGGCGGGCGCGGCGGGCGCGGCGAGCGGCGACTCGTACGACCCGCTGAAGCTCATCGGCACGGCGGCGTGCCCGCGCTTCGACGAGTGCCCGGTGCTGGAGCCGCTGGTGTGCAAGAAGATCGCGCACGAGCGGCTGACGGCGCTGCAGTTCCGCGCCGACTACTTCGTGGCCGCCTGCGCCGACGGCGGCGTCAACACGTGGGCGCGCCCGGCGCGCGCGCTGGCCGCGCTCGCCGCGCTCAACGGCGACGCGCGCCCCCAGCGGCGCTTCGAGCGCATCGACCTCGTCGACTAGCCGCCTAGCCGCCTAGCCGCCTAGCCGCCGCGCGTCTGTTCCTACTCTACTCGGCGATGATTCGTGATTCGTTATGTACCCTTTTAGATGTTCCTTTCTAACTTAGTTTTCCTTTCCGACCGAGTTGTAAGGTTCTGTAAAAGCATAGTTCAAATCTATGAATTTCATTCGCGTTGCACCCGACCGATGACCGTTGTAGTATAAAAGTAACTGTTATTTTAACGCGTCTGTAGCAGGTTTCAGTAACGTTGAAACGTAACAGCGTTTAAATTAACTTTGACTAGACTAGAAGGTTATTTTTAAAGATACTCCAGGTTGTATGCAGTGGTACTGTTGTTTGTTAGTTAAAGTTTATGATGTGGTGTTCGCGTGCTAATTATTCCATGTTAGACATTGTTGGTTCGAGATCTTGTGAGTGTAATGTCGTGATCTGGAGCTCTCCTGTCTACGCGAGTACGTATACATTCCCTTATGTATACATGAAGATATATTATATGCATGCATGCACTATTCGAACACTTTCAGCCACGCACCTATTACATTGTCACGACTTCCTTTCGTACTGGGTACTATACCGGCACAGACTACGCTCTTGACATATAGCTTACGTCGTAATCTATCAACAGTTACGATGCTTAGATTAGTTAAAATGTGACGTAAATACTTCGAATGTGTTGCTAAATTGTGATATTCCCTTGAATCAATTGGACAATCTGTCGACAGGCTTAATTAATATTGTTAAAATATCTGCATAGTTCTATGGAATGTTGTCGTAAATATGTATAGCACTATAAATGATCAATTCTAAAGTTAGTCAGTAAAACAGGAAAGTTCCAGTTGTGTGTAAAGTTTAACTAAGCATTTCTAGTGTTGTAACGATATACGATGAAGATAAAAACATTTTAGATAACAATAGATACGAGATCCGTAACTATGTATAGACAAATGTATATTGTAATTAAGGAAAACGATTTTTTTCTCGGCTCACTTGTGTAAATATAGTTATAGGTACTAAGCGATTTGATCGCTTCATTATCGCAAAACGCACTTGTGCGCTTTCACTCTAAAGCTATTTATTACGATTTTTTTATCGATTTAAATGTTATTGCATCGATTGACGCGTCTGTAAGACTTGCAGAGTTTAATCGTTTAACTATATTTTTTTTAAATATTGTGAGACTCTCATAAGTTGTTAATTATTTAGATATTAGTTGTTAGTGAGTAGTTTAGTGAATTTATTTTATCATAGATCAATATTTTGGTTCTATATTTTTGCTCTCGTGTAGATAAATTGATAAGCGCGGATTTGAAGCTAATTATTAAGGAGGGTGGGTTTGGACGGACGATAATAATAGATTATAATAAAACTATTATTTTCAAGTTGCACTAAGACTGAAAGTAAGTACTATATTTATTTCATTGGTTTCCCATAGAGTACGATTAATAAAATAGCAGTGACATAGTGAAATTAATTTAAATAGCTATATGCTATAACGTAATGTTATGATTTCACTTGCATGTAAATGGTAATTCTATAGAGTTGAATCGTTATGTGTATGTGATTCCCTCCGTCAAGTCCGCGCTGTGAATATATTCCTAATGTATATTTAGATATTTCCACAAATGTCCATCGCTATGCAAAACTTAGCTACAATGTAAAGAAAACAGTTAACAACTGTTATAACAATGCAATAGCGTAGAAATAAAATAACTAAATCTTTTCTTGTATTCGCCTAAATTATTTGTTATAATCAACTTTTTATAGTCACTATTATTTATGTGTATAGCGTATAACGTTTTTATTTTAATTTTAAATCAATATTATAAATAAAAAATAACGTTTATTTATAACACCGTTAAATAGCCGTTATTTCTGATGAATGAATGACGTCATAATACCTGTTATGCATGTTGCAGATTATTTAAAAATAGAATGACCTTTCGACTGTACTGTAAATTAATTTCTTTTCTGTGGCCTTATAAATGTTACTTATTGTGAATATCAATATCAGGTGGCTGCAATCAAACTTGCCTTTTTTATTTATGTATGTCATTAATTTAAATAAGTTTCAAATAAAGACAGTAGTGATTCCAATTTTAATGTGACCAATGTTGTGGCCAACCTTGGCCTTAATTGTTGTATTGGTGTTTCTGACAATATTGGTCCAAATACGTCCCTTGTGCACCGTGATTATCATAGTAACGACTTGATTGAAGTGTGTACTAATACGGTATTACTAATGCGCTATTGAAAAGGTATGCGGCATGCTTCCGATCTTAAAAAAATCGACTTATTAAACGCAGTAGATCGTTATAAGCTATAATAATCTGAAACTTTGACAGTTGTGACAGCTCACGAAATAAACTTGGGGCGCTGAGCTTTCGTTTTGGCGTCAGTCCACGTAACTTTTTTTCTACACTAGGCTATTAAGATAAAGTATTGTCTATTTTTATTTTATCTGCATTGTTAGTTTTAATAAGACCTTGATAGCAAAATTTATGGTAAACTATGCTGTACGAACTGCTTATTATTCTTCAATTTATCCAAAAATTGAAGTTGAGCTAGTTTTGCTTGGGAGTTGCTGTTTGATCAGCCAAAACACTTTGCCATTCGCCACAACTTTTTTTTAATAGCCCCTGTTCATAGGTGCGCTAACCGTCATTGTGCATTTATTAGAATATTATATCGCACTATTGTTAAAACAGAGACCTAACTCGAAATTTGGAAGTAAGGCAATTCAAACTTTAATAGTGTGATATTTAGAGCTCAAATTGCTTTCTATAATTCTAAATTTCGAGTTAAGGTTCTGTTTTGTTATATTGGGGCGAATTGTAGAGTTCAGATATACATATCATAACGCATCGCAGCTAAATATTCTTTTGCTGCAGTCCTGCGGGTATTAAGGGTTATATGGCTCAGCAAGAAGTGCTGAGGCACTGTCTTACCAGCAAGAGGATTAGCGGGATACCCTTTGATTGACAGTAATTCCCTTGTTATAGTCGGCGAATGCGTGTTATTGTGTTACTATTGTTGCAATCACATAATTCGGGACACGCTAGGCTCCTACTAGAAACACACATTTCCACTTATACCTTAGAACTGACGGGTGTTGCTTGTACCCATTACCGACTACCACGCATGCATATTATTATTGAGACGTATAGAATCAAAGATTGCAATCTTCCTTTTTTGTAGTATCAGTTAATGACGCCAAAAAATTGCTTAATATTAAATATTAACGACTATTATTATCGTTTCTACTAAGTGCGATTCGTAGTAAAGAATCTCGTTTTTAAAATTATTACCGTTACATTCACAGAACATGGAAAGTATTCCATGTTCTGTGAATGTCATGGAAATAATGAGACTACTGTGAGTTCTTACCGTGAAGCGGACTGTATGCCTGTTCATTACTATAGTAACATATAAAATAACACTCGTGACCGACGAGGTAGTTAAAATAGTTGCTTAAGATAACATTTTATAGTCGCTTTACAGTTTTGCTTTTCACGATTTATGTGACTCAAAGATAAAACTGGTATTCTACTATTACCAACACATTGAAAAATTACGTAATTATTAAAAATAATATAACTCCTACGCTATTGAATTATAATCACGGTGTGCAAAAAAAGGGATAAATAAGAATCTTAATTTTCTTACATATCGCGAGCTTCAAGCCCTAATCCAGTTCTGCAGATACGCCTCTATGGCTAGAAGCTCGCGATATATTGACTTGAGTAATTCAATTGCATCGTTCGTCTGAGCAATAAACGCGTCCAGATGAGCGCGGGCAGCTACAATTCGTATCTGTTTTAATGAGCCATTTGTAAGTTTTAATTTCATACTTAATAATAGGTTGTGCTCGTAATTATAATGTTAGCCTTTGAACAATCGGTACGGCGCTGTTTTGACCGTCAGCGTTCAATTTTGCTTTGACCGAGGCAAAATTTTAGGCGTAACTTACGCCTCGAGCATGTAAAAATATGTCAGTCTATCATTGCATTTAATTTCATGTGATATTTGGTTTAAAAATGGTGGATAATTCCTATATTTTTAGTTGGATAAAAATCTATTTAAATGATAAATTATCGAGGCTGGCTATATTAAAATATCAATGCAACCGTATCCAATGGCAGTTATAAATCGCTAGCAGTTGAAACAGCGCTTGATTTAGTATAATGCTTTGATTTTACGTCCAACGATGCAATATAGATGCAATACAAAGTGGAAGTTTCGAGATTATAATGAGAATAACGTTAGCCTTAATATAAGTTACGCCTCGATTTGAGCAAAAGACCAATTTTGTAAGCGAGCCTGCTTCCTAGTATGTCTAATAGGTACGTACTGATGTCTTCTTTGTATTGTGTCTTTGTAGAAATTTGATCAGCTCTCTGTCGTGAGCACGTTTACGAGACTAATATTTGTTCGACTGTGCGTTGAAAATAAAACTAAAGAAAGTCCTGAGGCGGCGATCCTACTGATAGTCACTTGTATAATTAGGACAATATGTGTTAGATTCCAAAAATCTGGTCCCTTTCAATCGTCCTAGGGCTTTCGCAATGATTAGAGATTTTCCAATTATCATACGACATATACCTACTAATAAACGGTTTTAACTTCTTTTACAGAACAACAATATTCTCAGTATATTTTTATCTTTGTCATAAAATGGCCCTGAGGTTTGCCACAAGGTCAAGCTTTTTTAATTGCAGATGTAGATGATGATGGATGGTATGATGAGGGTAGTTCCGTTTTGTGTAGCAATGAATCAAGCCGATTTTATATGGGTAGCTAAAAGCCGAAGGAAGATGGAATAACATCTCCAGTTTCTTGGTCACAGAAAGATCAGGGTTGTAATCCGTCGTCGAAAATGAAGTGAGTAATTCTAGATTTTGATTAGCCTGTCGGACGAGGTATATAGAGGGCTACATGTCTTGCACTGTCGAATGAATATTAGTCTTGTAAAAATAATATGTCACCTGTCACCGATGTATTCAATTATATAATGTTTGTTTAATACTAATTAATTTATTGGAGTTCTTTGTTCAATAATAGTGAGACACGAATTACAAGCCTATCAAGTTAATATTTAAATAGAGGATTCTCTTTATAATATGGTGGTTTTATTTATATCAACATCTTTATCCGTGTTGCTTTAGACGCTGCAAGCGAATACCCTTACCGCGCTGCAATGGTCGTCGAGCGTCAAATACTAATGTATGATTTTACTAGGTTTTGCCCGTGGCCTCGCTCGCGTTGATCTAGATTTTGTCAATGGTTGCTATCTCTTGGGAACAGTAGTTACATTTTCCTGGATGAATGGTACCCTATGTCCTTTTCTGTGACCGTTCTGTACGTATGTGAAATTTAATGTTGAATGGTTGAGTAGTTAAGGCGTGATAGCGTAACAAACTCATCCCATGTATAAATTTCAGCCAAATCATGCTAACAAAAAATGGAAGGTATAGTTAGCTAAGTATTTTCTGTCCAAAATTCTCAGTAACATATAAGAGTTACGAAGATGCGGCGTTTTATCCCTTTGCTTAAGGTTTGTAGCCTTTTGGTTGGTGGTAGAAAAAATGGACTCACCCAGTGGCGTGTAATATTGCATAATTCTTTGCATGTGTGCATCGAGACGGACACAAAAATATCTATGTGCGTTCCTATAAATATTTGTCACACAATGTTAAAACTTACGCACACAAACGCAAAAAAAGACAGTTGTATAAGGTATATGACGTGTTCAGTGGCCTTCGTACATGACGAAAGTTCACGAGAATTGCCGAACTACGACGAATGTTATGCAACCGATTTGAAAAGTAGCATGGTTTATTTGATTAGCGCTAACTAAAGCACTATTATTTTTTGTCGTAGGTATTTTGTTTAATTTTATGTGAGTTCTAAGAAGTCGCTGTTGTTAATATTTGCTCTGTGTTGTAGTCGGTCATTTAACATGTTAACGTTTTTATAGAGTGAAAAATGGAAATTCTTCACTGTGAAAGTTGTTCAGATGGAGTATACAGGAAATAAAAAATGACGCGTTTTTAAAACTATCTTTCAGTGATAAAAAACAAGTGATTGCGAAAGGCCGTAGTATACCAGATTTGCAATTAATACAAACTAAAGGTAAAGTCAATCGTAAATTTAATATAAAACAATATGATTCATTTAATAATAATAATAATAATCTTTATTGTAGCCATCAATAACACTTTTACATAGAAGCACTGTCCCCTGAACTAAGTTATTAACCTGTGTATCTCAGGAGACAGTTCCTTCCCACATTACATGTTAACTTATAATGTTATATTTACAGATACAGAAGATTAGAAAGAGAAAAAAATATGAAAACAGAACAAAAAGGTTGCAAAGTTTTTAGATATAACAATGATAAATAATTTTTATTTACGGCTGGTTTTTCGTTGTTGTTTTGCGTGTGTTTGTGTGTCTTACACACTTGTGTGGGTGCATGTGTGTCTGTGAGTGTGCGTGAGTGTGTCTGTGAGTGTACTTATGCGAGTATGAGTGTGTACGTTGTAAACTTTGTTTCTAGTGAATATGTTTAAAACATAGTTAAATAAATTGATTTGCGACAAGAGATTCTACTTGGTCGTAGTCAATTGATTTAAGATAACTTAACAGATACTTACTGTACATATGATTATTCACTTTATGTGTATCTCTGTCACTTATTTTATTATATAAACGGGGTGCATTATAGTCATAGTGCCGTTGTGCAAAACTGGATTTGGTGGGTGGTACTGGACATCGAAATCGTTTTTTGAGGGATTTTGGTAAGTGAGGGATCGAAATACGGTGGTACCTACGCAATGCTTGGAATATGTATAGTTTTCGAACAGTTAAAACTTCAGTAACCCTATATACTTCAGTTGTTGGGTGACGAAATGGTAGAAACGACAAAACTTTTAAAACTGCACGTTGTGCGCGTTCCAGCTCGATCATTATTGTTTTTGCTGCGCCACCCCAGGAAGAAATACAATAGATAACAAGACACTCACAGAGGGCTTTATATGTTTGTATTAGAAGTTTGGGTAATGCAACGTCTCTTAGTTGTTTAAATATATAGATGCTCTTTCGTAGTCTACTACTCAACTTAGAGATATGTTGATCCCAGCGTAAATTATCATCCACTGTTACTCCTAGGTATTTTACGAAAGTAGCTCTTGTCAGAAAGTCGCATCGATAGTTACTACGGCTCACTGGTTGCATACATAGTAATCGACTTTTCTGTTTTCATTGTTTATTATTTTCAAACAATAAAACCGTCTGGAACGAAGCCGGTTATAACGATATACATAATTTCCTTACTGCGGCAAAAAAACACGAGCAATCTGAAAAATTACCTCGCGTCGCTGCCACTTGGTGGACTTATAATTCGCGTACTGTAACTGTGATTTTCAATTCTTTTACTAATTTATTTGAGGATGTCGTGGAAAATGTAGGCGCCTGGGATGGCGAGACTTTAAGTCAGGCTTCGTAATACAATACAATTTAAAAGACTTTGTATTCCATTTTTACACCATGTGTTTAATTAAATATTCGCGGAAACTGATATTCTTTACGAAATTATGCAAATAAAGACGTCGGATGTAATTTATTGCGTGAAAAAAATTAAAGAATTTAAATATTTTTTTTATTTATTTTTTATACATTCAGATCTAAGTTTGAAATCATTTTTGAACGCGTAAAAAGTATAACAGGACCGCCAAAACCGAAACGTAACGACGTAGACGCCAAAATTTAGTTTAAGCGGATTTTCATTAAATTTGTAGACAATATATCTAACGAATGTCACGACCGTTATAAAAACCTAAAAAAATTAAAGATTTTAAATTATTATCGTGTGAAAATTTCAATAATTATAATGTCAATTTTCCGGTTGAACTAGTAACGCAATACGACGGGCACATCCGTTCAGCACCAGGTCCGAGAGGCGGCGTGCGTGTTCCCACGCGCGCCTCTGTTTCGAGTCCGTCTCCCCTCTAGGGGGGAGACAGTAGGGTTCCATAATGTGAGAAGTGCCTCTTTTGGGTCTCTTTGTGTAGTTTCATACGGCGGGCCGTAACCTCAGCGGGGTCGCGACCGCATGCGAAAGCGATTCGCGCGGCCCCGCCGATAGTGGTTTTGTCGAGGAACACCGTGGTAGGTTTAGTCGGTATTCCGGGAGGTACATTATTTCTTTTCCATCTTTCGTTTACCCCGGCGAGTCCGACATAATCCCTCCGCCCGCCCCCGCGGAGGGATATGCGTCATTGCATTCCACCACGTAAAAAAATAAGAAAAAGTAACGCAATTCGTAGATGTTTATAAATCATTCAACTTTAACTAAGACCGCCTTATCAATGAGCTCAAATGTGTTTATAAAACCGCCGAATTCAAAAGCCTTAGTATTTATAAAATTATAGAACATTTTTACGAAAATAACTTAAATACAGTCTTTCCCGAAGTACTGCGTTTGGCAAAATTAATTGTTACGGTTCCCGCGAGCAGTGCTTCAACCGAAAGGTCCTTTTCGTCGCTAAAACGTATACCTAGGTACATACTTATTTAAGGAATACACAAGGCCAGGAACGACTTACAGATCTTTCCATGATATCAATAGGAAAAAACCTTCTTACTACAATAAAACGCGCTCCTAACTTTTACAATTCCGTATTGCAAAAATTCTTACTGGAAGATAGACGTGTAGATTTAATTTATAAATCAAAAAAGTAAAATATGAATTTATAGTTCCGTACACGCACAACATACGACCGACTTTTTTTTGTTAGATATTATTTATTTTGCAAATACAGAACATCAGACAAATGCGCCGAATGGCCACTTCGAATATCCGCAAATTGATATGTTCATAAATTCAGTCAATTTATGTATATTTGAGGTGGTAAATCACACACATCATAATTTATTCGATATGACGACGAACCTAAACCAATATGCAGCGAAAAATTTTGACAAGTGACCTTTTAAAATTTTCTGCCTACCCTATCTTAAAATCCTGTGCACGCCACTGGACTCATCTACATGCCAAAACTATCTTAGTAGCCGTATCCCAATACTTGTAATTATATATTTTCTCGCACCATAGCAATCTTATCACAACATAAGGAACAGTCCTTTTAACCTTTTGATGACCACACACACATGTATACATGACAAAGCAAAATGTGTCTAGCACGCCGTGGTCACACCTACATGATGAATTAAAGAAAGAAAATGTAGCTTGGCGCCAAGAGCATGCTTCATCTTTTTGACGTGGCGTCAAAGCCATCAATCAAAAGCAGACCTCAACACGATCATTGCCACAGCATTTACTGGTAAAGTAAGGTAGAAGAAATAAAACACACAGTACTAATAAGTTAATTTACTATGGTACATTAAAAGCCGGGGTCCCAGGCGGTGTGGTCGGTGGCGTCCACCATCTTGTAGCAGACGATGGTGTCTCCCGCCTGCACGGAGAACGAGGGCTCGTCGAACCGCAGCCCGCACTCCATGTCGCGTTTGATTGTTGGCACTTCGTCTTTTAAATGCTTCATTGATGCTAGTTTACCTGTTCACAAATAACAACAGAATTAAGTTGGCTAGCTTCTTGTTATGGTTTCTTGATGACGTGCTATGTCATTAAAGTATGTGTACTAGAATTTTCTATCCCTCGAGAGGAATACTTTTTTCTGGATGAAAGGAGTCCTATGTCCTTTCTTCGTGCTCCTGCCAAAGTGTATGCGATTTCACGATAATCGGTTAAGTAGTTGAAGGTGTAAAAGTGTAACAGACACACTAACATTTGCATGCGTAATATTAGTTACGATGTAGTCAACTCGGAGATAGTTTAGTTATTTATTAGAGCTATATGAGACAAGGAAAATTTTAAGAATCATTTAACGAGTTACACTGGAGTAACAGACGCTGCTGGGACGTTAGACAACGCTCAAGATTGAGAATCAGAAATTAACCGTTTTATAGATGAGATTATTATTGCCACTTACATTGAAATTAAACTACTATATACGGATTTTATCGCGTTGTTTATTAATCACTGTATTACATAATTTTGAAACTATTACACTACTACTACTATTGAATTTTACTCATTTATAAGCTAATAAAATTATTTAAACTATTAAATTTATTTATATTTAGTTTTACACTTTCCCCAACGTTTCGGTTGTTACTTACATTTTTTATAATAATATAAGACATTCGTAAGTTCTAAGTTATAAAATAAGATTATTTATGAGAAAAATATGGACATTAAAAACTATTTTTTTAACTTATTTCTTACTAAATTGATGAATATATTATTACTTACTAAATTGGACCAGCATTGAAAATATTTTCACACGAAAATACCTGGTGTCCGTATTTCGCATGCACGTGTTCCCTCTCCCCACGCCTGCACTCAATGCGAAGCTATCTCAGCTCGACACCCAATTATACATTGTAATGACCCTTTATTGTTGTGTTTTTGCGTAACCCTTCAAACAACATCCTAAATCTCTGAAAATGCATCTACTAAAAGCCAAATACAGGCTTAACCTATCTTAGCGGCACACCGGCGGCCAGACACCACAGGTTATTAATTATCGTTTCTGTAAGACTTGACAGGTTAATCGATTGAGCTACATACCTTCAAACACAACCTCTTGTCCCCTAATGACGCGGTACATAGCGTTGCGCGCCAGCGAGCCCTTCGTACACCTGCAGCCCGCCACTGGCACCTTCTTCTTGTTCTCTGTCACTACAAACTCCTGGAGGACGTTCGCTTCTCCTGGAACACGAATAAAACAATCTTAACACTTTTACAGGTATTAATAATTGTATTAACACTAGCGACCCGCCCAAGCGTTGCATGGGCAGTACAAAACCGTAACAAATTATACGAGTACACCTAAACCTTCCTCATGAAACACTCTCTATTGGTGAAAACTGCATGAAAATCCTTTTAGTAGCTTTTGAGTTTATCGCGAACAGACAATTACATAGACGCGATGGGGGATTTTGTTTTATAATATGTAGAGATTTCTCCCACATGCGCAAATTCATAATTCACTAGCTTCTTCCCGTAACGTCGCCGGTGTAACTCCCACAGATACACATACCGGGCTAAAAAATCAATGTGATTATCCTAGAATATCCATCATGTTCTCGAAGATTTGTAAAGTCTGCCCATCCGCACTGGGCCAGCGTGGTGGACTGAGATGACGAATGAGAAGAGACCCATGCACAACACTGGGACAATTTATATACATGGCTGTGTACCAAGTTTAATCCAAATTCGTTCAACGGTTTACGTTAACATGATTGAATTACAAACATCTTTACAAACTTTCACAATTATAATTTTAGAAGGATTGGTCTCATTACCAAGGCTTTAAAGATTGGTAATACATAATACGTTTTACATAATTGAAAAATGTTTGGTTAATATTGTCTTCTGTTTACGCGAATGTTATTCATTAAAATTAAACTATTATATACGGATTTTATCGCGTTGTTTATTTAGCACTGTATTACAATATTTTGAAAATATTACACTACTACTACTATTGATTTTATTTTACTAATTTATAAGCTAATAAAATTATTTAAACTATTAAATCTATTTATTTTTGGTTTACACTTTCCTCAACGTTTCGGTTGCTTTTCAGCAGCCATGGTCACGTGCCGTGCCATGACCATGACCGTTAATTTCAATAAATGTTTGGTTACTTGGAAATCATTTTATGATTCAAGTTTGAGAAAAGCTACACCCCCTTTTTTTTGGTTTCCAGGCAAAATGCTTTATGCACTGTCCGCTGGCTAGGGGACGGCACCGGCGGGGTGTGTGGGACTCCCAGCATAAAGTGCTGGTATACCCACTAAAAAACCTGGGGTGTTTCCTCTCTCACCAACGGGACTCTCACCAGTCCAGCTCTTAAAAGATTCATCTATAGTAGGCCCCCCAAAGCTACGCCCCTAACCTAACCGTTGCTGCTGATAAGCAACCGAAACATCATTGAAATTAGGTACACGTAAACACGTACGCGTAAACAGAAGACAATATAACCGAAACAGCAGCTGTAATAAATATGAATAATTTAAAAATAGATTTACACGTGATTTGAAATAAACAGTGATAAAATCCGTATACATACCTATTCAGGGTGTTTGGCAGAACGTTGAACATACGAAAATGGTGGATAAATTTATTTGGCCCTGGACACTTGGATATTTAAAAAAAAAAAACTATCTTCTAGTTTCACACTTTCTTAAGTATAAAGTAATTTTCATTAAAAATGTGTAAAACAGGCAATACTTTGTTTTTTTTTTAATCTTTAATGTTGACAGATTCTTATAAAACGATTGCTTTATTCAGATGTTAGCTAGAAAAAAGTTATAACTCCTCAAACTTACAGAAAGATGTAAAAAATACTTAAATCTTAATATCAACTTGCATTAAAAAAAAACAAAACATGATTGAGGAGTTCCAATTCTAGCAAAACATCCTTAGTGTGTGACCTTTCTAATGGTATGTAATTTGTTTTTATAAAAAAAAATTAAGAGTTAATTTCATAATTTTATCAAGTAGGAAATTTTTGACGAAACTCTACCTTTACGGAAAGTGAAATGTTTTGCGAAATTTAATACTGCAAGGTTGGTAAAAATTAAATGATCGACGGCTTGCCAGTAGCAGTGGTGCACATTGACATTCACTATTCCCTTAGGATGTTTACACAAAGCAGGCAGAAATGTTTTTTTTAAATATCCACAGGGCCAGGGCCAAATAAATTAGGGCTAAGTAAGTAGCAGATGAACCCCACCTATCCACCATTTTCGTATGTTCAACGTTCTGCCAAACACCCTGTATAAGTAATCTTATGCATTTATCCTATATTCGCCATGTAAGGTTTAAGGACTTACGCAACCACTAACAAGTCGTCTATTCACAACGAACAACACTACCTGACCCGGAAATCGAACCTGAGACAGTGAAAAGTACTGATAGTTTAATTTCAAAGCTATTGTACCTATGAGCTCTTCCTCCTGTCTCTTAGGTATGCGCAGACTGAGTTCATCCTTAATATCGTCGACCATGCGGTAGATGATGTTGTGCTTCTTGATGGCTATGTTCTTCTTCTTGGCCTCCACCGCGATGGCCGGCGGACAATCCACGTTGAACGCGTAGATCACTGCCTTGAACATTTCTGCTACCTGAATGTTAATGCTTTTTATTAACATGAGTGATTAGCTTTGACTGTGGCTTTTGACTGCTTGTATGCCAAGGGAGTGACCAGACACAATACGTTTTTATTATGTTTGGCTTTGCAAGATTTAACAGGTTAATCCAGAACATGCTCCTTTTGGGTGTCAAGTTTCCTCTAAATCTGTTCAACGGCTTACGCGTGATTGATAGCCAAATATATTTACAAACTTTTACATTTATTATATTAGTTGTGTTGGAAAATACCAAATTTTTTTTTTTTTTTTTTACTTTGGGGAATGCTTTCACGCATACCACTCCGTGGGGCGACGGAGAGGTTATGTCGGGCTCACCAGGGGAAAGATACCCCGGTAATACCGACTAAACCTACCACGGTGTTTCTCGACATAACCATAGACGGCGGGGCCGCGCGAATCGCTTTCACATGCAATCGCGACCCCGCCGAGGTTTCGGCCTGCCGTGTAAAATGGCAGGCCACTACATGACCCTTCCTCTACGGTCCCCTTATGGGGGAGAAAAAAAACACGACTTAGAGGCGCACGAGGGAACACGCACGCCGCCTCTCGGACCTGGCGCTGATCGGGTGGCGAGCAGGCCCACGCAGCCCACCACCCCCAGGTCAATCCTCAGGGTGGCTAGAGGTCATCTCGCGACCAACTATACCTTAACTTAATCTTGGTTACATTCTCGGGAATCTATTCTGAATATAAAAAAATATTTTAAAGGACAAACGATGCAATTATACAATATCTTTAAACATTATAGATCAGTCTCATTGAGTTAGCATTTAAATAGATGCATACAAATAGGTCTCTATGCTCTATGCTAATTAGTAATTAGTGAAAATACTGAAAATAAAATAGCTGTTACCTCTAAATCATTAGGCGTGACAGGTCCAACGCCAAAATGCACGAGATCCAGTCTCACTATTTTGTGCTCGTCGTATGTCTCCAGGATATCCAGGATTGCCTCCACCGAGCCATCTACGTCACCTGTATAAAGATTAACAATTTATAATGACGATACTCATACATAAGTATTGTTAGAAAACATAAAAATATATGGCGGGGGCAATATTGGAGATAGAACATAGAGTAGTCGTACGCCTGCATCGAGTGTGCATGTATATATGTAGGTCTGCCTCCGTGGAGCAGCGGTAGTGAATGCGTCTGCTGTACATGTGGTCTCAGGTTCGAATCCCAAGAAAAACTTATTGGGTTAAGAAATCTCAATAGCAGCCCGGAGTTGGAAGTTGGCGATGTCAGACACCTTCGTGCCTCGGAAAGCACGTAAAGCCGTTGGTCCTGCGCCTAGATCTCACTCCGGTCGTGTCGGATAACCATACAATTGGATCATGAGAGTTAGGGAACAGAGAGTGTCTATAATATCTCCTGCGCAGATTGCCAGTCTCCGTTAAGACTGGCCGCCGTGACCGAAATTCGGGTCATTATTATTATTAATATATACATATAATATATATATTATATGTATATATGTATTAATAATATATATAACATATATATATATATATATATATATATATATATATATATATATATATATATATATATAACATATAATTATGTAAGTGATGAAAATGCAACCACTAACGTTTAAGACCTTGATGTATCAGCAGAATAAACAATTTGATACCCACTTGCATAACTGGGAGCTCTTTATATAACAACTTTGGTAGGAGACCTAGGTATGTCATACCTGTTCAAAGGCCTTTGTAATGTGTAGACTAAGTTCGAATGCCTCAATAAAATATAATTTTCTCTTAATTTAAAAAAGACTTTTCCGCACTCGGTGTATTCGCGTAGGACTTTACAAACATTTAGGTAACGGATATAAAGAACATAAAGACTTTGTAGACCATACAAATTTTTGTCCCGTGAGTGCTTTGAACCCACACCACTCGGCGCGGTGGCAGTGGCGAGGTGATCACTTAGGCTGCCTGTACATTGAAGCGTAGCGAAGAAACGCAGAAATATTAACCAATAGGATTGTATAAAATCTCCGCTCCGCTCCAGTATGCAATCCTATTGTTTAATATTTCTGCGGTTTTTCGCTCCGCTTCAATGGACAGACAGCCTTAAACCGCAATTTTTTGCCATGATAATATATTTATATCGCCTTTTACTGTCTTAGAATTCACTTATGGGCTGGAAACGTAGTATAAATTGTACAAAGTAATGTAGATGTTATTAATATATACCTTTAACAAGTACGCTGAGCGTGGGATGCGTGTCGTGCTGTATCATCTTGGCCCGCGGCCCGTCGGGGCGCATCTTGAAGCGGCCGAGCGCGCGCTTGCGGGCGAGCGCGGCCGCGTACTGGCGCTGGTGCGCCGCGTCCCTGGCGCTCATGACCTCGAGGTCGGCCGCCTGCTTCTCCTTCATGCGCTGGTTGTGGCGCCATTTCATCACCTCGTTGGCGCGTTTCTAAGGGAAAACAGGAATAACATCATCCGCAAAAAGCATAAAGATAAAATTTCTTTACGAGTAAGACAATAATACATCTATTTTATAATACATTCTGGCTCTATTGCCAAAATGGGCCAAAATGGGCGCCCATAAAATTAAAAACTAAATCGGAACAAAATCAAAATGCTATAAGTAATATAATCTATAACTACTGTCGTGAATAAATTGCTATTGGAATTTGAAATACTAAGCTAAAAATCCGCTGCTTTACATGGCTTCCTTGGACATGGGAAAGACATTTAATGACAAACGATGTTCGACGGTAGAGTCTTCGTGAGAAATACGTCCCACATTGATATGAGTTATAAATTGTTGAATTGGCATGTACAGTGAGCTGTAAAAATGCATATCCATTTCAAAACTAAAACGGTATAAGCCGGTAATTGACGCCATCTGACCGAAATCGATACAAGAACTGTGAAGTTGTTTATTTATATCGTAATAGATGGCGGTGCACTCCACTACAACTCAATTTTGATAAAACTTTTTACAATTTTTATCTCTATTCACAAAAGCTTATTTAAAAATAAAACATATTTCAGGGTAAAACAAAAAGCAAAGAATTACAAATGAATTTATAAATTTATAGTGGGTAGTTAATTTTATAAATACGTTCGATGTCTTGCTATTCTGTTCGTACGTAAACATTACTCTGTCCCTGTGTTCGAGGGCCTTTTCGATTGAGATTATAATTTCACCTATTTGCTAAAATGAGTACGCGTTGCAATATTTATAACAACGCCATCTAGTTCATTCATATTAATTTTAATTCGAATGTTCACAGGATTAGGAAAGAGACAATCAGACCCTTGGCTGTTACGGAAGGAGAACTTCAAGCTTCTGTACTCAAATCATGCCTGTACCAGATAGATATGCAAATATGAGTTTATTTATTTGTTTGTTTGTTACGCTTCCAGACCATAACTACTCGACCGATCATCATAAAATTTCGCAAACACGTTGCTGCAAATTAATTTTAAATGATTGTAAGCCTAATTGGCAGAACATAGTTGATCATTACCATCACTGTAAACATCTTATATATATAGGTACCTATGTTTCACAATAAAGAATATTTGATTTGATTTAGTTGTCGGTTATACTGAAAAAGACGTAAGAACCTTTCACCCAGAAAAAAGTAAAGTATCTAAAATTTATTAGCCAAATCTAATAGTATATAAAATTGCGTGCTATACAAAGATAAATTATAATTCGTAACACGTTGTCATAATATAGCTGAAATAAAACCTACTAGTGATTAATTGTATTTACGAGGGGTGGCTGAAAAGTTCTGAGCCTAAAGTACTTCCAGTCATGCTAATTATCCACACCACCTACCACTACTTAAGTGACATCTAATTAGTATATAAGGAAAGTTTTGTCTAATTAAGGGAATTATATTCAGAGTTATCGACCTGTAAACATCACCATGGCTGAGTCATCGCTGCATTTTACGAAATTGGAGCGTTGTGCCGTGATAAAGTTCCTTGTAAAACAGGGGAAAACACCCAAAGACATTTTTGAAGAAATGTGTACAGTATACCTGGAATCTGTACCATCGTCTTCCACGATAAAACGTTTGGCACGATTATTTCAACAGGGTCGAGACACCACCGTCACGGACGAAAACATCGCTAAAGTGAAAAAATTGTATTGGAAGACCGTCGAGTGAAAATATGGCAAATAGCAGAAGAGTTGAACATCAGCAAGGAACGCATTGGAGACATTTTGCACAACTACTTGCACTTGAATAAAATTTGTGCGCATTGGATGCCAAAAACGCTTACACCGCTAGACATAAAGCGTCAAGTCGTGACTTCATTGGAGTTTTGGGACCTGTGCAAGGACAATTTAGATGAAATTTGTACCCGTATTGTACTGTAGACGAAACCTGGATTCGACAATATGATCCAGAACTGAAACAGGAATCAATGCAGTGGATATAAAAAAGGGGAAAAGCCACCGAAGAAATTTAAAGTCGAAAAGTCGACATCGAAAGTCATGGCCACCATTTTTTGGGATTCGGAAGGAGTAATAATTGACTACCTTCTAAAAAAACCACCAATGAACGCCGCGTACTATGCTGTGCTTTTGAAAAAAGTGCCTGAAATGATTTTAGAAAAAATTAACATATTAACATAACAACATTTAACTAAAGGTATTTTCGTGCAAAATGTTAAAAGTAATTTAGTTTATCTATCACTGTTTTTTCAATATTTGTAGATATAAATGTTGTTATGGCGCAGTGTAACTTCGAAGTATATTATCAAAACAGTCGCGGGTTGCGAACCAAGACGTTACAAGTTTACCGTAATATTTTGTCTGAAAATAATTACGACCTGATAATAATAACGGAAACATGGTTGCACTGCGGCATATACAACGGTGAGTTATGTGACGATAGGTATGACGTATTCCGAAACGATCGTGATTTAACAGCTACTGGAAAAAGCACTGGCGGGGGTGTAATGATACTTGCACGACGTGAACTTGACGCTTCTGAGCATTCACAGCTTACAGCCGTAGAAATGCTGACTATTAAAATTCCTTCCAGTGCGTTGTCAGCAACGTCCGACCTATACGTCACTGTCGTATATATCCCTCCGGATCCCCGTATCATACCGATAAATATTGATCTCCTTCTAACAAACATTACATAAATTTATCACTAGATAGTAGAACATATAATTATTTGCTTGTAGGAGATTTTAACCTACCGTGTATAGAATGGCTACCGAATGGTCCTAAATTTAAAAAAACAAGGTGCTGTTGATGTACAGTTTGCGAGCATTCATTTATTAAATGAGCTATCTCTTTTTGGTCTTTCCCAATACAATACCATCCAAAATTATAAGCAAAATATATTAGATCTTATTTTTTGTAATCTGCCTCTAAATGTAAGCGAATGTCCGTCACCCCTTACAAATGTAGACCCGACTCATCCAGTAATGATTATAGAAGTCCTTGATTTAACTATAATCCCGCTTAAAGAATTATTTTGCCCTAGACCTAATTATCGTAAAGCAAATTTTTTATGTTAAACACTTATTATAATGATATCGACTGGCAACTGGAACTAGGCAATGGACCAGTGGACGAAGTGGTGGCAAATTCTTATCAAATAATTCAAGGAGGGATAGAAAAATATGTTCCGCTGCGTAGTAGATCGGGAGGACATAAATATCCAATTTGGTTTAGTAAATCTTTAATAAAAATTGTAAAAGAAAAAATAAAGCACATTCACGTTGGAAACGATACAATAATTTACGTGATTATGACTGCCATGGCTGCCATGAACATCTATGGCAGTCGTTATTGGGAAGTCAGTGCCCTATAATATCCTGACACTGATCTAGCCTTAGGGTATCATTAGCCTTCGGGTTGCGGAGGTCAGGTGGCAGCCGCTCCGTGTAAAAACTTATATCCAGTCAAATCCGGTTAGACCAGAAAAGCCGACCCCAAGTGACTTGGGAATAATAAAAGCTAGGGAGAAGAAGATGAATTTTCTATTTTGCGTGCAAGACAGCATGAAGTTCAGAAAAACTGTTTTAATAAATTTGTACATATAACGGAAAATCAGCTTAAAACAAACCCAAAAATATTTTTGTCATATATCAAAACCATGCGTGGCGGTTCAAACTACCCTAAATCATTTAGTTATAATAACAATAATTTCTCGGATGGACAGGCTATATGCGAAGCGTTTAATAATTTCTTCTACAGTGTTTTTGATCACTCTGACAAGACTCAATTTGACAGACTATTAAGTACTAAAGATACGAGTATCGATACTATTTTAAATATTCAACTAAATTTAACTACAGTAGAAAAATAATTAAAATTGTTACAGATCGATAAAGGGCCTGGATGTGATAGCATTCCTCCTGTTTTCTGAAAAAAATGCGCTACATCTATTTCTCGTCCTTTAACCGATATATATAATATGTCACTAAAAGCTGGTATTTTCCCAGAAATATGGAAAAAGGCTAATATAGTTCCGATTTATAAGAAAGGTTCACTCTAGGTGTTTGCACTGGAGCAGTGAGTACCGGCGAATCACCGGTGATTTACCGGTAAAAGTACTTGATTGAAACAATTGGAGATTAATTGATTAAACACCGGTGATCGTATTACATTTTATAAGACGAGTAAATTCATAATATTGTAAACAATATAAAATACGAATATTACATTACGTATATTAGTCGCTAGTTGTGGTTTGCACCGGAGAATCACCAGTAAATATCGGTTTTAAATTACGAGAGCATCGGACAGAACCCAATTAATCTCCGATTATTACAAAACAAGGCTATTTTATTTATGTTTTAATTAAGTATGATTAAATATTGTGATAAAAATATTATAATTATTAAAAGTTAGCGACAAGTTTTATTAATAATATTAAAAGTTGTCGCCAACTTTCACAAAGGATATAACAATATAATATACAAATTGTTCAGAAAATAACCACGCCTGAGATACTATTGTAGAATTTTGAAAATTTTAAAAATTAGTATATAATTTAAAAATAATAAAAGCTCGCATACCCAACTCGCAACATGGCTTTTTAAGACAACGATCTACAGTTTCTAATTTGACATGCATTTCGGAATTTATATCTAAAAATATGGACCACGGTGGGCAGGTTGATGTGATCTATACTGATTTTGAGAAGGCGTTTGATCGTGTGGATGACATCATCTTGATCAACAAACTATTTCAACTTGGGATACGCGGCAATCTACTACGATGGGTGGAATCTTATTTATATAATAGATCACAAGCAGTCGTAATCGGAGGCTATCGGTCAAATTTCATAAAAATACCAAGCGGAGTTCCGCAGGGGTCTTATCTAGGCCCTCTTTTCTATAATGCGTACCTGTTTGATCTTGCAGAATCTATAAAATTTTCAAAACATTTGATGTATGCAGATTACAAGAAAATATACCATAATATCAGGGGTATAAATTATTGTTAAGAACTTCAAATAGATCTCAATAATTTATTCGATTATTATACACGAAATAAAATAACTGTCAATATTAATAAATGCCAGACAATAAGTTATACACGAAAAAAACAATTGTATAATTATCCGTACAAATTTAATGGTACCCCGATTACTAAGGTGAACGTAGTACGCGATCTAGGAGTATTATTTGACCATAAATTATCCTTTGTAGAACATATTGACCATATTGTAGCAAAAGCTTTTAAGAATCTTGGGTTAGTTATGAGATCCTGCCAAATATTTAATAAGATAACAGCACTAAAAACCGTATATTTTGCTTATGTACGTAGTATACTTGATTATGCTTCTCCAATATGGTCTCCTTGTTATCTGATGCATAGAAATCAGATTGAAAGAATCCAAAAAAGATTTTCATATTATTTAAATTTTCGTTTCCGCAATTCACCGTCATCATATGAACACCATTGTAAGAGATATGATTTACTTAGTCTGGACGACAGACGAAAACTAATAGATATGTGTATCTTATATGACATATTAAATGGAAACCTAGATTGTTCCGAATTACTGTCACAAGTTACATTCAACGCCCCAATACGTCGCACACGAATCACACCACTGTTATATGTAACTCGACACTTCACAAATTACGCAAGTAACTTTGTACTCACCCGCGTTGCTCGCACCTACAATACCTTATCCCAAGATGTAGATATCTTTTTTTGTTCTAAAAAGATCTTCAAAATCCAAATTACAAAAATATTGAAAAGTAAACAACTACGCCCTACTTAGTTTAAATTAGTCTACTTAAGCACAATCTATGTATTCTTTATTTAAAAGAAGTAGATATAATGTTTAAATAAAATCAAAAGTTGTACATCGTTATCTGTCCACAATGCTGAATTATATAACTTATTTAGGGAAACCTGTTATTGGCTATATAAAACTATGTTATACTCATAATGTTAAACTAATTGATGAAATGAAATGATAAAATACGCTGTTGGTTTTCTTAATAAAATAAATAAATAAAAAAGTTAGTAAAGGAATCTTGTTTTTGCAAGACAATACGCCAGTTCACTCGGCGCGCATTGCGAAGCAAGCACTGCGTGAAACTGGCTTTGATGAAATAAACCGTTCACCCTACAGTTCAGATCTGGCTCCCAGCGACTACTTACTATTTAAAAATTTTAAGAAAGACTTTCGGGGTCGTAGATTTGGGTACGAAGGCTGTCGTAGAGAAGCATTTCCAAGGCAAAGATGCGACATATTTTTTTAGTGGGTTACAGGCCCTTTACAAACGATGTGAGAAATGCGTTGAAGTAGAGGAAGACCATATTAAAAAATAAATTTTATTTATATTTTTATCTCATGTTTTAATACGGCTCAGAACATTTCAGCCCTCCCTCGTAGATAGTAGTCAAGCAATATAAGACGAAAAATTTAAACTTACCTCTGAGCTAACTTCCAGCACTTGGTCTCCAGCAGAAGGCATTTCTTTCCATCCAAGGACCGACACAGGTGTTGATGGCGGCGCCTCTTGTACCGATCTGCCATCTGCCGAGTTTAACACTCGAACCTGCATTGCAATTATTAATTTACATATGATATTTGTTTCTACCCGCGACTTGGTCCGCGTGAAACCCTCGGGAACGCATATCGGGATAAAAGTATCCTATAATGATAATCCAAGATATGATCTATCTGTGTGCTAAATTATATCCAAATTCGTTTAATAGTTTAAGTGTGATTGATGATGAACAGGCATCCAAATGTATTCACAGATTTAAATATTAAAATATTAGTAGGATTGTGATTCTTTTATGAAAAAAGATAAGTTCGTTTAATATGGCTTTATTGGTCCTGTGTCATAAGTTCGTACTGAAGTTTGTAGCAGATCGTAAGATCCAGGCTTCGTTTTCCAATCGGCCAAAATATTATTGGATTTTCTTATTAGGAATTTCTTAATATAGGCAAATGGATTTTTCTTGTTCTGAAAGAAGGCACGACAATCTACTGAAAGGTCTTGACCTATGTTATGAGATACGAATCAATCGAATAAACCTACCTTAGCCCAACCGGTACCAGCAACGATGACGGAACCTCGCCTCAACGTGCCCCGTTGCACTAATACTGTTGCCTGCTTCCTGGATAAACCAACAGTTCATATGTTAGTTACCTAATCTATGAAACTTTAATGTAATATTCTTGTACCAAACATTGACGAAAAGTTGTTAGTACGATGCAAATGTGTAATATAAATTTATGTAGAGTGAGCTGTAAAAATGCATACCGATTTCAAAATTAAAATGGTATAAGCCTGTAATTGACGCCATCTAACAGAAATCGATACAAGAACTGTTGTTTATTTATATCGTAATAGATGGCGGTGCACTACTATAAAATAAAAAGAAGTAGATTTCTGAATAAATCAATTTTAATAAATTTCCATTAAATAACTTTTAATTTCTATTCGCAATAGTTTATTTAACAAAAGAATATATTTCAGGGTAAAACAAGAAGCAAAGAATTACAAATGCATTTATAAATTTATAATGGGTAGTTTATTTTATGGATACTTCCGATGACTCGCTATTCTGTTGGTACGCAAACATTATTCCGTCCCTGTGTTCGAGTGCTTTTCCGGTTGAGATAATTTCTTATAAATTTCACCTATTTGCTAAAATGAGTACGCGTTGCAATTTTTTATAAAACAGCGCCATCTAGTTAATTCATATTCATTCTAATTCGAGTGTTCATAGGATTTTGGACCTAAGATATCCATGCACTATTACAGGTGACTGTACATAGTTGTAGTAAGTGTAGGTGTTCTTTGACTTTGTGGCTTTAATGTTCGTAATGTAGACGACTAACTTTTGCCCGCGGCTTCACTCGCATCAATATATGTTAAGTTAGATTAGTAACCAGTACATTTTTCTGGACGAAAGGTACCCATGCCCTTTTCTGTTCTTCTTCAAACGCGTATGAGAAATTTCATGATGATCAGTCGAGTGGTTAGGGCGTGAAAACGTAACGTTGTGAGGGGTATAGAAAAGGGCATAGGGTAACGTTCATCCAAAAAAAAAGTTGCTGTTCCCTAGGGATAGCTAGTTTTAAATGATTCATGACTAAAACTCACCCGGTTCTGGCATCTAGTTGAGCTTCAAGCACAACTCCTTCAACGTAACCCCCTGGGTCTGCCTTCAACTCCATCAACTGGGCCTGCAGAGTCAGAGCTTCTACCAGAGTATCTAAGTTCTTTCTCTTCAGAGCTGACACCGGTATGGCCTGGATGTCACCTCCCACCTCTTCGCAGACGACTCCATGCGCTGCTAGCGCCTGCATTGTTCGCTCCTAACATTTGGTTTTAAGTTAGCCTTTTGACTTTGACCAATGGTTACAAATAAGGCAATGTAAGTATTTTAATCAAGTTTCACAACATAAATGTAAAATAGAGGCATACCTACAATGTTCACACCTGGCTTGTCGATTTTGTTGATCGCCACCAAAATGGGCACTGTAAAACGGAAAGATTTCTGCTTGAGCAATTAGGTGGTTCAAATTGTTCATAAAGTAATCGTTTTAGATGGGGACAATAAAAGTTGTAAGTAAATTTCTTTTATATACCAGAGTATAGCATGCTTGCAATATAAATAAATAGATCGTTCAAATTATTGAGAAACGATTTCACATTGCAAAAGAATATGGAAGAAATAGAATATGTGATATATCTTTTCTAAGAGATAATGACAAAGGTGCCTTTTAATCGTAGATCGTCTATCAAATTGCAAGTGTCACGTACCCGAGAATAGATATTAGTATTTCAGGTATTAGAAGTCTAGCAAGTATAGTGATGTTCCAGTGTACGTACCGTTAGCTTCTCTGGCCATGCGGATGGACTCGATGGTCTGTTCCATGACGCCGTCGTCGGCCGCCACCACCAGCACCACGATGTCCGTCGCGCGCGCGCCGCGGGACCGCATGGACGTGAACGCGGCGTGCCCCGGCGTGTCCAGGAACGTTACTTTGTCGCCGGAGGCCAGTTGTACTGTAGACAATGGAAGGAGTTACAGAGTTCAATATACATGGACTCTCACACTCGAATGTCCAATGATTAGGGTCTTATTTTAATTTATATAAGATGCTGATGACCTGCTTTCACACAATACGCGAAACCAGACGCACGTAGACATAAACGCGTGCATACAGGCATTTCATTCATTGGACCGACATTTGTATGTGGAAGAGTCCGCCGTAGCCAATTATTCAGTAAGTAACAGTAAGTACAAATGGCTCTCTCCAAGTATCTTGTAAGAATCCTAGAGACTTACATACTTATGCATAACTTTTCAATCTTATAATATTTTCTTTTAATCTCAAGTTTATTTCCTTGTCCTCGGTTCGGCAAAGCGCGATTGACAGCCTTGGGTACTATAACCGCTTACCATCAGCCAGGCCGACAGGTGCTGCGGTGACATATAAAAATAAATCCCTGTAGACACGCGCATACGTGTTATATTCTAGTGTTTTCTAGTGATTAAGAATATGCCCACCATGTTGGTTTAATCGCATAATTAAGACTTCTTCTTTTTTCTTTTCGTGTGGTTAGTGGCCAACCTGTTGTCAAGAGTTGTTCAAGTCGCCCGTAGGCCTCTGACATGGCTTAACTTACGACTGCTGTCAATTTGTCAACAACCGGGACCGACTTTTTACGTGCTCTCCGAAGCACGAAGACGCTCAGATGAAATACCACTAAGCGGTCACCCATCTATAACACAACGTTGCTTCACCTCGCTAATCGTTTACTGATCAGTGAGTGCAACTGGCTATGAGCGCCTCGCATAATTAAGTGCGGACCTGCAAGTGTCGATTATGGATCGAATCGGTAGTCGAAATTTGTTATCTTTGAAATGAGTAGCTCCTCAAGTTAACGTCACATTGCGTGAACTTCGAGGCATAGTATAACTAAATCGTATTAATTAAAGTATGTACCTTCAAAAGCTCCAATATGCTGTGTAATGCCACCAAACTCCTGGTCCACCACTGAAGTATCTCTTAGCGAGTCCAGCAGCGTGGTCTTGCCGTGGTCTACGTGTCCCATGACGCAGACTACTGGAGGACGAGACTTGAGAGCTTCGGGAGGCGCCGGAGGAGCAGGGACCGCGTCCTTGTTCTATTATAAATAAAGTCGAGATTAAACTGATACTTCACCAAACTGCAGTGGATGATTATACCACTAAAATCTAGAAGACGTCTTCTACAGACATTAATTCTTTACAGATTATGTAACGAAGCTTTCGACTGTAACACACTGACAAACAGAATCTGCTATATTGTGCCAAGGACCATGCATATCCGAGAGGTTAGACAACGACGCCTCTTTCTAACGACTAAGTTCAGAACTAATGCCGGTCTAAGATTACCTTTGCGACGTATTCTTGATATTTATAATAAAAAGTTTCAAGATTATGATATATTTGCCATGACACCACAAACGTCAAAAAAACAATATGCGGTTCAAAAAATTAATATGCGGTATTACACCTAAATTAAATTAAATCATATTTATGTGATCAATAACACAGCATTAACAGTTCTAATGTATTTTAGTTAAGCATTACCTAGCATTAAGAACCTGTAGATTGTCACATGTGGACAACGTCCTTGGTTGCACATTCGTTAAGCTTTGCTGTATCTGTACCTACTAACTTAAACTTATACTGTTTAATTGTTTTTTGTTCCAATAAATAAATAAAATCAAGTATAACTTGCGCTTAACTTTTTGTTTCCACTGAAGTTGCTAGAACAACATTGGAATGACAAAAACTAGGTGTAAGGGTAAAACGTGGGAAGCTACAGCAGAGTGAGGCTGCGCAGGCTATAGCAACTTCATAGAGAACTAGAAGTCTGATGCGAGGTTCAACATATCTAGCTATCGTTATTCGCGACCAAACTATTGTAAAAACATCTACTAAGAGTTTCTAGATTATCATCATTTCTGGACAGTAAATTTAAGTTTGAAGCTGTAAATGTATTGTACTATTGTCACCTTAGTAATAATATGTTACTCATGCACAATTACCTCTTCTTCCTCTACCTCCTGATCAGGTCTTGCTATAATTTTAAATCTGCATCCAGATATCTTGACTATATCCCTAATTATTTGAGGGTTGTGTATCACAGTATTTTCAGTGTAGTTTATGTCGGAATCTTTATCGGCGAAGTCCAGTGCTTTTAATACATGGTCTGAAACAAAAATATAATAAATATTCATAAAACCCTTTTTTTATTGGAAAATATGTAAAGGACTTAAGCTTCACCCTGTGGCATGCCTAGATGAAAGAAAAATTTATATGCGAATTTCGAGTCATTAAGTATTTAATTCTATTCAGATATTAATAATTAACCATATTATAATTGCATTAGTGGAAATCATAAAAATAAAATTGGGCAAATATCATGAAAAAGCAGTCTAACGCTTTATTAAGATCATAAAATAATATAATATTACAAGCATTTTCTGTGAAACTTAACTTTTCTTTCTACTTTCCATTTTTTAGACATATTTCTATGTCTAAAATAAGAATGTTGGAAAATGGGGCAGTAGCTGCAAATATTATATGGTCTAATAATATAGCAAAGATTTTATGACCACCTTTCACCTTTTATTTAGGAATGTTACTACTCATAAATAATATCTTAAAATTCATACTGTATGTAGTTTTGAGACAAATTATATGATCAATTTCTATCATAGAAATAATCTTACCAACATCTCTACCGAGAACATCAGCTATTTCTTGCACAGTCATGTTTCGCCATATCCCCACAACTTCAGCACTCTTTGGGGAATATTTGATAGCTGTTCTGCCTTTTTCTGCTACCTAATAAATGGGGAATCATCAGAAACTGATTTTATATAATAGTTTTATTATGTTGTATTCACAAGTTCTAACTTCAAAGAATGTTTAGAAGATTTATGCACCTATTGGCCAAAGAGGTGAGAGTAGCAGCAATATACCAAAAAGAAGAGAAAGTAGTGACAAGTGATAGAAGTGGTGATTATTTCAATGGCTGGTGCAGAAGTCTTAAGAAAAAGAATTAAACAGTGCATATAAATACCTGACCTATTTTTATTCTACATGAATTTAAACAGCTGCATAATAGAGAGAGTATATACATATAAGTAAGAATAACCCACTAAAGACTGCAGCTACAGAGAAAACATATTTTAACATAACAACACATATAATTTCTACAGCAACTAGGATTTGCCTAACTTAGTAAACAAGCACTGTTTTGGTATCAGTGGGTACAGTAGGCCTTGTTTCTTGCTTTGGCAACACCAATTTTGTTCACTGCTTTAACACATTCGCATCCTTATAACTTTTACACACTTCATACGCCATATATTTTACTAGTGAACCCGCTAGCGGGATCCTCAGTAATACAGATGCGCTGGGGTGACCCCACAATTTGGGTCTGTGGTATACAGCAATTACTCTTAATACAAAACACTCTTGTTATAAAGAATATGGTCATAGTTCTTCTAGATATAAGCATCCTGGAAATTTTCTAGTGCCTTGTTCTAATTAGAATGTACATACACTAAGATATGGGTAAGTAAACAATTTTTTTTATATTTGCTGTCATCATGAGACATAAATCGTCAACCATTTTAGAAAGATCATTTAAATTTGTTTATTTTTCAATTTATTTCCAAACCTACGTTTTTCACACCCTTTTATTTACTAATATTCGTTATACTTATTCTTTCAGATCTATGCTCTCAAATGCGGCACTCGTGAGCCCACGACGTGAGTTCAAGGTAATGAATGTGTTAATAAATTGGCATCCATACAACTACAAGTAAGAAAACAAAACAAGGAAGCCAAAACCAGACTTAATTACAACAAGGCAGATTTTGACAAAATTAACGAAAAGCTAAACGAAAGTTTACCCAGTTCCTTGCAAGACACAAATTGCGTCAAAAGCCAATTCGAGATTATTCACAATGCAATTAGAGAAGCTATAAAGGCACACGTACCTAGAACTACAATAACTCACCACATAACGAATAAGCCCTGGGTCTCATTGGAGACCAAAAAGCTAATAAAAGAGAAACGTGCACTATGGAATAGATATGTACTGACCGGACTTGACGAACACTACACAGAATATAGAAAACTAAACAACAGATTAATAAACCAAAATAGAAAAGCTCGCTTAACTCATGAAAAGGAGATACTCAATGCCGAACCCAAGAAATTCTACTCATACATAAGGCAACAAGTGACATCAAAGGTCAGCATTCCATCCGTTCTGCTCAACAAACAAGGTGAAACTGTGACCGAACCCTGCGAAATTGCCACTGTATTTGCAGATCAGTTTGCGAGTGTTTTTCAAACAGAGACGCCAGATCTGTTGCCAATCTTAAACTCACCACATAGAGTGGTGGACTCCATTGATGAAATAATATTCACTCAAGATAAAATACAACAAGCAATAAAAGATATGAAAACAACTGCTTCACCGGGACCTGATGAAATACCTGTATCAATACTTAAGAAATGTAACATCACTGACAGCCTAGCAATAATAATGCAGACATCATTTGATACGGGAATCCTACCAGATATATGGAAGACAGCAATAGTGACACCCATATTTAAAAAGGGAAACAAACTGGAACCATCAAACTACAGACCTATCAGCTTGACTAGTGTGGTATGTAAGGTAATGGAAAAAATCATAGTTAAGCATATCAGACACTTCTTTACCAACCATAAAATTATACCAGAGCAACAGCATGGTTTCTGCCCGCATCGCTCCACAGTGTCAAACTTGCTGGCATGTCTGTCATCATGGACTAAACATTGTAACAAAAGAGAACCCGTCGATGTAATATATCTAGACTACGAAAAAGCCTTCGATAAAGTCCCAATAAGAAGACTTCTACACAAGCTGGAGTTCGTAGGAATACGCGGGCAACTATTAAAATGGATCGAAGCTTTCTTACGACAAAGAACTCTACGGGTAAGAGTGGGTGACACACTGTCTGAATACCGAGAGATACACAGTGGTGTGCCACAAGGCTCAGTGCTGGGCCCAGTGTTGTACATTCTGTACACCTTCGATCTTCCACAACACCTGGAATGTAATGTCAGCATCTTTGCAGACGACACCAAAATATTTGGCAACCCCCTTATTGATTATGATCGCCTCCAAGAGGATTTAAACAGAATAGCTAACTGGTCCAAGGAATGGCTTATTAACCTTAACGCCTCGAAATGCACTGTACTACATATAGGCAAAAACAATCCACGTCTAACTTATAATTTGAATTCCACTTCACTGATGGAGACCAAGGTGCAGACGGACCTGGGAGTGAAAATAGCGGAAGACCTTAAGTGGGAAGAACATATAACATCAACAACGAAGAAAGCAAAGACCCTTATCTATCTAATCAGGAAAGCCTTTGGAAATCTCACACCAGACATGGTGCTTCGAATACACAAAACCTTTATAAGACCAATTCTGGAGTACGCATTTCAAGCCTGGAGCCCGTATTTTGCTAAGGATATCGAACTTCTAGAAAAGGTACAGCGCAGGTTCACGAAAATACCACGAACCCTGAAACACCGAAGATACCAAGAACGCTTAAAAATGTTGAGACTCACAACCCTAAAGGATCGCAGGGCCCGTGGAGATCTGATCGAAACATATAAGATTCTAACTGGACACTACGACATTCAAGACTTTGAACACATCTTCACACGTAACGACAACACCCATCTAAGAGGCCATTCCTTAAAGCTATGTACCAGTTTCTCAAACAACAATCCACACAAGCACTTTCTGAGTAACCGAGTTGTCAGATCGTGGAATAAACTTCCAGCGCATGTCATCGCAGCTGACAACATTAACAAGTTTAAAAACCGACTGGACAAACACTTGGCTACAAGTGAAAGCGAGTAGAAGTGCGAGATACGGGCATCATCAGTTGTCTCAACTGCCTGCCTGTTTAAATGTATAATAATAATAATAATAAATCTAAGTTTTACATTTGTGTTTCTTAGATGACCAAGTGAAACTTATATACCTTATCCTCTGGTGATCTTCGTTTTTTACAACATACATATGACACTGAAAGTTGCCTTGCCCATTGGTGATTGTTATCTATAGGAGCTTTCTTGATACCATATACTTGTGCAATAAGTTCATTTTTTATTAGATTGAGTGGTAACCTGAAAGAAATCAATTTGCTTGTAGTTATTGGCTATTTCTGTTACAAATTTCTATGCATGAGTAAACTAAGGCCAGTAACTGCACCTCTTAGACAGCAATAGCCTCACTGTCTCTTATGTGCGCACTAAATACAAATATAAGGTTATGTACAATAAAATCTTAGTAATTATCTACAATGGTATGTACAATAAAATCTTAGTAATTTTAATATTGATATGAGCAATTGAACAATTGTATCAATAAGCATTTGACCCATATATTTTTCTTAAAATTTCAAGCTATTCTTTTATATCTGAGATTATTAACATTCTGGGTTTTTAAATAGCATTTGCTAGCCATTGCATCTATTCAAACTGCTTGTCGTAAAAGGCTAGCCCAGTGTAGTGTATCAGTTGATTTCAACCCACATCTGATCTATCGTATGTTATTATTTTTTGCTCTATATTGCTTATTTGCTATGCAGGTAGCATAATAATTGTTGTAATAACCAATAACAGATTTACTTCAATCAATATGTTTTCAAACCAGACAGAGAAGACAGTCAATATTTATTGACAAGTCTAAATCACTTAGGAACTTTCCATATACTAAAAAGGCTAATTATACTTACCGTCTAAATAAAAGACTTTTGTACATTTTTCCTGTTATGAAATACAGTATTTATCGTGTATGAATTAGATAAGATTATGTCATAGATATTGAAGGTTATTAATTAAAAATGTATTTAACTAAGCCGATGTTTTATTGACTATTTAATAGTTGTTTCAATGTACCTTCTACTGGTAAGTTTCATTGCTAAATAGATTAAATAATATAAATTACTTCATAACATAACCTCTAAAACGTATCACCGAATTTGACAGAAAGTTCATGGCAGGAACGATATGATACAATACGTTTTGTTATTATCGCAACATGTAGCCTTAGCCCGTGCAGGTGATTTGAATCATGAATAGATTAGGTAGATTTTTTAGTATAGAATCGTGTAAATTACATACATCGTGTAAAAAACAACTACCTAAAATGTAGAGCGAAAACTCTATGTAACATGATATTATAACATCAAAGTTGAAAAACGTCGCTAATGTCGTAGGCAGCATTAACAATTATAATTATTTTATGCATTCAACGCATATAATTTAGTTAAGCATTTAAATTCACAGTAAAAATATTCAAAGAATATGAATTAAAACGGACTGAATTAAATATGAATCGTTCATTATTTTTATATCCTTACAGGAATGTAAAAAGTAGTGGGGCTTTACTTATGAAGCATGTGTATCATTGTGGCATGCATAGAGAACACAAATGCAACGATGCCACAATTTAATTTTCTTTTGTATCTGATATTTCATTTTAATTACAATTAGAAAACCAAAAAAAATCTGAAGATGAAAATTCAAAATTAAATCTCGCGTCAAGATTTCTTTAGATTTGGTTTTAAGTACAAATTTAAGGCACCGATAACTAAGAAGAAAAGTAGGTTTTTAAAATGTTTCATTATGGTGTCCCCTAAGTAATATTTTGAGATGGTAACTTACATTTTAACTAAAAGAAATAAATGCGTTAAAATAGACATGATTCCTGCGTTTTCAAGACTCAAAATGTTGTAAATATTTTTTATTATCGGATAAGCAGTTACAGTATAAAACAAATATTATCTATACATTGATATAATATTATTTACTATACCTTTACCCTTTTTCTAATTTAATAAAATCAGCATTTAAATATTTCTTTGTTTCATACATAGAGTACTTTTTATATACCAGTTTCATATTAACTGACCGTATTAGGTATCTGCAGGTATTAGCCTTTAAAATTGTGTGATGTGTGCATGATTACTGAAGAATTATATTGAGTTGTCTTATAGTTACTCATTATAATATATTTAACTATAAATTTAAATATAATAGAATCGCAATATAATTTAATTAAATATTCAAATTATCCCAAGAAATTTAATAAGAAGGTTCTATTTCCAGAATAAAATCCATAAACAATACCCGATAAAACTTTTTTAATAATCTAAATCATAGACAATTACTATTTATGTCCGCCATTCATATTTCATTTTTTGAGTTGCATTTTCGTTTTACGATTCTCGAGAGCATGATTTGTCATCGAGATCTACGCAACACCATCGCGTAATTAATTAACCTACGTAGAAGCTGTTGAAACAATAAATTCCACGCTTCGAGGCATCATCGCCACCAGTGTAGTGTAACAGCCATCTGACGTGATCATACTGTGAGATCGTATCTACCAGTGATGCTTTTGCTCGCCTTTTACGTTATCGGTTGCGACGTGAGTTCGAGTGCCTGATGGTGTGGAAACTATGTGATGTGCGATTAACTCAATAGAATCAGAGGACTCAGCATGGGGGCGTTTTTGAATAAGCCCGAGACTAAGAAATACAACGAGAATGGGGAAGGGAATGGTCTTCGCTATGGCGTGGCGTCGATGCAGGGTTGGCGCGTCGAGATGGAAGATGCGCATCACGCGCAGTTAACTCTGAACGGTACTCTATCGGACTGGTCTTATTTCGCGGTGTTCGATGGACATGCGGGAGCGCGGGTGTCGGCGCATTGCGCGGACAACCTCCTTGAATGTATCCTTCAAACGGACGAGTTCCGGCGCGAAGAGATAGCTCAGGCTATCCGCGCCGGCTTTCTGGACCTGGACAAGAAAATGAGAGAATTACCAGAACTGTGTAATGGCGTGGAGAAGTCGGGTTCGACGGCGGTGTGCGCGTTTGTGTCTCCCAAACAGATATACATAGCGAACTGTGGCGACTCGCGCGCAGTGCTGGCTCGTAACGGCGCCCCGATCTTTGCTACGAGAGACCACAAACCGGAGTTACCATCGGAGAAGTCCCGTATAGTTCAGGCTGGTGGATCAGTAATGATTCAACGTGTCAACGGCAGTTTGGCTGTGTCTAGGGCACTGGGAGACTATGAATACAAGAAGGTGCTGGATCGTGGTCCGTGCGAGCAACTTGTGTCTCCGGAGCCAGAGGTGTCTATTCACGAGCGTTGTGAAGCTGAAGATGAGTTTTTGGTGCTGGCCTGCGATGGTGTTTGGGACGTGATGAGCAATGAGGCATTGTGTGCTTATGTGCACTCATTACTTCAGCTGACTGATGACCTTGTGGCTGTCACCAACCAGGTCATCGACACCTGTCTGTATAAGGTTAGTGATATGCTCAGTATGAGAACCATTTCTATTCTAGATGCAATGACATTACTTATAGCATGTTTTTATTTGTTTAATTTACTACAATAACACTAATCACCTGATGAATTTAAATTGAAGTAGTTTTGTTTTCAAGTAGCATTCATTATGTTAAGAATTGTAGTTTTATAAATGCTGTTACTTTTAATATATTACATTAAATGGTGCCTCTAACACATGATTAAGTTATCAACATTTATTACAATATCTGTTTATATTGTGTACTATTTTATACCACCACTAGTGAAAAACAAATGAAGGGTGGAAGCAATAAAAAGTAACAAAATGGTATGTAACTTATAGAAACAAACGCTTTATGTAAGTTTTTTGTTTATCAAATCATTGCTACCGTAGAGGTTAACAATATTGATTATGGGTGTAAGTTTATAACTATGTGGGAATAAAATAAATAAATTTTGAAACAATTTTTTTTTAACTACATTTATTTTTACAGCCAATCTTAATTACATCAGAATAAATATTTTTTATTACCTTTAAAGTAGCATGATAGACACCTCTTTTGTGTGATTGTCTATACCTCAATCAAGAAGAAAACATATTCACTTTATATACTTAGCAATACCTTTGTAATAATTTCCTGCTAGGCCAATGAACATGTACTTTTCTAAGAAACATTTAGCACTCTCAAATCAAAGGTGTTTTCTTTACATTTGTTTGGTAGAGAATCAAAAATATACACCTGTTCTGTAATAGTATAGAGACAAGATATATTCTAATCATATAAATACATACAACAGGCTATCATTATCATATTTATTTACTTATTATATATAACCTTTATTATTTTCAATCATTATACTGCTATTGGTAGTTGACATTTTAATCTCCTTGTCTTCTCATTATTCTATTGTTTATGGTAATAGCTTTGTGTATCATACTTTACTATTTCACATTATTCAATAATAAATCTTTATTATCAAAGAAAGTTTCACAAATCACATTATACAGTACATACATTATAATATTCAGAGTAAGACGTTTCAGAATAATAATAATTTAAATATGACTGAAACTGAAAGCTGACTTTTACTAACAATAGTTAGTAAGTCAGCTATCTTTAGATTATTAAAGGTATTGTATATTGCATCATCATCATGAAATATCTATTATAAAATTATTTTATAGGATAAAAAAAAAATTATCATTTCACAAAGGCTATTTTAAGATCAAATGACATCATGTTAAGTTTCATTGATCACTTCAGTGATTAATGTGTAACAATGATAATAAATTATTATATTTGTTAGAAAGTATATGATATCACTACATATTATAAAACAAAGTCTCCCACCACGTCTGTTCACGATAAACTCAAAAAAGACTGAACAGAGTTTCATGCCGTTGTCACCAATAGACAATGTGATTTGTGAGGAAGGTTTAGGTGTATAATTTATTTAGGTTTTGTACTTAACGTGCGAGGCTGGGGCAGGTCGCTAGTAGTATATAAAGTATCAATGAAATTGTTGTCCTTTAATAGGCATAACTACTAAATAAATTATTATGCAACAGCTGATTCACCAGTAGTAATTTTAACTTTATCATATTTTGTGTTTATGCTATATGTGACTCATATTCTGTTGATTGTGATTATCTTAAGGTGCAAGTATTTGTCAACATTTCAAATTGACTTAAAAGATGGCTAAATAAGAGATGAAACTGTTTGCTATAAAGGATTACAAAGTGCATAATATACTAACAATGAACTTAATGTTTACTAACCTGTACACAAATTTAACTACTCTTTTTTGTAAGGGTTAAGTAGCAAATTACTAATTACTAGAATAAACCCCACCTGTGCTAAATTATTGTATTAGCAGCAGGTTCTGCAGGTAATACAATGGATGGAGCCAAACCATCAAGAAATCACAAATGCGACGCCTTAAAATGGTTGAGCTAACATACTTTTCTTACAATTCTTGCCCTATTTCATCCTATTTTCATATATTTATATGTCTGTTACACTATATCACAGGAAATAAGAAAACATAATTCTCATTGTCCATGATTATTTACAGGGCAGTAAAGACAACATGAGCATCGTGCTGGTAGTGTTCCCGGCGGCGCCGAAGCCCAACGCGGAGGCCCAGCGCGCCGACCGCGAGCTCGACGAGACGCTGCGACAGAGGCTCACAGGTTGCTATCATTCACTACTGCATGCCTGTTCACACAAACACAGAGACAGACCAACAAATAATCATATAGACAGACAGGGTCCCGACTGTAGGGGTGATAATGATGCTAGGGCTTAGTGAAGGCTACACATCAGCTATGGCTCGTTCGGCATCCTGCACTCAAGAATTAGACTCCGCAGAGCAGCGCACGTCTCAGATTCTACCAATAGCCGATGTGAAGGCTTCATAAAAAGCGCCATATTTTAATACCTTGGAAAGTTCTACATTCTAAACTTTTTCTATATCACCAGGGCATTAATACTATTAATAATTATTTTGTATCGAAGGATTGAGTATCGATATTAGTTTTATTTAGGTTTATAATAATATGTTTGTCAAAAATTGCCATAGTTGCCAAAATTAAGTTTTCCTAGAGAATAAGATCAGGGTACATTTTTAAGTACAAATCACTCGTTTATTTTGTTCGCAAACTGTAGGCTAGGCATCCGATTGTCGTAGAATTATTATGGAGAATTTATTAATTACAATGTAATGTGAGAGGAAGTGTTCAAAGGAAGGAATATATGGGGCCTTGAAGATTTTAGAGTAACTTTAAATATTTCCCGCGCAAATTGTAAGTCGACCAGAGTAGTTCGCGTAAGGCAGAACTGGCTCTCTAAATTCTTAATCTGAAAAATGTACAGAGGTACAAAAAAAAATGTGATAATTAGCGATTTAAAATTGAATCGAATTGAAATGTTAGGCAAATTTAAATCTCCACGTGAGAGGTTTAGTAAACTTTCGTGCTTCCCTGAATTAGTCACATTCTAAATTAAGAGCCATTCCGATCGTTTGCGATCAATCTTCATAACGTATAGGTGTTTGTGAAACGACTCAAAACCTACTTGTTCGCTATAACAGTCTTGACGCCTAATACTCATTTTTTCAGTTATTCATACACTGCTTGCAAATTAGAATTTCAGGTTAGGATATAGTTATAAGGTCATCTTTAAGTCTATCCTTTCTCAGAACTATTTTATCTATGGATTTAGCAGACTTGTATAATTGATTTTCTATACTCATAGATATACCTACGTGATTTTCATACGATCCTTTACTGTATTATAACTATTTCAGAATTTATATTTTCTTACTACCAATTAGGTCATCTTTAAGTCTATCTTTTTTCAGAACTATTTTATTTATGGATTTAGCAGACTTGTATAATTGATTTTCTATACTCATAGATATACGTGATTTTCATACGATCCTTTACTGTATTATAACTTTCAGAATTTATATATTTTTTACTATCACATCAGGGAAGTGGCTTTAACGTAAATGAGTTTATCGATTATAGGAACGGCAGATCTGACAAGTTTTTATAGGACTTTCCATAATAATAGAGTTTGGAATGTCAGCCTTCTGATATGTGGTACCTAACATTACTTGCAACAATATGTAACTGTAATACACTTCTGCATTAGCCTTCAAGAAGATACGAATGTGATGTGTATGTTGTTGGTAGGTCAGTTTTTAAAAAGACGAGCGAATTGTGGGATTTTCTTCATTTTCATTGCAAGATATAAGTCACTTATGTATACTAAAAACGCACTCATAACTGCAGAACATATCTATTGAAAAAAGCGACCAACACATAGTCTGAAGTCTGCTAGAATGCTAGTCTATTCCTTGATAAATTAAAAAAAAAGCATCTATGGCTTCGTCGTCATTGAGCCAATGGCTCATAATATATCCCAGATTTAGTTGTTTCTATTCTGGATGTACTGTTTGTCCATTGTCTGTAAAGTACACTTCGCATGAATTATCTTTTATGAGGGAAATATTAATAGAAAACATGTAACATTATATCATCGAATCTCACGAAATGGCCAATGTGCATCAACTATAGTTAGTCGAGTATGGTTTCCGCACTCCATTCTACCATTGTACGTAGAAGACCAACGTAAGGTTATTATATCATATACCACCTTATCTGTGTCCAGTAAGACAATAAATGACCAATGTCGTTCAGTGCTTCCTTCATCTTATTTGGTTTGTTTAGGAGTTTTGTCTGTAAGAACACATGAGTCGGCTTCCCCTCTGAGTCAAATCGAGTAAAGCGTCAATCATATCGCATGCCAAGTCTTGCCAATGTAGTTAGGTACAACTAACAACGTGAGTCTGATATATTAAGGGTCCGAGTGCTTTCACTATCAAGCTATTGCTTAAGCCAGGAGACGAAGGAGGTCTAGAAAAAAAATAGACATTAAAATGTAGCAAATTCAAAAGTCTTAAAATTATTGTTTATGTATGTATTCGATATTACCGTAACATACCGTGAAATAATAGACATGTGCTATCTCGGACTTTACGAGAGGAACTATTCCACTACACATTGTTTTGGTATAACTTTAACTATTTACGCAGAGTACGCTACGGCAGCTCTTATATGGGAAAGGTTTCCCAACTTAATTCATAAATATTTTCTTCATGTTAGCTTATTCTCGCAAAATGTTCATAAATTATAGCCTAATCTTCATAGCTTCTCCATAATAAGACGTGCTTAATCAAATGTATACATGTCTGTCTAGTTATTTAAAATTATAGTCGTTTTTCTGATTTCAAATTTGTAAGTACCGTTGTTTCAGGTTCATTTGCCCAAAATGAAACCTACTCTAAGTTAATTTTATTGTCTTGAATATTCCGTGTTAAAGGACCTGATAGTCCTTTAAGCATTATTACTTCATGCGCAAGAATGAGACAGCATTGCATAGTGTATAGTTTTGTCACGTTTTTGATTATGCCACTATCTCCTAAAGCATTAGTCAGGTCTCCCCTCAACTTATCTGGCAGTGATAATAACACACTGTTGTCCGCCTTGTCTTCTTTGTTTGCATAGGAAGCATTTTCATAATTAAAACAATTCATAGTATTGTTAATAAAATGCTTTGACTGAACATATCACTTGTGTACACAATTCTCAAGGGCATACTTACATAGGTATTTGGCCGGACCAAAACTCGCTTAGTTTTACGTTATCATATCTATTTTAAAATTATAAAAAAAAGGTATAAAGAAAAAGGCGTTCATATGCGTGTGCATGTTTTAGTGTTGTTGATACATTTTAATTATTTAAAACTATAATCATAGTACTAACTTTCTTAGTACTTGACTAATCTTTGGTATATTAATTATACGCCATAGAATAATATCGCATAGAACTAACTCCAGAATTAATAGTGAAGCGACTATAACTAAGTCAAAAATGGTTAAATTATTAAGTCTGCGTGCGTGTCGGTAAACATAATTACATACAACGTTTACTAGCATCAATGTTGAAATAAACATCAATGCAACTGTTGCTCTATGCGTTTATTATTCTATGTAATGCAGATTATTTTCATAATCAGACTGGATTAATGATATGAATAAGTATAACTAGGAAATATGACGCAGTTCGGCGAAATGTGGTCCTTCAACAGTAGGTACGAAGTTCTTAGATCGTTATCAATATTATGACAATCATAGCTGCAGTACTTACTATCAGTGAATGACATCATTTTCATAAGTATATACGCACTATGTTTTGTTGTGGCGCTATACGATGATAACCGAGCTCGCGTGCTGTTCACCTATGAGACTTGTGATTGGAAACCTTAGAGCGAGTAAGGGAATGAACGATATGTACTTCTTAAAAGTAAACAGGGATAAAAGGGTTTATATGCTTCATAAAACTACAAAGCAGCTATTTTATAACGTTGAAATGTTTGAGTTTAGTATAAATGGTAGGTCTTACGGATATAAAGGATCGTCTCTTAGATAGAGCAAAATCTAAGGAAAGACTAGGGGAAATAGTAATAAGTAGAATCTTTAATAATATTAAGTTTTTCTGTCAAGAACTGCTCAGTTACGGAGGCTTGAAATGTATCCCATATATTGCAATAGGTTGTTATTATATTGGAAACTTGAGATTCTTCTGCCTGTCCCTTTATATAACATACTACATAGCATTGTTCTATTGTTTTTATTTTAATTTGTTTTGACCGTAAGTCAACGTATATCTGTGAAAAAGACGAAAGCTCTTGTCCACTCTTAAGTTTTATGCAATATATACAGAAGAATACACATGCACATTCTACATGCAAATGAATACTAAGGATATGCATTACTTGATTAAATTTCAATATCAACCGCAAAATGCGATCGTTTGCGGAAACGAAGGTGTGAATAAATAATACCGCATCTTTGCAATGATAACTAAAACATATGCAGTATAAAACGTGCATATTCCTATTACTAGATTGGTTTGTCTATAAAGTAGTGAAGCAGTTTTGGTTGCTGTGACCTCAATTTTCACTGACTGAAACAGTTCTCCATTTTGCCGTCGTAAGCATATTCACAAGACTAAGTGTCCTAACTCCTGCCTTAGTAGGTAGCCGTTGTATATCACATGTTGGTCACTATGTACTCTATTTTAAACGAAAATAAGCAAAACATGCTTCTATGTTTTTGAGTCCGACTGCAATATCAATGAGCTTCCTCAGCCACCTAACACTACCGTCAGGGACATTAACGCTTCTCACCTCCACCATACTTATTACATACATTCCTAATAAACTTAGAATGTGACATTTGACGACATTAGATTTTTCCAATATGCATCACGCATGTAATTTTGTACCCCACAAACCATAAATGACGAGGTTTTTGTGATTCATGATCATTTATGGATAATTCAACAGGTTTTATCTCACCTGGTTAAAATCCAAATTACCTTAACTCATTTTCGCCAGCCGGATATTAAACAAATTATACAGGTTTAAATAACTGTATAACTAAAGAAACTTATAATAAAGCAGTTAGCATAAACTGCAAACAACAAATATGAAGATACAATAAAGAATCGATATAATCAATAACATTATAACCTCGCAAATAAATTTCTATTTTTATTTTTAGCATGTGTAGTTTAGTTATAATTATTATGTTAGCCTCCACCTAAACCTGACAGTACAACGAGTCAACTAGTTATTATTATCTGTTCAGTTTCATTTAGCATCCAACACGTTACTCGCAGCATAGCCGCTATGGATATTGTAAATTATGATTTCATAGTTCATACGTCGTCGATTAGATTGCCAAAGCCATTGCTTCCATATTATTATGTTCGACATCACGAGTAGAATACTAATTATCCATTATTATTACAAATACAAACAATAAAATAGGTAGCTTGTAAACGTGTAGCTACTGGTTTCGTAATCTTTTTAGTCCTAGAAAAGACGTTAAGTACAAAAAACAAATATTTAAAAATGAAAAATTCTTATTTGTCATGTCTTTTCTAGAACTAAAAAGATTACCAAATCTATACTAAAAATTATCCGAAAACAGCAACTGAAAAGTATTCGTTTGAACTTCATTGAAAAGCAATGAGCACTCTGTTTTTATAGTACGTATTTGCGTACGGTCAACTGCAGTTTTGCAAGTTGTTTTGGTGCAGTTCAATTATAGTATTTAAAATAAACTATATCACTTGATAAGACATTACCAATATTTTGAATTTATTTTAGCTAGGTAATAAACTAATTTATATACTAAAAAACATAAATATTTTCTTCGTATTTAAACCAAATTTCGATTATTTTCATGAATATTTTTATTTGAGAGAAATAATTATTTTGTTATAATCGTATGTCAAACAAACAGCTAATTTCTCGATATACGCCAAACTAAAAATTTTGATGGCGTCTATTTTATATCACTGAATAGATAATATCTGCCCTATATTACCTTGCATATGGTGTGAAAATAATATTATTCATGTTTATTAACAATTTATGTACCTATACTATTAATGAGAATAAAAAAATACATTCACTTTTTAAAGGAAATTCTGATTTTTGGTTACAATTTCTTCTGGCTTTAAAGTAAACCAACAAACAGAATTTCCATGTTAAAATTAAACCACTATTTTAGTTTAATGAATGCTTTGCTTTAGTTAAATAATAAATGAATTATATTGAATGCTGACCATCAGTAAACAGTTACCTAGTCCAGACTACGCTACGCTTATATAATATATTTATTATCTATGACACGTGTCTAGCAAGCTGTGACAACAGTTAAATAAATAATGAGACATAGTACTATGCGCATGAGTCTATGGAATAATAATGGACCTAGATCCTACCACTACTTACTTATATCGAATATTTATAATAAGTATGATGATGTGATGCGAATTTTCGGATATGATTGTTAGGATATTGTGTATATAAAATCCGATATATTTGACACATCGAAATGTCTTTTATTAGATAATTGCTTCTTAAGATATAAATACTTAATGACACAGTATGTCAATAGAAAATACTTGCTCAGATTTTGGGCAATAATCAACGTAATAGTTGCACAGAAATAATTCTTTATTAATAGAAATATTAGGTTTGTTCATCTTTTGCTAATCTTGTCTAACTGCCACTTACAATTGAATCATCTTAGAAATCTGTGTTAAAACAAACAAATATGAATTTGATCATGATTCCAAGATGTATGATAGGTCATACATGTTAAATGGTAAGATGCTGATCATTGTCGTTTAAACTTCTTCTAAATAGCTTCTGAATACGTTTAACTAGAATTTTTGATAAGACCGCATATCGTGTTAAAAACCTATTCAACATTATTTTCTTTGTAAAGTCGATTTGCCTTATAAATATATCATCTTACCTTTTCTAAACCCTTTTCTATTTATGTATTCGTATACAACATTAGAATATATTATAAGTAGTACAATCTTATACTTGCCATTCTTGATCTATGAAATTCTATTTATTGTAGAAATAAGAATAAAGAAGATACAGGTATTATTCTATTGTGTAAACCTAGTGAGAGTAAGTTATATTGAGAGTTTTGATATAATGCCAAGTTTGTCTAGCTAAAAGACATTACCCAGTTATATTACTATTTGTAATTTTAGTAGAAAAATATTGTCGGATATTAGTGATGTGCCTCCTATTAATTAGTTATTTCTATAAATGTCGTTTTAATATATTTAAGCAAAAAATTAGTAATACGCCTGTTTACTCAGATAATTGTTATCAGTATATTTTTATTTATTTATTACATAGAGTGTATATTTTTGTTATCTTTTTGTTTGATATTTATTTATTTCCTAGAAAGTATGTTATACAAAGTTTTAAGACGTAATTTATGACCTGCTGATGCTAAAAAGGCTTTTCAAACCGTTTTTGGTGAATAAAGTATAAAGAAAGCGCCATTTGTCAGCCTAATGAGATTAAAATGTATCTAAAAAGTTAAGTATAACGCGCCCTATTTAATTTTTAAAACCTTTATTTCTTAATCGCATGATCGCATGCGTCGTAAGGCGCGATCCTAAAATATATATATTTTATTATTAAAAAGCTTACTTACTAGTTAAAATACCATATTCCTATATTTTCAAAACGAATCATTTCTATTACGAGCAATAAAAGACAGAAGTCAATATTCACTTTTTATCTCTAATACTTATAAATGTGCACTATCAGTGTATTATAATTTATAAATTATTCTAAACTATTATGTTATACAATGTTATACATATTGCTTATGTCCTGTAACTGGCAATCCTCTAATCTGGTACTTCTTGATAGCCAATGGTGGCATTATAAGTAGTTTTAAGGAGATTGCTTATTTCTAAAACTACTCGTTTTGAAATACAGGAACCAGACACCAGTCTATTTTGGGCTATTAAAATCATGGTTTTGAAAAGTCTTCAAACATAGCTTAGCTTATAAGTACTCTTCGTTTTAAAATATTTAACCACAATGTACTTAATCAAATTGTGATTTATATTTTGTTGCAAAAATCTACCATTTGTGATATTAACCCTTTAATTGGAAAAGTCTACTAAACGTTTATAATACCCTAATCTTTTTACAAAAAGCTTACTAACATATAAAATTGTGAAACTAAAGTTACCCTGAATTTATATTGTCTGAAGATGTTACCCCTGTTTTCTAATATTAAAAATATTTTGAAAATTAACCGATTAGTTTCATTGCTTTAGTCCTGACCCTTATACTTGTTTTTGCCTTGAACTTAAATTAAAAGTAAAGGTTTGATTATTTTTTGAAAATGGAAGGGTTAAAGCAATGAACGTGCGTTGAGAATGGCGGCTTGGGCGCTAATGTCGGCCATTGTAAAATACAAGTTCGTTTATAAGATTGGAAGCCATAGTAGTGCAGTTCTAATCTCGTTGGTCTTGTCTGTTATCGATTATGAAGAGTACACTCCGTAAATATCTTTATGTTATATTATAAATAGGCTGTGAGTGACTTGATTGTGTTAATGATAAAGTAACACTCATACCTATATCATATGCAACAAGAAGAACAGACAATATTAAGAAGTTGTTTTGCTATGGAGCAAAAGAAAATTTACAAAAAAATATACATGTGTGTGTAAGATGTGTGTGTAAAGAAAAATAATCACAGTTTTGCAGCACTTGGTATTCACGAAATACTAGGTAATTATATCGATACACAATATCAATTTATTTTGGTCATCTATAGACCAGTGGCTTGCCGGAGTACCACCTTAATCGGGTATAACTCAAACTTGCGTGCACCTGATTATAACCATAAAAATAATAAAAACAGATTTTCAATTTTATCTAATTTTGATTTTTACGCACACAAGTATTGACTAAATATGTTACGGCTAATGTTAGCGTAATTTAATTTTAACTAATCGAATTACATTAGAGTTTTACCGTTCGTGCCCTTTCAGGCAACATTACAAACCTCTGAAGCTACGCGTGCTACTAATTAGGAAACACTGATCGAGGCAATTGTTTAATTGCTTCTTATTTCAATTTATTCAGATTTTTGCTCCTCATAAGTATGAATGCTTTAAAAATATCCGGAAAGTAGAGCGTATAAATAAAATTTGTTAAATCTAATTTAATTTCAATGTGTAACATTTAGCTCAAGAAAATAGATCTGGAATGTATCTATATAATTGGCTATGTGCATGAACTTCTGTATAAATGACCTCTGATTGCGTGAAGATGAATCGTGTTTCCTGCTTGTTATATAATAATATGATTTCAGTATGATTGGCAATATTAGCATTCATAATTGAGTAAAAAGCCGTATTGGCGTGTTGTATACTCATCTTCAATTACGTCGCGGAAGGGTCTAGATGAGCAATAATGCATTTATGTATATTTCAAAGGCTATGTTTAGATCCTACATAATAGCGAACCTACAGCCGCCTACCAGACATAGCCGGACTTCGAGCAGTTATTAAAAATCTCGTTTATCCCAAAAATAGTCCAATCGATTGTTAATGTTAGCACAGACTTATGCGACGAGAATAACCAGATAAAAATGATATATTTTTTTTAATACGATGGTCATATGGGTTCATAGCCTATTTATCGTAGAAACACTTTTTTGGCTAGTATCTTTTGAAGTAGAAGTTTATGCATCAACCAGGTTGTTCATGTTTTAAGCAGAGTTAAATACTCACTATCGTAAAACCCATGTAGTTAATGCCTGAAATGCTGATAGTGTGTGCCCTTATTTGTTATTCTATATAAGCAATAAAGATTGACGAATAAAGTATATAATATAGCTGCTCTATGTATCTGCATATCGGCTATAAAACTCCTTATCGATATAAACCTCGTATGTTTTCTAATAAACATGCACTAGTGTTATTGATTTTGCGTGATATAAACTGAATGAAATTGATTTACCCATCATCCTACCTTCACCTACTGAACGAAGGTCTTTCGACGACGCCATTTTATTTTCTTGTTACTGAGTCAATGTTGCCTTTTGTTCTTTTCCTTTGACTATATGAAGAGTATTTATAGATCATATGTCATCACGATGTAGTTTTACGCTTCAAATAATTACTCATCAATCTGACAGGTTAGGTAGAGGTGTAAAGCAACCATTTTGCCAGTCGATTCCTGATTTGAAGTAGTGTGCAATCTGTGCAACTGATGTTTGTATTCCAAAGTCTTGAGGCATGAGGATCAGATAGCCTTGATCTCTTTTTGCTACATTATTAAGTAAATTAAAACGCAAACAGCATGTACCTATGGCAATCTTTCTCAAAAACTTCAGTACTTTCTTGAATGAGAGTCAAGAAATGTAGCTGTAAAACACCAAAATGCATTTTCGTCGTACATCTGTCATTTTCAATGAGACAGCCACCCTGATGCGACTCAATATCTTAACAATTAGATTACCTCATTACGTTACCAATAAATGTGAATCATCTATTCACTTTTAATGATAATTATTCTTCTGTCTTGGTATAGTACCACAACAATTTTTGTATTGTTTTAATATTCGACTGCATTTGTGTTGCAACCGTTAAGGTGACCTTGACCTTGACAATGACCTTTACAGTCGAGGCCAAACTTGTTTTAAGTAAAATATTTAAAGTGAACGAAAGGAAACGATTTTCCGATGTTTTATTTTCGTATTATATTTATGACCTTTTCTGACACCTTTTGATATTAAGATCAGAAGAAGTCACAATGTTGACATACTTATGTTTTAAGCAGTGTTATAATTGTGGCCATGGTTAAGGTCATCGAATTTCTTATAAAATTACTACAGCCAGGAGGAGGAATATCGTAAATCGAATGATCTGCGAGCTTAACTGTCGTTGTCGCGATTATGTTCCGAAGTGAGTAACAATTAACGTTGCCGCTAATTGCGGCAACGTTAATCGTTACTCATTGTTCCTATATGGGTGACTGTTTACAAAAGTTACCCATTTCTATGCTGGCTGTGGGTAACTATTACCATGAACATCTAGCATTTTATTATTTTGGGCATTGATTTCATCTAAGGGTATCGGTCCGTTTAGATTGTGCAGGTGAAATACAAATTACTTATACAAAGATAAAATTATCACGATTGCCAGATACATTACATTATCCACAGGAGGGTTTTGCCGCGCACTCTGTCATATTTTATATAAACCATTAGTCGTATAATTGAATCCTCGATAAAACGAATGTCGTAAGTACAATAAAGAAAGGTTGACGAATATCAATATCAATTGCTTTATGATTATAACATATAACAGCCTGTCTTTCATCATATTTAATGGTTATCTTCTTACGAAATTTCATCAAAATCATGATTATAGACGTGTAAAGAAATAGAAACCGACAATATTTCCTTTACATTTATCATGTTAGTATGGATCCAAGTCCTTTGGCAATGCAAGTATCCATGAAGTTGCAAGGTCCGGCAATCGCCTGTCTTTAGGTAAATTGTATCTTGACTGGTTAGGAAATAAGTATTAAAAAGAATGCAGCTGCCATGATTATCCGTTACTTTCTGAAGATAGACTACTCATCACACTAAAGTGAATCAAAAGTCGCTTAACATGGCGTTCTGTGTAATATCACTTTGGCAGAAACCGTATTAAGATACTGCCAAAGTGAAAACTTTCATTTTAGATTCAAAAGTGAGTTCGATGATGAAATGTTACAGAATAGCATTGTTGCACACTTTGTAATTTGCAGTCACTACTATTTATAATAATTACTTCCTATACATGTAGTTCCGCGGTTAGTTGAGCGGTTTATGTGTGTGTACATAGTTTCAGTGTAGGTGTAATTAGCGGTTGAGAAATCTTTTGACGTCACTTTGCTTATTGAGTGTGACGCAGTGACGCACTACATTATATAAAGTACATCTGTGGCCTTTGCAAGAATGTCAGGAATGTGACCCAACCCCCACCGTATTACTCACGTTACAAACCTGTCGTCCTATGTCTTTTGCTTTAGTAAATAAAAGCTAATGTCCTAGCACCAGTCGGTATAAATCGGCCAGATGTAAATATCTCTAAAGCTTATCTCTGTGTGAAAGCTAGAATTATTATTTAGTTATTTACGAAATTTTCATTCGGTACGCATGAAAATTTCGTAATTATCTAAATAATAATCCGGTACGCATGAAAATTAAAGTTACCTTTATTACATTAAAATAAAGAAGCTAAGATGATTCTTAAAATTCGAACTATTTTTACTGTTTATTGATAAGAACAGTAAAAATAGTTCGAATTTTGAAGCCCAGGAACATGTAAAGAAAAACTAAACTTTTCTATCAAACTTATTACGTTTTAGCCATAGATCTTGACATTGCTGAAGGTCAAGGTCAAATGTCAACGTTGAAATCAACTGTTAAATGTGTCTGCCGTGTTTCGTTTAGTCGCGTGTTTCTACACTATTTACCGTCCTAATACACACTGAAAATAAAAAGCGGTATTTCAGCAATAGGCACCTATAGTTTTATGACATGGAGGAGGTAACTTGGAATTTCGTTGTTTCTTTTTAAGTTTTTATGTGACCGAAATATATCCTCGTAAAAATGCACTTATCCAAAAAAGTTGAATTTGTTGATACTCAGAGGCATTAGAAAACTTAAGAAATAAGATTTAAGAGTGAGGTATGGAAGTCACAAATTATATAAATAGGTACACAGGGACCTTCTTGGCGCTCTGATAGTGGTAAGTTGACTACTGTAAGTGCTACAACGCGGCCAAGTACCAACAATTAAAGGTCGTAACCAGTAGGCAACTTCGGGTTTAAACGATATGTATGTTGACAGCAAATTAAGTAAGATTGTTGCCTCTTTATTTTTCGGTTAGCTGTCCGTCATCTGTTCACCCACCGTTTGCGTTACTTCTGCGCTTCTGTGGCTATTAGCGTGATGTTACATAGCATCTTAAGACTGGGGTATTATTAAAATACGCAAAAATATTTTTTGCTGATCGAACTGGTAGTACCAGAGACTAGCGTTCAACCAAAAAACTAACGAACTTTATTATTTTAGTATAGATTTCAGTTGCATGTTGTGGGTGAAGTCACCGAAGCATACTAAAGGTATGCTAATACTGGATTGAGCATAATAATCTATTATATACATATTTTGGTTCGACTTTAAAATAAGGTCAGCCGAGCTATTCGATTTATATGAAGGAACAGCCATTGCACAAGTTACAGATATGCGTTCGTTTGACTTGATCCTCGCTAGCGTGTGTAGTGCGTCAGCTTCCTTGTGTTTTATAAACAGACTTTCTGAACTTGTATGTTTTGTAAAATAAATTCAAGAATATCTTTAAATACTCCACGTTTTATACAAAATATTCGTGAGAAGCAGCGATGTCGCTCGGTATACCTTTGTACAGAGGAAATTCATGAAAAATGTTATCGTCCCTTGGCATGTAAATTGTATAAATTTGACTGTAGTTACACTAGAACTGGCATGACAAATTTTTTACATGTTAAACAAGATTATTAAGCGGTTTTGCTTTTTCTAATGATGTTGTACTTTTTTAAACGAAGTTATCCTCAACATTAAATTATTATAATGGATGCTTTAAGGTGCGATATCTCGGTTTTATTGTATTAATTATAAAATTTTATGTAATGCCGCATGCGATATTCTATAGGTGCAATCCGTGTCTTTAAACGGTGCAATATTTGCGTAATGTGGATATAGAATGCGTTCAGTTTTCGTCACTGTTTAGTTCCTATATTATGTTCGTGAGTTTTAGTTCTGTTTGCATAGGGTTAATTGTTTGCTCTATAGTTACATGGAGATGCTGTTCATCCTCTGTCTTACTTATAAATTTAATTCATTAAATATTTTTGCTGATTCCTACTCGGTAAAATGTTCCGGGAGTAAAATGCAGAACCCTCGCTTAAATTCGTGATTTCGTTTAAACGGCAACTTTATATAAAACCGTGAACAAATCATTAAGTTAATATGAACTACTTTCTAGAGAAGATATCTTAATGGAATAAATTACATTGTGTTGTATTTCTACGGTGTAAATAATTACTAAAATCTTTAAGCAGATGTTACGTAAACTAGCATCAAATATTTCGTTTAAAAGAAATCAATATGCTACTAAAGAGCAGTAAGCATTTTGACAGCTCAGCCGTAGCACTCCTTTTGGAAAAAGCTGGCAACTAATTTGAATAAATTTATTTTGATTTGATTTGAACGCGCGATTAAACTTTTGGTGTCATATGTCAAGAATGCGTTTTCCTTCTTCATTGCGATATAGCTGGGTGGTAGTATATTATGACCCCATGACTGGTTGTTACGTACCGTAGCTTTATTTTCGACATAGTGAAGCATACTTTCTATACCTCGGCCTCGATGGCGTAGTGGTTAGTGTAACCGACTGCCACGCCTGAGGTCGCGGGTTCGATTCCCGCACAAGTCAAACATTTGTGTGCATGAACATGGATGTTTGTCTTGGTCTGGGTGTTTCTATGTATAATATGTATGTATTTACAAAAAAAAAGTATATATGTATGTTTATCCATTGCCTAGTACCCATAGTACAAGCTCTGCTTAGTTTGGGCTAGACGGTGTTGTGTATGTGGTAGAATATTATTATTATTATTATTATTATTATTATACCTTCTCGCCAGCTAATGAGCCTATATTAATGTATACTTATTTGTCTCCACAGCACTGATTGAGCGCAGCGCCGGCAGCGAGGAGCGCGAGGACTCGTCGAGTCACTTCTCGTGGGTGCTCAAGCAACTCGTGCAGGAGAACATACCTGGTCTGCCACCGGGTGGGGGGCTGGCCGCCAAGTAAGTACCGACCATAATCATTACATTTGTAGCGCCGTGTACGACACAGCGACCGTGGGTCTCACGAACTGAATCTCAGGTCTGCCATACTACACTTTATAACTAACTTTTTTACTGCTAAGCAAATGTATGCAGTAACTACCAATTTTGCACATGAAAGCGACAATATTATAAAACTGATAGTAAAATTGTCTTATTCACACTGTTTACCTACAGCTTATTTTGTCTATTCTAATTTAAAAGAATACATTATTTTACATTATTTAGGTAAAGTTAACCACGTCAAGTATTTAGGTATAATGTTGGACCAAAGCCTGTCCTGGTATCCTCAAATTGAACAAATTACTGCGAGAATACGAAAATTTATTTGGATTTTTAAATCGTTACGACACATAGTCCCAAGGAGTGGCTTAGCGAAAAATCTTCTCAATGAAGTGTATATCTCGTTAGTTCAATCTATAATAATATATTGTATCCCCATTTGGGGGGGCGCGCGTAAAACACGTTTCCTTGATGTTGAAAGAGCGCAACGGACATTAATAAAAGTAATGTACTTCAAAAAAAGGACCTTTCCCACCTATGAGCTATACCAAACGAGTAATTTATGATCAGTCCGAAAATTGTATATTCTTCACATAATACTTAAAAAATATAAGACCCTACCCTTAGATCCCAATGTATTAACTAGAAGAAGGAAACACAATATTGCTTCCACCCCTTTTGTAAAAACAGAATTTGCAAATATTCAGTACGACAAACGCTCGTCTTTCTTATATAATAAAATAAATAAACAAATAGATATACATACTAAACCGTTTAAAGAATGCAAATCGCTGCTGATTAAGTGGATAAACAAGCTATGCTATGACGAAGTAGAGAATCTTCTGTTAAATATAAGGTAAACCTCAACCGTATAAAAAAAAACCACACACTCTCATACACATACACGCACACACATACACATACACGCACACACATACACATACACACACACATACATACATACATACATATAGACATACACACACGCACGCACACATATACACATACACAACAAAAGACGATTAAAAAAAAAAAATATATATATATAAATAGAAATAAAGATAAAATAAATTAAATAAATTCAAACACTTTTGTTAAGTAACATGTTACATTAAAATTGTAAGATATAAAAGAGCGGCGCCTCCTGGCACAGGCATCTAGATATGCTTAAAAGGAGACGCCACCAACTGTTATAATGTACAACGTGTAATAATGAAATAAAACATTTTTGATTTTTTTTGATTTTAGTGTAAGTACTAACAATTCAAAATATTGTTGATGTAGAAGTATGTTTCTCTTGATATGTAATCAATATTAAAAGGCAAACCGTAAAAGGTAAAATTATGTATAAGTATCTTGCAACCCAACCATGAAACTCACGGTCTTTAAATACTTATAATAATGATAAAAAATATTAAAGATCTGCGAGTTACAAGCTTTTATATAAATCTTGTTTCATTTTCAGGCAATCGCTGCTGGACAAAATTTACAGGGAGTTCTTCCCGGACCACCCCGACAGTTCGGAGACGTTCGACTGTCAGACCGAACTGACGGACGCGTTTAGCGCCAACTAATGCATATACATAACGTCTTACACTAACATTACGGGACGCCATCGTACACCGACCAGTGTCCATGGGTTGCCAACTATGAGATAGATATGTTCCAAATTGAATGGAGAATTTAAGTTCCAACAACTTTGTTAGTAGTCTTTCGGAATTGTGACTTTTATACTAGTAGTCAATGAGTTAGAAATTTCGACATATCAAAATAAAAATATTAAAACAATTTTCAAATATAAAATTAGGATCTACCCGCAATTTTGTGCAAGTATTTTACAATGTTCGTATGTTTACTAAAGGATCATGTGCACTCGCGACGTGTACGGTTTCGTCCCAAAATTAGTTGAATACATCATTCTAGTACAAATCGAATGGGATTGCAGTTACATTACTACTGAATTTTGAACGTTGGTAACACTTAATTTTGTACATAACTGTCTCGAATGTCGAGTAATGTAGTTGTAATTTTGTTTGGTTCAGCAAAATGTCTTTGCCTAGGCTGCGTTGATCGTCGGTTTATAGTAATCCTCATAATTCCCAACTACCCTCTTATTGGCCTCAAAAAAATATTTAAGGGGGTAATACTTAGCTCGGCCTATTAACCGGCTCTTCCCTTGATGCAATGTGTAAATTATTTTAAATGCAATTAATTATTTGATCTAATTGGTGAGTGTATATTTGTGGCCAATAATGCAACTATCATATTTTCCACTTAAACCGGCTATTCAACATGGCCTTAAGAATATTGAATCCAAAAATGCATATATTATGTAATACTCTATAAGCTGTGGTCTGGCCTGTCGACGTAAGACTAAGTATCAAACCTTTCCCGTCTTGCTCCACCACAGCCATTCACCGGTATCACACGGCACAAAATTTCCTATTTTTCCCGCCAAATATAACCCTACCGGATTGAACAGCCATTATCTAAGAACATTTATTTGTATAGAAAACAACATTTTTAATTTTGTCGCGTTACAATTTTATTTTTTCGTAGTTTAGAATTTTTCGTTTCGTGTTAACATTGGCCATTCGTGAATGTCATAATATTAGGTGTAATATTAGATATTCGATTGGATGTAATAGAAAATCTATGATACAATTTTATTTGTGCGAGCGGCTAAATTACGTAGCTTTCGTTCTCGCGCTTAGCGTTTACTGTTAAGAACTTTTTGTACTGGGGTTTCTGCTAAACTTGCTTTATGTTTAGCTAGAATAATTTGTCAGTAGAAAATACTTCCTAATATATCCACGAGGACTAAAACCGATTGTAAATGGCCAGTCAGATTTAGTGTACCTTATGTTCGTTTAATTTCAACAGGAAGTCTATGCAAATTGCTATAATTGATGGTCTTCATTTTATTAATAAATACCTTCTTTTTTGTACATATTTTTCTTTATTACAACGTACATAGTCATTATCCAAAACGTCAAAGTAACCTATTGATTTAAAGAATATACATTAGAGTTATTAATCGGGAATTGGAATATGGGGTAGTATTAATTGTTAGTTTCTTTTATAATTTCTCGAAAATAATTATTGTACTTCGTTTCGTGTTACAGAAATATTAGATTTAATCGCTTTTTAAAAGTTACGCGTTATCGAAAAATTAAATATTGGGTATGCTTTTAAATTTTTGCTTCGTACTTAGATGAAAAAAAAAATGTAACTAATCTGTTGAAAACGCGTAGTATCTGTGACCGTACAAAATAACACATTAGACCGAATTCCATTATGTCATGTAGTGTTGTTACCAAATTCTATATGTAATATTAATTTCTGATGTTCACCTCTTGTAAATAAAAGAGAATAGAAAAAAAGATACTTTTGTACCTGTTTGTGCGGTTATTAGCGTGTAACTAACTAATTGTGAGGAGTTTATCGTGTTACCGCTCCGGAGATACATATAAAATATATACTATCGGTACTTTCATAATTTAACAGTTGCCAGCATTTAAAATTTGATAATTGTACTATTTGCGAATATTGTTTCTAATACAATATGATATCTTTAAAATAGTTTTCCCAATTAATACTAAATGGAATTATTAGTTTTTCGTTCTTCACTTCGTTTATATTATAGTCTTATATGTAGCCCCAGAGCCCGACACAATAATGTAACTAAATAGATTTTACTGAACAAAAATATTTCAAAGGTTTTCAAATGTGACGTAGGAGGCATTGTTTTATAATCTATCTTACAATAATTGAAATAATAACAAACTATAAATATAGTCACTTCTTTATTCGAATCTACAAATGTAACGAACATTTTCAAAATATAATATAGATTTAAAACTAGTTTACAGCATTATCTACACTTGCAACTTTAAAATCCTTTTCATTAAAGTTACATTTGTACATTCGAATATATCTATTGAAAATTCAAACCATATCTAAATTAGTTAATATATTACAATATTAAATACAGGACATCTAGAGATATAAAAAACCTATTTTATTGGTGGTAGCAAAGCTATTGCGACTTTTTTATTATTTCTAACTTGTGCAAGACAGCAAAAAATGTTTCGTTCATAAGGTAAACGATGAAGCATCGGGATGTATACGAATTTTGGAATTGCAAAGATTTTGTTACACAGTGTGAAATGATTAAAATACGTTTTCTGTTGTCTTGCATTCGAAATTCGCTATGACCCCAAAGTCAGTTTATATTGCTTCCATCAGATTATTTTCTACATTTTTACCCGGAAAATATTTTTATCACCCTTTTCAACCCATTGTCGTTAAATATTTGTGTTTTAAACCCTGGCAATATATTTTGTGGTAGTTTTTATAAATTGTGTTTTTAGTGTTTTCTTTTTTAGATTTGATTGCCAGTTCGAGAAACGTGCCTTTGACGCCTAAATACCAGTCTCGAATAAAGAGGTTAAAATTTAATTTGTGTTATGTGCGACAGAGGCATCTTTATTGTCCAGTATTTCGCCATTAAACCAAATATTAAAATATTACAGACAGTGGGTTTTAGAATTGGATTTTTAAATGTCCATCCGAGACGAGTATGTACGTTTTATGTCTGGTTTTAAATTTTGCTTTCGGACGAAAGTCGACGTCTCACGGAGTGTGTCTCGTTATTATCTAGTAGACGCTTGAACAATAAATACCTGTACCTTGACAACATACTTTTTATTTTACTTTTTTAGTGTTGGTTCATTAACCCCATTACCTTTACTTTAGTAGGGTACAATTCTAAAATTACATAGGGTACAATTCTAAAATTACAAAGGTTGTAGAAATAAGTGATGTTTTATTTGTAAGGCCTTGTAATATAATTTATTATGCATGAGCTGGATCGTTTTCTAATAATTCTTGTTTAGTTCAATAAAGCGATGTGCGATTATTTGTTGAATTATACAAAAAATTGTTAATTGTTTTTCGAATGCATTCGTTGTTGATCGATTATGTTAGTCCGGGAGGTACCGTTGCATTTTAGGTAGTGTTTCCGCGCTCGCTTCCCTTGTCAGCTGGCGCACCCGCGGTGGGTGTGGGACTGGGAGGCTGCGAAAGAGGTAAAAAATATTATAAATCTTAGTAATAGTAAGCCGGCTAAAACTTTTTTCATAAATAGTCAAATCGTACTGAGCTAAAAAATAATCGTCGGCTACATCATGGGGCGGGGATTATGCGTCTGTTGCTAGCATGAACTTGTAAAAATAAAACACGTGAAATAATATTTTATTTCATTATATAAACAATCACCTAGTTAAATTTCATCCGGCGTACTATACTTTATTTTACGTTTTTTTTTTACAAGTTCATGCGAGCAGCGGACGCATTATCTCCCCTCCACGATGCAGCTCAGTATCTATGCTGTCAACTATTTATGAAAATAGTTTCAGCCGGCGTACTATTACTATTACTTATTTCTTTCATTTTTATTACCTCTTGCGCTTCTTTCCACATCCACGCCCACTGCTACTTGAGCAGCTGACGGTTGGTTTACTTATTAGTCATATAGAGAAAGAAAGAATTATTATCGATGTTAACACCAGCCGATTTACTATGACTTTTGTATGTGCAACGCTACCTGCCGGACTATGTGTAAGGTTATTAAATTCACGGGCATTCCGTGTATGAGCGGTACATAATAGTAATAAAATGAACATTCATATGACAACAAAAAAGAAAGATCATCAACGAATGCAGGATATTCGAATAATTTTACTTATTATTAGGTGACAATCGCGGATCGCTGGTTTAGCAATCCCGACAAGGCGAGAGCGTCGCCCACCTTTGATCTAGGAAGCGGAGGAAAAATAATCTCGTCAGGCCAAGATCAGATTAGCAGCGTAAGGAATTATCCTGTTTGTTCCCACTTGTTCTACTAAACAGTTTTGTGGTAGAACTACTGAGATTATTTTGCTCAATAGTTCTACTCGTTCTATTCCTCAGTTCTATGGTAGAACTAATGGGAGTTTTGATTCTCACTAGTATAACGTCAGTGCAGAGTATTCCGACTCGGAAGCGGTAGGTTGTGTTAGGTTCTCTTTTGTAAACCCACCCAGAAATAGGAGCCGGGGCTCCGTCCAAAACTCCCATTAGTTCTACCATAGAACTGAGGAATAGAATAAGTAAAACAAGTGGGAATAAAGACTCCCATTAGTTCTACTATTTTGTAACACCTAATATCATAGAATTATTGATAAAAATTCTCATTAGTTCTACCATAGAACTGTTTAGTAGAACAAGTGGGAACAAACCAATTATCTTGGTGACGCTCAAGATAAATATTTTAACAGTTAATATAGGTACAATATCACGTCTATATTTTCGAGCACTCGGGCAGACGCTTATCACATCGATAAGGTAAAAGGTAAGCTTGTTGCTTTCTACCCGTACACAGTACCAGTCTGCACGCCATTACTGATAATTGCCTAAAGGTATATGTCAGAGTTATTATAAAGATCCTGCTCTTGCGATAAACAATTTGATATTCGACTGAATGATGACGGACTGAGTCTTGTCGACACTTATTTTGTGCTAGATGCCGAATATTTCCAAATTAAAGTATGCCTGAATTCCATGAAACTTGTCGACCTTCAAAGTAGTTAGCTTATAGATAAGTATGTGGGTTCCTCTTACCCAATCATTATTATTTGACTATGTCTTGCTGCCGAGTAACGCCTGATAAAATTTAATATATCCGTACTCCAGACTATGCGCAGCTACCGAGAATTTACACTAACAGAAATCCCTGGTGGGGAATAGAAAGCGGGATCTAACGATGGCACATAGACTTATGCTCAAAGCATAAGTCTGAGTGCTATCTAGAGTAAAGAAGCAGTAGGTAGCTAACAGACAACGACGTCCCACGATCACTGTGTAGTTCATATATGAACTAGTACCTACACAACTACTGTGAACCCGAGATATTGCCTATAATATGATGTAATTTAAACAAAATGTCCTATTTTATTCGAAATTAATACCTATTTTGCTGTTGCAAATAATATTAAATATCAATACACTGTACATACATCTATAGAAATAAACAAAATTGAAGTGTCTGTTTGTAATGATAAAATAACAGCTTTTATCTGCCTTTGTGGCGCAGCGGTAGTGAATGCAATTGCTGTGCGTGAGGTCTCGAGCTCGAATCCCGTGTTGGGCCAACAAAAAGTTATTGTATTTTTCTGTTAAGAAATCTCAATAGCACATCCCAGAGTTAGGAAGTTGGCGGTGTTAGGCACCCCCGCACCTCGGAAAGCATGTAAAGCCGTTATCCCTGCGCCTGATCTCTCTTCGGTCGTGTCGGATTACCGTCCCATCGGATCATAAGAGTTAGAGAACAGAGAGTGCACTTGTATTTGCGCACACACCTGTGTACTATAGTACCTACCTCCTGCGCAGATGGCCAGTGTCTGTTAAGATTAGCCGTCGTAACCGAAATTCGGTCTGGAGGACATAAAAAATTAACATTTATATCAATTAATCTTTTGTCTGTTTGTTCTGGCTAAACTGAAACAATTTTGACGGGACTTTCACTGGCAGATAGCTAATATTATAAGGAGTAACTTAGGCTACATTTCTTTTAGGAAAAATGTGTTTCGTGAATTAGAGATTCCATACGGACAAAGTCGCAGGTAACAGCTAGTAAAAAGATTATATAAAAGATTAATAAGATTATATTTTTCTCAACATTATTTATTTATCATAAATTATCCAAAAGTAACAAATATAAATTTATGTTAGAGAATGCCTAAAATAAAACTAGTTTATAAGATAGTATTGAAGTGGTTATCGTTTGTTTGTATGCAGGCGTAATCTCTGAAACTACTAAACTGATACTAAAAAATATTTTACTTGTAGAATAGTCCTTCAGAAACTATGTCGTAAGGCATGATCAAAACCGCGGGTAGTAATTGCTCTAAGTTACTTTTCTACTAAAAACACTCCTTATTAACCTTTTGAACGCCACGTCATAACGCCAGCTCCATGTCCTGTACGCCAAGCCCGAAAATCGATATATTAATATATTGTTTTTATTATCAAATATTTGAATAACTAATATGCAAATTTTGTTTGCTGTGTACAATTAAGTAATAATTGGGGATTCAATTTCTAGGTTAGATCAATAAAATACAGAAAAGTAATGATTTAATATGTTTATTTTGTATATTTCTGTGCCCTGTTTTTTGTCGAGTATAGACGACGTTGGCGCACAGGGCACGCTTGCGCCTGTCGAGTATAGTCGACGTTGGCGTTCAAAAGGTTAATTGTGGATTCTTTATTTTTTTCTCAGTTTCTGTTATAACAAATAGTTAAATTTTTCTATAACACATTGTAACGAAGAAAGCATAACACAATTTTTAATTCAATGTTTATTAGTAGGTACCTAGAGGTATAAGAGTATTCTGATTACTTAGTATATGATGTCAGAGGAACCCAAAGATCGTGAAGCTCGCGGCAGTTACCCTTAGCTCTACGAGTTAGCTCCACCGGTGGGACTAAGTTTAATTATTTTTACGCTTATCCTTACCGGAAGGGCTAAGTCGGCCCGCTGCAGAATGAATGCACGAGCGACCCTTGCGCCCCGACCATAGATCGTGAGAAGGAACACCGTGGTAGATTTAAGTCGGTAGAACCGGAACGTCGACATCTTTCCCCGGATGAGTCCGACATAACCCAGGATGGGTTATGTCGGACTCACCCGATCTAACTCACTGAGTAGAGTAGAGTACATCTGTAATGCGTTTTTAATCTGTGATTAAATTGATTATTTTTTTAGTATTATCTAGATACTGAACTGTAAAAAGCTAAAAACGGTTAGAATTTCAAAAATATAGCTTGTGTTGCTGACTGTACTTAGATTGTAACAATTATTTGGTGGCATTTGAATGATTTAACTTAGTACCTAAATGCAACCATTATGATTCTTTTTTTGGCAAATTCTGATAAAAATAATTTAAGGTTTTAAGAGAAGGAAAATTAAAAAAAAACATGTTCCTTATGGTTCTCAACATCCTAATACGCGAGTATAATTTCGAGAAATTGAAAACATTAAATAATTTAAACGCAATAAGAAGCATCAAAAGGAAGAATCACTATTATAAAAAAAGCTAAAACAGGCTATAACAAAATAACGGCTCCGTCCACTAGGATTCTTCGATGCTTCGATCCTCTGGGAGATTTATTTGGAATTTTTGTCCACATAGATCCCCTGGGGGATCTATTTGGAATTTCCGTCCACATGGATCCCCTAGGGGATTTATTTGGAAGTACTCGTCCAGTAGGATCCCTGCTTCGATCCCCTGGGGGATTTATTTGAAATTTTTGTTTACATAAATCTCCTCGGGGATCTATTCGGAATTTCTATTCACATGGATCCCCTAGGTGATTTATTTGGATGATTTTGACAATACAGATTTACCTAAACATTTATATTTTATTTTTTCTTTGCTATTTTTGACCGTAGTACAACGGTGCAATTATGTCCAACTAGTTGTACCACGGGGATAGATACCAAACAAGTTAGAAAAAAATGGTGTAAAACAAATGAACGAGTCTACAAAACAAAGATTATAGATATAGATATTTTGTAGACACGGTCTATGTTCTACAATTTTTTTTTTGTTTGCTTTACTTATGCTTTTTGTTTGAATAAAATTTATTTTATTTGAAGAAACCGTCATTTATTTGTTTGTTTTCGATAAAGCAATCAGTGTCGATAAAATCAAAATAAATCCCCCAGGGGATCCTAATGGATAGTGGGATCCATATAGATCGACCAGGGGATCACACTCGAAAAAGGGATCTATGTAGACAAAAAATCCACATAAATCCCCCATGAGCTCGAAGCAGGGATCCTACTGGATGGAGGCATCCATATAGATCCACCAGGGGATCACACTCGATAAAGGGATCTATATGGACAAAAAATTCACATAAATCCCCCAGAGGATCGAAGCAGGAGATCCTACTGGACGGAGGCAAAATAACAAGTAAGTCTATCAAAATAATCATAATTAATTATAAAAATTCAAATCCCTGATGAACTGTTGTTCGACTTGGTGTGCGATAATAGCCATATCTTGGTCTGTTGTGTCCAAGTCCGCTGCCTTGCACGGTTTGGCTTGCTTTGCTTTCCAAGCAAGAGTCAATTTTTTGTCGGCCTAAGAAAGCATTTTTAAATTATAGTGAAACTGAAAAGAATGTCTACTAAACCAATGCAAGAACAATCCCGTAAATAGGATAATATTCGTCCTAATATGCATCGATTTCTTCATGTGCCATTGAATTTTTGTTCATTTAAAAAGACATCGCCCGCACTAGATGTTTTGTGTTGCTGGGGACTTTACAAACATTCAATACACACAACACAACACGGCGCCGTGGCAGTGGCGTAGAGTACCGCATACAACATGCACCTTTTTAAAAACGGCATAACCGATAGTTGTTTATGACAAAGCTGTATGCAAATAGGAGACAGTAGCGCATGCGTTGACACTACAAAAGCTTGAGCAATCAACAACCAAAGCTCAACTGCCTTGCTTCCTGGACAAAGCTGAGTGGTTTGAGTAACAGATATTTTTCACGTGGCAACGGTTCAATGGCCAAATATTTTCAGGTTAAATGGGATAAACAAAGTCTACTTACATCGTTAAGCTTATTGTATATTTTAAGGGCGAATTCTTTAGCCTCTGCTTTCAGTTCATCGGTTTTCTTCTCAGTCAAGGCATATCTGCAATATGAAGTTACATTACATAATCATTACATGGTGTCCTTACATACATAGATCGATGTCTCTCGACAATGATCTAAGTGATTTACCTATAAATTGCCATGTGTGTGACAGTTGATAAAAGGTATTTATATTATAAGCTATTTACTTATAATTTATTGAAATATTTACTAATGTTATAAATGCGAATGAGAGTTTATTTATTTCTTACGCTTTCACGCCCTAACTACTCGACCGATCATCATGAAATTTCGCATACACGTCATGGTTACAGAACTTTTACTTATACTTTTTCTTGGATGAAAGATACTCTATGTGACCCATGTCCTTACATTGGGTACCTTTCATCCAAGAAAAAGTTTTGTTCCTGAGGGATATAAATTTATTAATAAAATCTAGTGAATCATATTATAAAGTAAACTTTTTAGACCAGACTGCCAATTTCTGACGCCAAATTCTCAATGTCAGCTTGGAGTTAGGCATTTGGCGTTGTTGCACACTACTGTGCCTTGGCCTACCAATAATTGTTCATCGTCACCTGTGAAGGTAGGTTTTAATTTCAAATCATTAGGATTAACATGGAAGATATTTTAAAAAAGGTTACGACTATAAATAATTGTATACCATATTTTCCCTTTCTACCGGTTGTTCAGCTACGGTGGGTTGCTTGCAAACGTATCTAATGTGAAAATAAGAAAAATATTGCTTGTCCTTACTTTTTGTTAAGCAACACATGACCAAAGAAATGAATGGGATTTTTCGACTCCGCGATGGCGACTTGATAGAGAACTTCGGGCAAAATCCACCCAAAGCTTTTCCACAAGTATAACACGGTGTCGGGATCCAGCGTATCTGTAATTAAAACACGTGATGAATGTTTATGGTAGACTACAACTTCAAGAGTTTCTACTCTGCACCAGCTTTCAAAGTAAAATTCAGCGGGGTTGGATTAATTTGAACTACATACCTTCATCCCATATATGCATGTAAATATGTTGATCGTGAATGGGTTGCATATTGATAGTTTTGTAAAGTACCTACATTATATGAACCAATATCTTTATAGTATACATTACACATACCATATACCTAGTTCAACAAGCGATTTTAAGCACAGAATCGGTCGCTCGACTTTGGTTCTAGTTAAGATGTTTGCAAAATGTCTGTCTTCGTTGTTTGATGATCTCAATCAAAAAGTTTATATGTGAGGTACGTATCAAATTAGGTATATAAGATAGGTAGGCGTAGGTTGCAGGCTCCAAGGCAGAGGGCAGTGTGCTATAGGGGAGACCGAGGAGGGTTGTGACAATTTTTACTTAAATAAATATATCTTATTAAAAAAACATACCACGATTATAAACTCTTTGCCTTAATGTAGCTCGATCCTTACTCTTTTGAAAGCAGTTATCAGAGTCATTGAATGTTATAAGTTTTCTGAGAAAATCCACGAAAACTGAAACTACTCCCTTTGTCACAACTCTCCTAACACCGAGGTAAGTTGTGACAGGTACCAAGGTAAGTTGTGACAGCTGTATATCTAGACTATATTTGAAAGATAAAATATTTTTACAGGCATTATAAACAAAATACACGATTTTTTTTGTGTAAAAGTACTTTAGTTATCATTTGGCATAATTGTAGGAACTAAAATAACATGAAACATTAACATAACAAGTATTAAAACTTTTGTAAGTAATTATGGCATCATTACAAGATCAGTCGTTTTAAAGTCAGTCAAAAATCATAATCTAATCTGATAAACAATTATGACAGACGTTGCAGCTCGCCCCCAGTGCAATCTTCGTGAGCCAGCCTTTGCATCCCAGGCACTGAATCCACTTCTCATTTGATCTGCTATTGACTTAGGATTCAAGGCAGCACAAGCAAAAACAATCATTTTCTGCATCTTCTTCGGCACTTTTCTTGTTAGTCTTCTTCTTGGCCTTGGCCTTTTAAGGTTTATTCTATTCTTCGCTTAGAACACGCTCTTTCACACTTTTTAACTTTCTACTGGTTTCTATGGCAGCTATTTCATCCTTGGTAGGTGTGTCGGTTAGCACAGCTGATTTAATCTTGCGTCTATTAGGTTGGTTCTTTTTTCTTGGTGAAGCTTTTGGCAACAGCCTTACTGATTCTGGCGAGAACACATCAGAAGTAGTGGCAAGAGGAATACGATCTGTAGACTTGGAGGCAACGGGTTCATTTGCGTTATTGCTTGCAAAGATGGATTGCTAGAAGATGTCGTGGTTTGGTCTGTGGATGTACATACATAGATACATAGATTCACGTCTGTTTCCCAGACTTGCTCCACTTGTTCTCCATCAATCATAATATTGCACATCGTCATGCACTCCTCCTTTTTAAATACCATGTTCTTGTCTCATCATTTTCAACTGGTCCGATAGTTGAATTTGGCGTAACAACTCTTGCTTCATTGTTTTCTACTGTACCAATTGTAGGATTTGAAATATGGGATCTGTTCCCTACATTGGCCGTAGTTTCTTGAACACTTGACGATCTCTCTGGTTCTGGATTGGGCAAAATAAACCTAAATAGGAGAGTTGTGACAGCGTGTCACAACTCTCCTAGGTGCCAAAAATCACGACCTGGTCGGAATAATAATTCGTAATTTCGAAACAAGATGCAAATACAGCAAGACAATGCCACGCTTTGAAACTTCAAAAACCACACAGTCTAAGCAAAAATAGAATAACCACGTGAATGTAATATGTCACGATATAAATACAATCAAAATTTTGATAAAATACTTACTTTTCGTTTTTTTTTTCATGCAGACGTTGTACTCACACAACCACTTGTCGTGCGCCTCTGGCGCGTACTACGTCAAGTAGCGCGTCTCTAAAGAAACAATCGTGCGCTGGTGCCAGCTCGCTAACGGTCATAGGTTCCGAGAAATCGTCTTTGTCACAACTCTCCTCTGTCACAACTTGCCTCGGTCTCCCCTAAGCAGTGTTTTGGTAGCAATGCAGTGTGATGTGCAAATAGAGGTTTAATAACTTAGACTTATTGAATCTGCATTATGGGCTCTTTAGTCAACTGAGGCCATTCGAACATATCCTGCGGGATCAGTTGTCCTAACGAATGTTTTGAATCGGGCAATTGATACCACTGATACATTTTATGATTTGTACAGTCACGAAAAAAGTGTTAGACATTAGATTTACGAAAACAACAACGCAGTCACAAACGCACAAATGTACGCGCTCGAGTAAAGTTCAGTTGAAGGTCAACTCATCGCATTGTGCGAATACGACTACCCTATTTTTTTTGTACAGTTAAGTATTGATTAATGTGAAAAGTTCCGTGGGTGAGTAAAAATATTTACTAAATACTATTTCTGTATATACTTTTCAATGTCTATTATACACCTAGTGTAGTAACTTTTCCTCGTGGATTCGTTTAATATAAAGCCAATAGGGTATTACACCCATTTTTGAAAAGTGTCTTAATTAGATTCTATAGTGCTAATGAAGCACTAAAAAATTCACAATATTTTTATTCAATCGATAAGTGGCATAAAAATGCATTGAAATTTTGCATTTAAAAATTAATAATTAATTTTTAACGCATAATTTCACGAATACGCTGGACGCAGTGAACGTCTTATTGCTCTGTGATCATGACAGTTGGCTGTGTAAACAAATGCAGTGATATTTTGTATGTTATGTTATTTGCTTATATTTTAAAAATGAGCTATTATTCTACTTATCGTTGGTGTGCTGTTCATAAAGGCAAAAATAAAAAAAAAATAAAAATTAAAGAATTAAAGGTACGCTGATCTTCACACTTCTTACAGCCGTATGACGTAATAAGGAGGCGACTACTATACTATTGTTATGAAACAGGTAAAAAGCTGAAAACTGAATTGAATTTATAATTTGTTTTGCTATTTTATGAACTAAAACTAATGTTTTCCGACTGCTTTTTGCCTAAGCTATCTTAATAATATATTTTTAGATTTTTCTCGTATAGAGTAAAATATCATAATAAATATAAAAAATACCCATTATGATTTGTGTGAAAGTAAACCAAGCCTACCGTAAATGTGAACAAATAGTTTTGTTTAAAGAGTTCCACTTTATCTATGTAATCTAATAATTAAGCTTTTGCAGCAACTGCTTTTATTTTATAAGTAGTAAAATATATTTTAATTCTTATCATTTGTTTCTCTTAGAATCATCAAAATGTATGAAGATAGCTCTTCAACTTCACGTAGCATTCCAACTATGTATAGACAAAGGGGTTTCAAAAATGAAATCATGCAACGATAAAAACCAACTGTTATTCTAATATGATAATGAACGAAACAACTTATAATCTCGAAAAAACAGCAGAAGTGGAGATAAAAATACAAATAGACAAGTGCTCGAAGACCGTGCAGGAGAATTTATCCGACCCAATCTCTAAAATATTTGAGGAAAGTATTGTTTCTCTTGAAGATCGTGGTATAAATTAAATAAAGAAGTTGCCGACTCTAAAAAACGTACAGAAAAGGCTCTAAGAAATACAAATAACATACATATACATATTTAAGAAAATAATTTAATCTATAGGAGCAAAGTAACTTTTGCAGGTATTGATATAATAAAGTGTATCATTACATTACGTTACATTTTTCGAACTTGTTTGTGATTATACCTACGTTTAATTTCCGTAGTGAAATATCTAACTGAGAGTTCTGGTGGTCTATATACACAAATTATCCCTATCTTTTCGTTGTCAACGTGTAACTGTCTCAAATTATTTCACTAAAGGACGAGTGTACGGTCATTCTAGTGTATTTTAATCGTTTGTGCATATAAATCACAACGCCTCCACCTCTATTATAGTTAGGTATTTCAAATAATGATGAACAGCTCTCCCGTATATTAACTTCCGTCAATACTATGCTTGAAGCTATTAAACGTTGTATTAAATGTGCAAAGTTTAAAAAACGTGAACGAATATTAACATGTAAGGTTGTTATTAAACGCTTGTTTTTAGGTAACTATTACGTATTTATGTGGATCGGGGGAAACGCACATGCAGTCAAACCGCGAGTCAGTTGCATACTCATTTATTAAATTTATTTTTCTAACGATGTCTCGCACGCGCGTCACAGACGCAGGTGTCCGCGTCGCACGCACACTACAATATATAACAATCCCTTCCACAAATAGCTTAAAAAAATTGCTTATAGTTAACGGGTAGAACACGTCGCTTTGATCTGCAATTCTGTGAGTCGGTCCGTATATTGCACGCATTATCTCCATCTAAACAATGAGGGGCTGGTAACTCTGGTGTAGAAGGTGACGGTGAGATTGACGGCTCCACACTCATACTTTCTTCCTCTCCACGCTGATCATCTTCAACGGGTTGTATGGTATCAGCGTTCGCGCCCGCCAACGCATCGCCGTTTGTAGATCGCGACTGCGGCGATGGATTGCTAACACCACTTCCTATATCTCCATGCCATTGATTACCATCACAGTGCGTCTTTGAATTGTCTCCAGCTTGAAAACGTCTTATTTGATTGATGTGTCGAACTACTGTGCACCTTAGTTCGGGAACGTATACCGAATGCATGACATTTCCTATGTCTTGTTTGATTGTCCCTTGGACCCAACGGAATCTATAATTTCCACAAAATCGCTTTACCCAAACGACGTCATCTACTTTAAATTTTGGTCTTATTATCCCTCCCTTGTTTTTACTCTGTAAAGACTGATTTTTCCTAACTGTCATTGAAAAATCCGTGGATATCAGAGCGACTTGATATGGATTAACAAAGTCCAGCCGCGAGCGTAGAGGGCGACCATAAATTATTTCTGCAGGAGATTTACCTGTGGTACTATTTTTGGAGTTTCTATAATCAAATAAAAATTTTGAAATTTTTTCTGGTAGCGGTATTTTATTATTAGTTTGCTTTTTAGACCATTTTTAATTATTTTCACATAACTTTCGGCTTGTTCGTTACTTGACGAATGATACGCCGGCGATAAAACATGCTGAATGCCGTTTAGACGGCAAAAATTCTCAAACTCGCCAGACGTAAATGAAGTACCATTGTCCGTTACCAAGGTCTTTGGTACTCCTACTTTACTGTACTTAACTGTCTTTGAACCATACGATGTCACACTAACTGAGTAACAATCAACCCACTTGGAAAATGCGTCTACTATAACTAAAAACATTTGATTATGTAGAGAGATTCTATAGAAAGCATGCGGCGGGTAGGGCCACGGCGAAGTAGGCACGCGCTGTGGCGAGGGCCGCAGTTGCGCACAGACCTCACACGTTGCTACCAATCGTTCGAGTGCTGCATCGATTCCCGGGAACCAAAACCTTTCATGAGCGGCGGCTTGCATTTTTACCACACCAAAATGAGAATTGTGTAATTCTCTTAACACCTTATCTCTTAGCGAATGCGGAATTACTACTTTATGGCCGCGCATTAAACATTCGATTTCCAAAGCTAATTGAAACCGACAATCAAAATAAGCACGTAAATCGTGGTCATGGACTTTACGCGGCCAACCATGTAAAACATATCTTTTAACAGTTTTTAAAATCTCGTCGCGTTCAGTCTCGCTACGTAATTGGTTTAGGGTAATGGGTAAACTTCCTTCGACAACAAAATTAACGTAAGCACCACGCTCTTCACAGGTGCGGTGCTCCCCCCGCGCTCCCTGCCCCACTTGATTCTCATTCATGAACGTCGCTCGAGATAAAAAAAAAGTCTGCACTGTTATCACCGCTACGAATATATTCCATTGAATAATTATAAGCCGATAAATATAACGCATAGCGTTGTAGCCTATTCGCTGATACTTCAGGGATACCACGATGCGGACCGAAAATTGTTATTAATGGTTTATGGTCTGTGCGCAATACGAATGCTGTGATACGACCATATAAGTACTGGTGAAATCTTCTCACACCATAAATAATGGCTGTAGCCTCCTTTTGTAACTGCGAATAGTTCTTTTCCGCTGCTGTGAGTGTCCTTGAAGCGAAAGCGATAGGCCTCTCGCGGTTATCGCCACGCGATAATTGTGACAAAATGGCGCCTAAACCTTTTGGCGAAGTTTCGCGTTAGGATCGAAATGGGCTAGCAACTGATTAGACACAAGCAGTCTTTTAATTCGTTCAAATGCGTCGTCATGAACGGAGGTCCATTCCCATTTTTTATTTTTATGTAGCCGTTCATATAATGAGCTTAGTATCGACGACGCGTTTGGCACGAAATTCCTATAATAGTTAACTAACCCTAAAAATGATTGCAACTGCGCGGTATTTGTTGGTTTTATGGCTTTTAATATAGACTGAATCTTATCTGGCGATTTACGTATACCATTTTTATCAATAATATGACCAAGGTAGGATATTTCATTTTTAAAATATTCACATTTATCCTGCTGAACAGTTAACCCTGCGTCTTCTAGCCGTTTTAAAACCACAGTTAACCTGTTTTTATGCTGGTTAATATTATTTCCTGTTATAAGAATATCGTCTAAGAATATTATTACCCCGTCTAGGCCTGCTAACACACATTCCATAGCGCGTTGGAAAATGGCGGGCGCGCTGGCGAGACCAAACACTAGCCTGGTGTATTTAAAAAGGCCACGGTGTGTGTTTATACACGTTAGGGCTTGTGAGTCGTCGGTTAATAAAAATTGGTTGTAGGCTCGAGACAGATCAAGTTTAGTGAACTGCTCACCCCCGTGCAATTTAGCGAACAATTCATTTATAGTTGGAAGTGGATATTTACAATTATTAATTGCTTATTTATTGTAACTGAATAGTCTGCATAGATCCTAACCCCACCATCCTTTTTTAATACTGGGACTGTAGGCGAAGCGCATTCGGAATATCCTATAGGCTCTAAAATTCCAAGAGAAACTAGACGATTTAACTCCGCATCAATTTTTTCTTTTAAGGCAAAGACGACGGCCTTGCTTTGAAAAATAACAGCTTCGCATCAGGTTTTAGCTTTAATGATACCTTATATTTGTTGAAACATCCTAATTTACTAGAGAATAATTTGGGTAATAGTACATTAATCTCCGTAAACGAGCTGTCGTGAGGCTTATCAATATAATTAACGGGTGCAGACGATACAAACTCTAATTTAAACGCATGTAAAAAAACACGGCCTAACAGCGACGGGCCGCCGCCGCGCACTACATAACACTTTAGAGCACGCGTGTTACTCATATACGACACGTCTAATACAATGAATCCTAAAGTAAATAACTTGCTTCCCGTATAACTGAATAACTTGATAACGGTGTCGGACAATGGCACTTCCTTAAAATGAGAATGGTATGTATGTTCTGAGATGACGCTAACCGCTGAGCCACTATCAATTTCAAACTCCAAAAATATACCATTAACCTGGACTCTCTCGGTCATTGGTCTACCCTTTACGCATTTAATATTATGTATATGTAACTCACCATCGTCTCCAACATCCGCCACATCTTTCGAGACATAGTTAACCTTGGAATTAGCCGCACACATTCTACCTAAATGACCCTTTCGGTTACATTGTTTGCACTTATAACTTTTAAAACGGCACTGATTGGACTTATGATTGGTATAACCGCACACACTGCACTTTTCACTTTTGGAAATACTGAACACGGCATCGGGGGCCGCGTGGCCGGCGTCGCTCGCGCCCGTCACGTCGCCGCTCCCGGAGCACGTGGCCGTTCCTGCCTTACGTGCCACGCGCACATTCTCGGCCAGTTCCACGGCCTTTGCCAATGTCAGCGCCTGCAAATCCTTTGCGAACAACTTCTCGCGCTCGGGACCTGCCGCCATCCCTATTACGAATTTGTCTAGGAGAGCGTCTTCCAGATTTTTGTGCGCAGCCAATCCCCTAATCCTTGCTGCCCAATGAGTATGACTTTCACCTAGATGCTGCGTAGCTGCGTAGAAATTGTACCTCTTGAAATGAAATGAACTTAAAAGTATTGCCTTCCGCTTGAGCTTAGCTTTGTCTGACGCATCATTAACGTCGTTTGCTATAAACCACTGAGTGAGACGTGATTTGTAAGTATCCCACTCGCTTGTGAGGTGATCAAAGGTCGTGATAGTACCTAAAGCTCCACTAGAAAACATTTTGTAAATACTCGTCGCCACTGTTATGTATTTATGTGGAGCGGGGGAAACGCACATGCAGTGAAACCGCGAGTCAGTTGCACACCCATTTATTAAATTTATCTTTCTAACGATGTCTCGTACGCGCGTCACACACGCAGACCGTGTCCGCGTCGCACGCACACTACAATATATAACAGTAACGATGTGATATAATAATTCCAGCTCTTAACATTATTCTCATATAAATCATTAGTTGTATTATCCATTAATGATTAACAAGTAGGTATGTACCATTTGAAAATCGCAAGGTCTTATTGTCACGAGCACATACGACGTAACGGGGATTATATCATAGAAATGTATCGACACCAAAATTTAATTAATAATAAGATATTGATCAGAGGGCGAATACAGCCACAAAATATCCAAGTGAAACATTACTATGCATATATTTTGTTAAACCCAGTACAACACGGAAGACAAAATACAGAAGAGTACTACTGTTCATGTATACACGGTCGCCGCACTGTCGGGAGCTGCGCCCATATCGCTAGCATAGTTTATTATCTGTCTTAGGCCAGACATCAGGAAGCAACGGACTCACCCGCTGCGTTTTTAAATGATCTTATGCTTGATATGAACTAGCATTTTATTCATCTTACACAGGAATTTTTCGAGATTCTCGTGGCTCACATTAATGTGACTAATGCCATAGTAAATCAGAGCCATATATCAATACACTATGCGTTATTTCGTTTGTGTCCGCTATGGGTATGGTTTCCATACTAAGGTGACCTTATAATATAACAATGTTGATTTTTTGTTGTATACTTTTATATTGTTATTTACTTACCTAAATAATAATCAAGAACGCTTTTTTTTTCGAAACTTTATATTCTTGTATTAGGACTTTCGAACTCGCGACTTCTCGATTGAAAGTGCGATACCGTTAGGCAAAAGTTTTAAGCGGCAGTTAGCCTATCGGTTAGTTATTACGCTACAGCCGCTTCAAATTTTTAAACCACTTATTTACATTTAGTTTTCTGTTTATATTAATAAACAGAAAACATATATATAAGTATACCCAGCGATGGTGTGTCATTTCTTTCCCCAAACACTTTTGTTCACGTGTGTACATATTTATATTGCATTATATATAAATAATATTCAACTTTTTTAAGTGGGATCAGTTGACAAAGCAAAAATAATAAAATTAAATATTAGGTCAACTCATCCCGCGGGATAAGTTCGAGCGGCCTCAGTTGACTAAAGAGCCCATTATGTGTGTATGTAAGTATGTATCGCGTCTTTACGTCTTGGTGACAAATACTCACGCCGAATATCAACTTGTTCTGTTTTTGGCAAAATTACCACATCAGTCAAATCCTTAATGTCGTAACCACAATTGAGATCCTTTCCCGAACAACTGTGCCTGCAGTGGCATATTTCGTATGTATACAGCAGTCTTTCGGGCGTCTGTTTGTATTTGTTGGTGCAGGGGGCAAGTTGAAAGACCTTTTCGCCGTTCTCCAATATATAGCGGCCGTTCTCATCGAAGTAATACTTGTCGTTCTCCAAGTTCTGTGAAAGGAAATATATTAGTAGGGGCCAAATCATTATAAGAGTAAGACGTTCTTTATAAATCAAATAGAAGCTGATGGTTGGCTAACGTATAACGAGACAAACGCCCGCACAAACCTTTAGATACTTGCGAGCTATAGTTTTTGGATCAAGTGGAAATGGTTTGGAATGAGAGTGGAGACTGGCTGTAACTGCTGGATGACTGGGACTGTAGATGATAATGATTAGAAATCGCTTTGTTACATGCGTTTATGTATGACTGCGCCGGTTTTAGCTGTTTATATACGGCCTACTATCTGTATGCCTAACATGAAAATGCCTGTCCGAAATTTCGGTGCGAACGATGTAAGAAAGAAGTTTCGTCGGATTTCGGATCGGATTTTATCTTTTTTTTACAGTGATATTACTTCATTGTTCAGACCACTTCATACCATATTATGAATTGGTCTGAGCAACGAGGTATTATCAGTATTATCACTCACATACTTTAGGAGATCTAGATGTGCTAGACTAATCTGACTAAAAATATGAAGAAGAGAAGAGAAAATATGAAGCGCGTGCTTTAAATGCAGTATATATATCTAGATTCCTTTTAAAATAACTCTCGTTGCATGCATCAGTTTCGACTTGTATTAATATTAATACATGCATACCGAAAGGTGACCGTATCTCAATAGATTGCGCTACACTTTCAAAAACATATACTTAAAATGTATGCGTCGTGCGCTTTACAAGCATTAATTGCTACTGTATATTATAAGTTAGGTACATAGCAGAGAAACTTAAGTGCGCTCTTTAATCAAGGAGTGTGCTACTAACCTCTAAGAACTCGCCGTCACAGTGCACGTGATAAAATTTAGCGCCGTAATTTGTGATGTAATTCTGATGACCATATTCATCAACGAAGTAAGAACCGACGTCGTCCGAGTACAGAATGCGATCAGTACCTAAAAATAGCACATACATAGTCTCACGTTTACCTATATCTCCGAAGCGGTAGAAAGTTGACAAAATGTCAGTGTTATAAATCTTGAATTAGACCCAAACATCGACATCTATAAACAGGCTACACACCTTAGGGGTCTTATTACAGCCTATCGGGCGTTTTTTCAGACTATATGCTGTTCCTGAGGATTTATTGACAGAAAAGTCATTATAACGCTTTGCTGTATCCGGAAATCGAACCCGAGCCCATGGGATCTCGGCTTCGATGGAGAAGTGAAAACCACAGCTATGCTTGCACAGTTGCAACAGAATGTATCAGATTTCAAATTTACCTCTACATGTGAAGAAAGTAATGAGCGATCTACACGCCCTAATATACTTCACTTCAAGATCTGCTTTCATGCGTTTAAAGTTCTCGCCAATAACTTCCCAACACGTCGCCTTTGACCCGTACATCTCTATTGTTCTGTAAAAAGACATCACTTTTCTAGCAAGATGTTACCAATAAAATTATGCATGTAGGCTAATGAACTATCGCAAATTCTCAATCCCGACGTACCGCATTTGGTTCACATAGTATGAATACCTACTTATCACATTTTTTATGACTGCACAGATGGCACAGTGAGCTAACGGTCCACAATTCCAGAAGTGACAATTATTTGTATGATCCACAAATTACTGCTGATCGGTGTATGTATGGTTTATGTCTTTGTGTCCATTTATTGTATGTTTGTAAATTTCTTCGTAACACAGGGCTTGATCCCTAAAGCGATAGTGGTTGTTTTTTTATAGATAACAAAACGCAGTCGTTGGTCTACAATAGGTTCTCTTAATCAATGACCTGTCAAACTAATCTCATGTGAAGAATTGGGGTGGGTATATGTAGTATTAATGTTAATAATAAAACAATAAACAACCCTAAGTGTATATGTAATGCATTTAATAATCACTATATTGACATGGTAAATAATCAAAATTTATATAAAGGTAAAATTAAATCATAATCGCCTGTAACTCATCAGGAAATATTTAATATTATCAAAACATTAAAAAACACCAACAGTGCTGGATACGATGGCGTTTTAACATCAGTGATAAAAGATGTAGGCAGTATTATTTGTCAAATTTTATCTCATTTAATTAACTTGTGCAATGAAAAATGGTATATTTCCAGATGCATTGAAAACGACCATTGTAAAGCCCATGTTTAAGGCAGGAGATAAACTGGACATTGAAAATTATAGACCGGTAGCTCTAATTCCAATATTCGCCAAAATTTTTGAACATGTTATTTATAACAATATCTATTATTACATGGAAAAAGAAAAAAATATTAGTATCAGAGCAATATGGTTTCAGGAAAAATAAAAATATAAACATGGTTGTTCAATTTTTTAAATTGTGTAATTACAGATATGGATAAGGGACAACCAGCGATTGGCATGTTTATGGACATGTCAAAGGCTTTTGATCGCATAAGACAAACTCTATCATTACGGCATAAGAGGTATCGTTCATAAGCTTCTAAAATCATACCTGTCTAATAGACAGCAAGTCACAGAAATTTCGAAAATCTGTCTTGAAGCAAAGTCTGAACTGGTTTATAGATCCGATTTAAGAACTGTAAAATATGGAGTCCCACAGGGTTGTGTGCTGGGGCCTTTACTTTTCATTATTTATATAAATGACCTCTCATTAATTACTAATTACAATATGACTTTATTCGCTGATGACAGCACTGTACTCTATACAAAAAAATCTTTGACATCTCTTGAAACGGACATTAACAACTCTATTGCATTAATTATACAATGGTTACAAATTAATAATTTAAAAATTAATTTAGACATCCAAAATATTAGATTTTAGACAAAGAACGAAATAAACATATAATAAATTAGACATTAATTATGAAGATCATACATTTGAAGAGAGCAAGGTTACTAAATTTCTAGGTTTAAAAATAGATCACAAACTGAACTGGAAAGCACATATAGTGCATATTTGTACTAAAGTGAGTCAGTACGCCTATGGACTGTATAAGCTAAGAAACATTGCAAATACAACTACACTGTTAACAGCTTATCATAGCATGGTCACATCGACTTTGCGGTATGGTATCATATTCTGGGGCAACTCAACTGACTGCCATCTAGCGTTTAAGGTACAGAAACGATGCATTAGGACTATATATAATATTAAAGTGCCCGAAAGTTGCAAGCCCTACATTAGAGAAAACAATTTACTTGTGTCGTGACGTTCTAATTATTCGTAATGGGAACTCATGCTCGTGAACACTCTAGTAGACACATTGCTAATATGCATTTTGCAATGGAAATGCAAGAGCTGCTGTGCGGGAGTATCAAAGACGATATCCGAATCGACCAATACCGAATCATCAGACATTCAGGGCAATTCACGCTAGATTAGCTGAATATGGAATAAAGAGGCATCAAGGTGAACGTAACTCATCTGTACCTGTGCATAGTGAAGAAGCGGTGTTCAATTTAATCTTCAGTGATCCAAGACTCAGTATCCGTCGTATTTGAACGCGTTTAGGCATATCACGATGGACAGTCTGGAAGATTTTGAAGAAAGAAGGACTATCCATATCATTTAAGATGTGTGCAGGATATAAGAGAGCCAGACAATGCTGCGCGATCAGTATTCTGCTTGTGGGTAACTCAGAATATGCGACGTCCACCAGCATTTTCAAAACGCATAATGTGGATAGATCATCATTCACAAGAAAAGGAATTACAAATTTTAGAAATCTACACTTGATGGCTGTAAATCCACATGCTGTTAGACCATCAACATTTCAGCATGAATTTTCTGTAAATGTATGGGCAGCTATGATCGATGATCAATTGATTGGCCCTATCGAACTCCCAAGAAATTTAAATGGCCCAAGATTTTTAGAGTTTCTGACCAATTAATTTTTTGAAGCGTTTTTAGAATTACCATTGTCATATCGGCGACGCATGTGGCTTCAGTTAAATAGAGCTCCTCCACACTACCCGAGTGGTAAGGGCACACCTAGACCAATATCACCCACAGTGGATTGGCCGCGGCGGTCCTGTAGCCTGGCCACTGCGTTCACCAGACTTAAGGCCACTGGACTTTTATCTCTGGGGTTGGATGAAACAGAAAGTTTATTTTGAGAAGAGTTGAGTTGAAGAATGAGAAGAGTTGCTGGAGCGTATTCGCGTTGCTACTGTCGAAATTAAGGCTGATCCTAGCCAGTTGAGACGGTCAACACAGCAGGTAGCGATCCGGGCTACTGCGTGCCTTCAAAGTGGTGGGGAACATTTTAAACAATTATTGTAAATCTACTTTTGTTATTAAATAATTAAAACTTGTTATTTTGTTTATCTTTGCTAATCACTGTAAATACCTATCTAAAGAAAAACCAAATCGTTATGAATTCACTACCTGCACAAGCCTATGTTCCAAGAACAATATCTCTTTAACCAATTGTCATAGAATCGAGTTTTTGGTATCATAATTAAGGTAAACTTACCATCTATGAGAAGCGTGCATAAAAAGAGGTAGTTCTCAGGGGTGTTTTTTATAATAACCTTGAAAAACTTAAAAAACAATGTTAATTTTGACGTAAAGTTGATCTTTTAGCATTTATTTTAATATGATACAGTAATTATTTAAATTATTTGAGTTATTTATCTCATTGCTAATACTGTTCCGTTATGGAAAGTTTTTGTTTTACGATAATCGGACATTAAATTCCAAAGTTACATAACTTTTAGTATGGACGCTATGAAAAAGTCAACCAAAATACAAAAATGGCTGCCATTCAGAGGCCGTTGGGTTTAGACCCCACATGTAGAATGATTTTAGTGATAAAATAGAGCAAACAGTCCGAACCCAGATATATATAGATATTTGTATATACCTCTTGGTATCTATCCCGATAAACTTAAAGCCATAGTAAAACCACTGTTAAAAAAAGGAAATAAAGAACTTTTAGAGTCTTATAGACCAATTGAATTACTTTCAGTGTTTTCCAAAGCTTTTGAAAAATATCTTTACGAAAGAATTTACTTATATCTAGAACGCAAGAACATCTTAGCTGAAAATCAGAAAGGATTTCGTAGAAATAAAACAATAAATATGGCACTCTATGATTTTTTACATAAAGTTATTACTGACATGAATAGAAGGATACCTATTTGTGCTATATACTGTGACATGAGAGATACTGCTTAGAAAAATCGAAGCCTATGGCATACGTGGTAACGTGTTACAATTATTAAATTCTTATCTACGTAACAGAAAACAGTATACTGAGACAGTTAAAATTGATTTTAAGTCACATAATGAGTTAATTTGTATGTCAAATCAACGCAAAATTATGTTTGGTGTACCACAAGGCAGTGTACTGGGACCGTTGTTATTTCTTCTGTACATAAACGACTTACCGAAAGCAACTAGTCATCCTATGTCTCTATTTGCTGACGAACTGTAACCGTAGAATGTTTCAATAAGAACGATTATGAAAGAGACGTTAATAACACACTGAATTTAATTATATCATGGCTAAGTAATAATAATTTAAAAATAAATATTAGCAAAACTAAATTAATGCAATTTAGTCAACGTTTAAGCGCTCCTAAACAAAATATAAATCACCATAACAACAATGTTTGTTGTGTAAATACGGCAAAATTCCTGGGCATTACTGTAGATCAAAAGTTAGACTGGAAAGCACATATTGGACGTTCTTTGCAAGAAATTAAGTAAATCTGTTTATTTATTTTTAAACTGTCTCCTATTTTAAATACTGAAGCACTGATCACAGCTTATTATGGCATAGTTGAATCAAATTTAAGATTCGGTGTTATCTTTTGGGGTGCCTCTACTAATAAAGAAGCCATATTTAAAATGCAAAAAAGGTGCATCAGAGTAATGTTCGGATTACAGATCACAGATTCAAGCCGACCTTTTTTTATTAAATACAAAATTTTACCTTTGCCATGTCTTTACATATATGAGGTTGCTGTTTTTGTTAAGACTAACGCCAAATTGTTTAAAACATTAAATGAAGTTAGCAATCGCAATCTACGTGACAATACAAAATTATGTGTGAAAATGTCAAATATTGCCCTATTACATCGATGGCGTAGTGGTTAGTGTAACCGGCTGCCACGCCTGAGGTCGCGGGTTCGATTCCCGCACAAGTCAAACATTTGTGTGCATGAACATGTATGTTTGTCTTGGTCTGTGTGTTTCTATGTATAATATGTATGTATTTACAAAAAAAAAGTATATATGTATGTTTATCCATTGTCTAATACCCATAGTACAAGCTCTGCTTAGTTTGGGCTAGATGGTGTTGTGTGCATGTGGTAGAATATTATATTATATTTTGTAATGCTCCAAAAATATATAATAAAATACCAAAAGCTATCCGAGATTTAAATGTCACTCTTTTCAAAAAGCGGTTGAAATGTTATTTAGCTGAGAAATGTCTTTATAGTATATCGGTATATATATATATATATATTTTTTTTTTCTCATTAATGACTTTAAAATGTAAGTAATACCTGTTCTTTCTTTTTTTATGTTTCATATAATTGTAATTGATTTTGTTTATTAATAATATATTTAATTTAATTTTCTATGTTATCAGACATGTAAAGAATATTGATAAATTATTGTTGCATGTGCATTTTACTTAATTATCATGTATTTAACGTTTTTATTATTGTACACCTTATAGGTATGTTGCAGTGAAACATGATAAATCTTACCACCTGTATCTATATTGTACCTATCATCCTTCTGCCCTCATCCCAAACTATTTGGGGTCGGCGCAACATGTCTCTCTCTTCCATAAATCTCTATCGCTCATCATCTCAGCACTCACACCCTTCCTGGCCATATCATCTTTTATGCAGTCCATCCATCTTTTCTTGGGTCTTCCTCTACTGGATAATCCTTGCACCTCCATACTCAGAGCTCTCCTAACAACATTTCTTTCATCTCTTCTCATCACGTGTCCATACCATGACAAACGTTCACTCCTCAATTTTTCCGTCACAGGTGCCACTTTCAAACTTCTTCTAATATACTCATTCCTTACTTTATCCATCCTGGTTACACCACACATCCATCTTAACATTCGCATCTCTGCTACATGCAAACGTCTCTCATCCATCACTCTTGTAGCCCAACATGACGATCCATACATGACGGCAGGCCTTATCATGGTCTTATAGATTTTTCCCTTGAGCTTAAGGAGGACTTGGGGGTCGCAAATTGTTCCCGTGACCTGCCGCCATTTCATCCATCCTGCGTCAATTCTGTGCTTAACTGCACGATCTAAGTCACCGTCAGCTTGGATGAGCGAGCCAAGGTACCGAAAGTTGGAACAAACTGGTATAGGCTCACCATCCAAGGCCATGGGTATAGAATTGGAGAGACCGCCAAAATCACAAAACAGGTACTCTGTTTTCGATCTATTGATCTTGAGGCCAACACTCTCCAACCTACACTGCCAAATTGCCAATTTGTTCTGGACCTCGGACCCATCTTCACCGACGAGAACGATGTCATCGGCAAAGAGCATGCACCAGGGTGCCTCCTCCTGTATGTCCGATGTTAGAGCATCCATTAACAACAGAAAGAGGTAAGGACTTAGCGCCGAGCCTTGGTGCAAGCCCTACCAAACTACTACACATGCATACATACATGCGTACTACACTTATCATACATCGCACGAATCAACTCTACATACTTCACAGGCACGCCTTTCTTTTTCATGGCCCATGACAAAACCGTTCGGGGGACTCTATCGTAGGCCTTCCCTAGGTCTACGAACACCATGTGCAAGTTTTTATGTGTACGTCTATATTTCTCACACAGTTGGTGGAGTGCAAATATGGCGTCCGTTGTCCCACGACCAGGCATGAATCCAAACTGATTTTGGGTGATCTCGCATTCTTCTCGCAATCGTTTCTCTATTACTTTCTCCCAGACCTTCATACTATGAGACATGAGCTTTATTCCTCGATAGTTGCTGCAGTCTTCCATGATGGAATACCAGTCTCTGTTATTAAATCTGCTAGGCATGTTCTTGTTCCTTCAATCACCCACATCTGTAATTTGTGTATCTTAAAGGGTATTTTTCCTGACAACTTTCAGAAGGCATTAGTCACCCCTGTATTTAAGGGTGGGGATGGAGACCGTGTCGAAAACTATAGACCTATATCTGTGCTCACCACATTGTCCAAAATTATGGAGAAGATCCTCAAAAAAAGGCTTCTTGGGTATCTTGAACGTAACAGCATTATTGCTCCAAACCAATATGGTTTAAGGAGATGTACATCAACTGAGGATGCTGTCCTTGAGCTGACAAGTAAAGTTACTAAGAATCTTGATAACAGGACTAAAACTATAGGTATATTTCTTGATTTAGCCAAAGCTTTTGACACGGTCTTTACTCCCACCCTCCTACGTGGCCTAGAGGACATAGGAATAAGAGATAACTGTCTAAACCTTTTCCGTGAATATCTTACGAACCGCAACCAACAAGTTAAGGTAGATAACTACATTAGTGACAATGTAAAGCTAACTTTTGGCGTTCCACAAGGAAGCGTCCTAGGTCCTACACTCTTTCTTGTATACGTCAATCGGTTGTGCCAGCTATCAATTCCAGACTGTAAGATCCTCGTTTATGCAGATGACACAGCGCTTATAATATGTGGAGAAACATGGACTGCTGCTCACCGCGCAGCTGAACATGCTCTTGGCATAGTAATGAATTGGCTTTCCTCAAATTTGCTTACCCTAAATATCGCTAAAACTCACTATGTCCCTTTCTCAGCGAACCTCTCTACACAGCCTATTATTCCGGATGTGAAAGCTCATAGTTGCTACGCTGCACACATCCCTTGCAGTTGCTCCTCGATACATAGAAGCTCTTGCGTTTAATATCTGGGAGTGCACATCGATAGTACACTGAGTTGGCAGAAGCATATCGATGTAACAGTGTCGCGCGTTCGCAAGATAATGTTCCCCATGAAAAAGTTAAGAAATGTGGTTACGGGCCCTCTGTTAAAAACTATATATTTTGCCTTAGCTCAGTCACTTCTCACCTACTGCATATCTGTTTGGGGTGGTACATTTAAAACCTATTTGCTTCGCCTTGAGAGGGCACAAAGAGGTGTCTTAAAGGTTATGCTTCACAAACCATACCGCTACCCAACAACCCAGCTATATAGAGACATATCTGTACTTACTGTTCGACAACTATGCGCGCTCAACATCATAGCACGTAAACACTCAACTTTAACTTATGATCCGATGTTGCTAGATCATAAACGTCGAAAATATCTTGTATGCCCACCTGTACCTACTAAAACTGCTCTAGCGAGCCAAAACTACACAAGTCTCAGCTGCCACCTTTACAACACTATTAACAAATGCTGTAACATATATCCGCTACCAAAACTTAAATGTAAATGCGTTGTAAATAGTAATCTCCAAAAATTAACTTATGATGAGACTGAACAACTCTTTGCCAAAAAAGCTTGTTAACTGTACCACACATACACACACACGCATACACACACTAGCATACACACACACGCATACACACACACACACGCACACGCACACGCCCACGCGCACGCACACGCACACGCCCACGCGCACGCACACGCGCACGCGCACGCGCACGCGCTCGCGCACGCGCACACGCACACGCACACGCACACGCACACGCACACACACACACACACACACACACACTCACACACAGACACACAGACACACAAACACACAGACACACAGACACACACACACACACACAGACACACACACACACAGACACACACACACACACACACACACACACAAACACACAGACACACACACACACCCACAACACTCTATGTATAGCTTTAAATAATTTCCTAATATATAATATATTTATATAGTTTACCTTAGAAAATAGATACTTATCATAACTACCATAAATACCAGTAAAGTTATTAGTACTTTATCAACTTGTCAATGCGTAACCAATATTGTCACACGAATCGGTGAGAGGAAGGCGCCAGTGTCTGTAACACAGTTAATACTAGCACAGGCACTGACGTTCACTCTATCTCTAAAAATACATAGCGTTGTACATAATGGTACTTTTATATATTATGTGATTGAGATAGACAAACTGTATTTTGCTTTTGATAATAAATTATTATTATTATTATTCTCTTTATTTAAATATTTTCAATATATTTTTCATTTTTAAATATACACATCTATAAAATTACATTTAAAAATATAAAATATATGGTACCCCACCGGCATCGGGAACAGGGTCCAAGCTGCCGGTGGTTAGGATTCCAGAGATAGGAACCTCCTCACAATGCGTGCTGTATCTAAAAGCACTGCCTTCATTTCATTTCATTTCATTTCATTTCATTTATTTATTCAGAAACAATTTACATTGTATGCGAATGTTTTACAATTACAGTTTGCAATTACAATTCCTAAATATTTTCCAAGTGCAATAATCATGATAAGTATAATATTAATTTGAGTTTGATTAATTACAATAAACATTGATGACATCACAATAAAATTGTAGACATAAAAAAGAGTTAAAAGTCAATTAATTATAGTAATAATATGTATAAACTATTAAAATCAATCAAATGTCAAACACCAAGAAAAATAATAAAATGTCAAATGCAACTAAAAATATAAAATTCGTAAAATTTCAATAAATAATATAATAATAAATAAAATAGTCATAAAACGAAAAATAAAAAGGTAAAATTTTCTTTGCGTTTCACATGTCATCAATTGTATAAAAGCATTTTTCTAAGAGGAATCGCTTAAGTTCGCTTAAAAAGTCCTTTTTGCGAAATATTTCTTTAATTTTTAAAGGTAATTTATTAAATATTTTAACGGATCTGTAATATGCGCTTTGTTTTACTACATCTAGATGTGGTATACATTGGGTAGGTAGATCCTTTCTCCTCGTGCTCTCCCTTATCTGTTTTTCATCTTCATTTTCAAACTCATGAACATGTTTAGATAAGTGAGAGAGTAGTACTAATATATATAAACTAGGAACGGTTAATGTCTTTAATTCTTTGAAATGTGGTCTGCATGAATCTAGTATTTGAATATTTACAATTGTTCGAATGGCTCTTTTCTGTGCGACAAATGCCTTGTTAATATTATATTCAAAGCTTCCTCCCCAAAACAGGATGCTATATGTTAGTGTTGACTCGACTAACGCAAAGTATACCATTCTTAGGTGCTCAATGCTAACTTCGTGCCGAAGACTCCTGAGTACGTAGCAGGCCGAACTAATTGAGTTCTCCAGATGTTTTAACTCTGCTTTCCAGTTAAGTCTATCGTCGATGTGAACTCCTAGAAATTTTACTACCGAGGTTTGACTAATGCGTTCACCGTTTATTTTACTACATAATGCATCCGTATTTTTAGAGGTCGAGCGAAAAAGAATTACATTTGTTTTACTAATATTTACTTTAAGGCTATTGACAGTGAACCAAGCGTAGAAAGTGTCCAAGGTGTTATTTACAACCAAATTAAGACTGTCGATATCACTAGCCGACACTACAGCATTAGTGTCATCAGCAAAAACTACCAGTTGAGTACATCCGTTACTAGTTGAGTTCACATGTTCTATTAAGTCATTGATGAAGGTTATAAAGAAAATCGGACCTAGTATTGAACCTTGGGGAACGCCAGCCCGTATTTGTGACATTTTAGATCTGTATATTTCCTCATAAATAATACTCTTATCTGTGTTTAACGTTTTAGCTGTATTATTCGCAGCTTTAATCTCGACAAACATTTTCCTATTACTTAAATACGATGTAAGAAGTTCGTGAGCTTTACCCCTTACACCGTAATGATCAAGTTTTGTTAGCAGTAATTGGTGATTAACTGTGTCGAATGCTGAGCTTAAATCTAGGAAAAGTCCGGCCACTTTTTGCTTACAATTCATCCTGCTTACAACATCCTTTATAAGCGTGTATATTGCATCTTGTGTCCCGACATTTCTCTGATACCCGAACTGTCTGTTATTCAGTACTTTGTTTCTATACAAATGGCTTAACAACCTTACTTTAATTAATTTTTCTAATATTTTAGACGTAGTAGATAGTAACGAGATGGGCCTATACATCTTAGGATCAGTTTTTGATCCTTTCTTGTGTATTGGTACGATTTTTGCTATCTTAAATTGATCCGGAAATATACCTTCGTCAAAACATTTATTAAATAAATAACTCAGTGGTTCTGCAAGTATATCTATGTATTCTTTGACTAGTGTTATGGGTATGTCATCATAACCAGTCGACTTTTTACTCTCCATTTTTTTAACTAATTTACATAACTCTTGTGGAGTAGTATGGTTTAATATTAGTTCATTTTGTACTCTATCTGCACTGTTATGTAAAATATCTATAGCGGATTTTGTATCCATTGAACTAATAGTGGAACTCACTTCAAATTGTTTCAACAATGTATTAGCTATATCGGTCGGTTCTGATACAAGCTTATTTTCTATTTTTAATACTAGCTTAGTTCTTTTTTCATCCCTCTTGGTCCGGTGTTCATTTATTATTTTCCAAACATCTTTAGGGATATTCTTTGATTTTGCTATTCTTGATTGGTTTGATAATTTTTTAGCTGATTTGATTACTTTTCTATATACTGTAAGGTACTTTTTCCTGTAGTTTACTATAGCATAATTTTGATGATTAGCTTTCCCAACACACAAAAACCGTTTCATTTTACTTGATACCTTTATTCCTTTAGATACCCAGTGCAATGGAGCAGGATGTACCAAGTTTATTTTAACTTTTGTTTTCTTGAAACTGTGTTTAAAAATTCCATTAAACGTTTTAATAAATGTGTTAATGCCCATGTGGCACCAGTCTTGTTGCATTAATGCATGACGAAATAAACACTTATTTTGCACCGTTAATTTTCTTTTAGTGATTTGTAGAAATGTACTTTTGTTATGTATGTGCGTGTTACAAGCTCTTATTGTAGTATTGCAAATTAAACCTGCATGGCCATCAGCTAGCCCATTATGATCTACTTCACAATTTATAGAGTCGCATTTTATCAGATTTGTAAATATATTATCTAAACAAGATTGAGAATTATTACGTATAAATGTAGTCAAACTAATTAAATGTCTAAAGTTATAACAAGTCAATAAATTAAGTAAGTCATTTTTCTTTTTACTATCAATTAATAGGTCAATATTAAAGTCACCACAAATTAAGCAATTCTTGTCAAAAAAATGCTCTAACAGTTTCTCAAGTTGTTGCAGAAATATGTCCAAATTTTTGTCATTAGGAATGCGATAACAACAACATATGCACACACCAGTTTGTATATCTTTAACACAACAAATTTCAAAACTCTCAACAATATACAATTTTTTTGAAATATTTAACTCTTCATACTCTCTCTCCCTCTTTGCTAGTATAAGAGTACCTCCCCTTTGTTTGTTTATTCTAGTATTATATGATGCAACTTGATATTCAGAAAGATTAAGTAGGGATACTAGGTCTTTATTAAGAAAATGTTCACTAATGCAAAGAAAATGCATGGGACGAGATAAGCTGCTTATATATAATTCTAATTCGTCCTTCTTATTGTTTAAACCACACAAATTTTGATGAAAGACATTAAGTTCAGTCATATGTGAAGCATGTGAAGAGTTTTGATGTACATCTGAATTAGTTTTAGAGACGAAAAAACTTTTTATTTTCAATAGTTTTATGATTAAAGTAATAAGGAATGGTTCCAGGTTTGAGCATACATTCTGTTTTACTATTTTGTTTGTTTGTAATGTTCATATGATCATCACAACAATATAAATTAACATTTGTCTCAATAAAAACATTTAGATCCTGGAAAATTCTTCTAAATGCTTTATTGTTCACCCTGCCAGTAGATTTTTTAAACATTTCATAAGAGTATTCAATGAATTTGTTAGTATCAAATATATAAGTATACTGAAAAGTCCAATTGTTAATGTACAGAAGTTGGTTGAAAGTTTCTATCCTCTTATTGAATAAATTGAAATTATTTTTAAATCTAAAGTTAGGCAAACACAAAATAATATTCGTATGCATTAATGTCTCTAATCTACTTTTAATGTAATCAATTAGACTTGTATAGTTTTTGGTTACTTTAAAATCTGCCTCACACAGAAGTATGATACAATAATCTTCTAAAGTGAAATTCTTAACTTTCTTGTCTAAGTTGTCAAAAAGTTTTTTCGTGTCTGCGTTTGGTATACAATAGTGGCAAACATAGGAGCTCGGAAATGTATATTCAGCATGTTTCAATATAGCGTTGGTGTTATTATCACTAATTATGCATATTTTATTTACGTGTCTTCTATTTGTTGACATCTCAGATGACATTTTAAATTGCCTGTCATGATCTGGAACCGGGTTTGCAGCGCCCTCTATTGCCTCGGATCTCACACATTTGGGTTGGATAGATGATCGGCGTTGCATTGTTGATTCTTCCAGCTGCTTACAAGTCGTTTTGGTAGATGGCATATGACTACCATCTGATGTCTCATTTCTGCGACTCTCATTTTGAAGGTTTGTAAAATCTAGTGTAGATCTAATTGTATTTCTTCCACGTCCAAGTTTCACAGGTGTTTTTTTTTTACCTGTACTTGTACATATGTGAGTTAATTGTTTGATTTTTAATTCGTAGCTAATAATTTGTTTAGCTTGTGTGCTGTTTTCTAGAAGAAGATTATCTATTTCATTTTCAGCAGTTATAAGTTTCTCTTCAAGTTTACGTATCTGATTTTTTAAGTCAGTAACATCCTCATTCGTCCTTGAGTTGAGAATAGGGAAACTCTTGTTTAATTCGCATGAGTATGTCGTTATTGAGTTGAGAGAAGTATAGTGTTCATCTGCCATATCATTTACTTCCGTCAGGGCTTCAAATGAATTATAGAGTGGCAGTGTTGCCCTTGGTTTATTTCGCAGCGTAACATTATTTTCAAATGAAGCATTTCTCGGAGTTGAATTAACTGCCATCTTGTGGTGAGTGGCAAAATAAATTTATATAAGAGATTCTAGTATAATTACGTAGTATCGCAATTTCTCGCTAGATGTCACTTAGAGCAGTACAACAATAGCTCATAATAAAGTGCAGTCATCTATAGGCCAGTAGCCGCAACACGATCGATTGGGAATGTTTTCGTGCAGTACCTCCAATTCTTGTAGATGGCGTTTGGATCGATCCTTTAGAATTTGAATAAAAAACGGATCTTGTTTGGCTCAATATTATTTAAAACTCTCACTTTCATATTATTCCTCGAAGATGTAAGATTTATACTCACTAATAACATATGGTTACTGTTTTTAGTTGGTAGTTTTAACACAGTAGTCAACGGCTTTGTTCAAATAGTCCTTCTTATGTGTCCGTATTCAAAGCACTTTATTTACTTTTGTGTTGCACTACAGAACTATCCCACAATGTCACATATAGAATCCAAGTTTGTTATCACTTTTATACACAGAAAACGGTACTTTATGCAAGTTAAATATTTTTATGAATTTTTAATTACGGAGACAACGGATTGGTCTCGAGTTTGACAGCTGACTGTGACTTCTGCATCAAACCCTTGATCCAAGCACCCAACGCGAGCCTCTTTAGATGGTGATCGAGGCTCTTGGCTATTAGACCATTGACAGATATGACTATCGGCACAATGATTGCCGAATCAACATCCCACATGTCGACAACCTCGCGAGCCAAATCGAGATATTTAATTTGCTTATCTTTTTCAGCTTTCGCGAGATTGCCGTCATGCGGAATGGTGACATCGATAATCAATGCGTGGCGCTCTGATCGATCTATCACCACAATGTCAGGCCCCAACAGTCCTGTCTGTGATGATAGTTCGATCCCAGTACAACGTGACATGACCAATTTCGAGAACTGATTCAGCTACATACCTGTAGTACGGCACTTCAACATCTACAAGTTTCTATTTCAGAGCAAGTTGCTGGTGAATAATCCTGGCTACTTGGTTATGTCTGTGCAAGTACTCGCCGTTAGCAAGACGAGAACAAACGGAAACTATATGCCTGAGGGACTCACCAGGTAGATGGCACGCCCGACAAATGTCAACCGTACCATCCCTCAAGATATATCTCCGGTAGTTATTCGTCTTGATAACTTCGTCCGCAATAGCACAGACAAACCCTTCGGTTTCCCCAAAGAGGTCACCGAAACGTAGCCAGTTCACGGAGGCTAACAGATCTACATCAGCTCCATATAGAGCCTTGTAGAACCTACCGTGAAGCTCCTTGCTCTGCCATACATCCCTGCGATCGTTAGTGCTAAGTACTACAGGCTTGCGCCAGTTCTCTTTAGCCAAACTGAGCGGGGTGAGTCCGATGTCTACAGCAACTACATCCCGATGCATACCCACGTCTGCCTGAAGAAAGTATTCTCTGAGGTTGCATACCTCGCGGTTATGAAGGGCCTTGGCATTCAGAAAGCCTCGGCCTCCACATTTCCGCGGGATATACAGTCTCATCACAGACCAACGTGGGTGATGCATACGGTATGCCGTCAAGAGTGTACGGACCCGCCGGTCCAGGGCATCCAGTTCAATCTGAGTCCACTTAAGTATGCCAAAGGAGTACATGAGCACCGGCATGACCCAACCGTTACAAGCGCGCACCTTGTTGCCACCTGATAAAAGACTATTTAAAACTTTTTTCAGGCGACCAAAGAAACGCTCCTGCAACGATTGCTTCATGTCAGCCTCACTGATACTTAACGCCTGTGACATACCCAAGTACTTGTAAGTATCGGTTACAAGAAGTAATCGTAGGTTAATGGAATCCGAAAGTTGTGTTCCTTCGGATTCTACTATCCTGCCTTGCTTTACATGGATGACAGCACATTTGTCCACACCAAAATCCATACTGATAGACTTACTAAAAGTTTCAGTTACTTTAAGTAAATCCATCAACTGTAATTTAGTGTGGGCAAACAACTTTATGTTATCCATATACAACAAGTGGGATATCACACCACCACCTCTATGTAACCTGTAACCTAGCCCTGAAGCCTCTAGTAATGTACTAAGAGGATTCAATGCTAGGCAGAACCAAAGAGGACTCAGGCTGTCGCCCTGAAATATACCCCGCTCAATTTTTATCAATTCGCCATTCCCAGGGATCTGTCGACATCCTGGATAGCTAAGAACCGTTTTACATTGCCCCATGCATGACGTCAAAAAGGTGCGCAGAGTTGCATTTACTTTATACAACTCTAACACCCTCAAAAGCCATGCATGAGGCACCGAATCATACGCTTTCTTATAATCTATCCAACATGCCGCCATATCCCTTTGTTTACGGCGAACCTGTTGGCTAATGGCCATATCAATGAGGAGGAGCTCCTTAGTACCACGAGCCCCCCTCTTACATCCATTCTGAGAAGCTGACATTATTGAATTTGTATCAATATGTTTAGATACCGTGGCTCTCAAAATAGATGTAAGAAGCTTATAGATCGATGGCAAACATGTTATCGGTCTATAATTGCCGGCTCGTTGGTACTACCTGTTTTATGGAGTAGGTGGGTTATTCCCGTGGTCATAAAATCTGGTAACGATCCAGATTCTAGGGCAGATTGAAATTGAGCAGCCAAACAAGCATGTGAGCTACGCAGCCATATCAGCCAGAAATTGTGCAGTCCGTCCGGTCCTGGCGATTTCCAATTTGATAAGGATCGGACCGCACTAATTACATCCTGGCTATCAATGACCACGTTTTCCATTTCTGGAATTAGCTCACTTGCTCGCTTGACCTCCCGCATCCATTCCCCCTCAGTGTGGCCGACGGGTACCGACCAGATGTTCCTCCAAAACGTATTTGTAGCATCAGCATCTGGTAGCCCCACATCGGCCACACATTGATCTGGTCATTCCCAGGTTCTATAAACCCATCTTTGGTCACTTTTAAACGTGCGGTTGATGACATACCGGTGCACGCGTTTTTTGTATCTGCGCAGTCGATTTGCCCATGCATAAACTTTCTGCTTCAGGAAGTCAATGCGCTCTGTGGCCCGAGATACGTATTCATGAGGACTGAAACCAGTCCCCAGAAAAGCCCGGCCCACATAGCGCATTACCCTGGGCCGTGTGTTCCCTGCCCTGAAGCAGATCAGCTTACCGATGAGTGTCCTTGCCTCAGCAATACGCCGTTCAATCCTGCACTGCCAGGCTGGGGTGACAGATGTTTGTCGTATAGCAGGGAATTATTATTATTATTATTATTATAGTCTTGAACGTCGCCTTTATTTTTGAAAATGGGCACTAGCGTGCTAGAACACCATTCATCGGGTATTGCCGTTTCATGCAGCAACTTATTGAAGAATAAAGTCAGCCACTTATATCCATCTTCTTTTAATAACTTCCATACTTCTACTGGTATGCCGTCAGGCCCTACCGCTTTCCTATCTTTCATACTCTGTACTGCCTTTCTTACTTCTTCTGTACAAATTTCGTTCACCATACCGATATTTACGTCCACATCTTTTAACCTTCCGCTCCAAGCATTCTCCTCATTCATAAGTGTTTCAAAATAAACCTTCCAGCGATCTCTTATATCCTCATCTTTTAACATAACCTTGCCAGTACCGTCTTTCATACACTTCACATGCTTGATATCTTTCGCTCTTTCCTCTCTGGCTTTCGTTATACGGTAGAGTTCCTTTTGACCTCTATATTGTATCTATGATAAACAATAAATTTTCATTTCATTCATTTCATATAATTGTATGACATTTTATTATTATGACTTGACATAATTTGAAATTTTAAGAAATTATTATGACAGCCTAACGTTTTGTATTAATTTATTGCTATTTTTAGATATGTAGTATTATTTTTATTGTTAATTACAATGTATTTTCTCTTGCTTGTTTTTATGCCTTATGGTTGAATATGGTGAAAGATCAATAATTGTTAGCTAATAAGATCTGCAAATGTATACCCATATTCGCAAATGAATAAATAAATAAAAATTTTATTATCTGTTGCCAGTTGCTAATTTACTCAGCCAATCATAGCACTTGACATACGTTTAGTAACAAATTTTCGTGTGGATCTGGCTTTCGAAAACTCTCTCCTCTCCCTTACAACATCTCCTTTTACACTAAAACATATAATTATTTCTGGTTGTATCTAACGAAGCCAGTTCCATTATTCATTACAAAAATTCATAATTATTTCACAAACATATTTACTAAAAATACGTATGTGCCAGTTAACATTGTTCGTGCATTCTACGGCGTAAGTTTAGTGAGACCATCTTGTGTAGGAAACAACTTTTGTGAGTATACCTGTGGTATAGCCCTTATTCGTAATTCGCGCAAATCTCCCCTAACTCGCCTCATTCTACCATTTGTTTATTCAGGTACTAAACACGAAGTAAACAGCTCTACGATTCTCTGAGAACATTCGAACAACAAATTTTATTCGTAGTATTATTAAATATGATATTAACAAATACTTACTTGTACTTTTTAAAAATTTGCTCTTCTCTGGTCATTTTATCCAAGGGACCCTTTACTTTCACAATTATAGATGTAATATATTCGAATTCATTTAGCCTGTTCGACCAATATTCCGTTTCCTCTTTGAGCCGGTTCAAAGTTTCCAAATTGCCGAAGTTTTCAATTTTATCTCTAATCATATTTATTTTCTTTTCAACCTGAAATTATAAACATAACTACCACTTTACCTTAAGGTTAAGGACGGTATTGTACAGTTTGAAACTTTGTCGTACTTGGTATTGAGATATACTATATACCTAAGACTACACTTTCTTGCCCGTGGCTTTGCAAAATCTGAAAACTTTCAATATTGTTGGATTGCCAACGGACGCGTTTTCCTAAACAAAAAGAAAGGGAAACAAGTATGCAGTGGTCAGAAATGAAAACACTTTTCAACAACTACGGGAATCTTATAAATCTAACAATTAATAACAAAAATAATATATTATTTTTTGTAATTATCATAATTCCCTTTTGTACTAGACTGATACCCATAATCACATACCATTTTCATACACATACAACTATATACATAACATTTACATATAAATTTCGCTCCACACAACTCACACTCACATTAGTTACTAACTCATACATACACATACTTCTCTACGACATGCCATCCATATATAAATTGCAAGAATGGCTAACCCATATAACTTGATTAAGGAATTTAATAGTACTGAAATACATGTAAATACTAAGCGAAATCACCCACAGGAATGTTTGAATGACATTGGTGATGTTGAAACACAGTTAACTATAGTTAGTCAAAATATACGCAGTATCCAAAATAACTTTGACAACTTTACAGTTCTACTATATAGACTAAATTTCTTGCCTGACTGAATGTCGTCTAACACTGAGATAACTCCACCGTTTTACTTAAGGACGCTTTTACATTTTTCTACAAATAACAGTGCTTTTCAGGTACCATTTTAACGTATAAGCAATCACAAATGTGAAGATATTATAGTCTCAATTTAAAGATAATCTATTCATCTCCAGATTGGCATCATAAAAATTGTATGATATCATACAAATTTTTCGTATAAATCCGTTTTCACCATCACAATAATCACAGAAAATTAACAAAAATAGGGTCTGAGTAGGTACCATTTTAGATAAATTTTATGCATATTTTATCTTCTAACTTATAACAAATTACGGCATTTATAGTCCTCTATACGTTCAGCTAATTATTTTGTACCTAAATCATAACATTTTTCAATTAACAGCTAAATAAGAACGCGTGCAAATTTCTTCATACATTTTTCACTCGCGGTTCATCATTCCGCGCTCAGACGCGCTTGTGGAAGCACGGGTGTATCGCTCTATCGCAAAAAATAAATTACGAAGAAGTCGCGCGTCGTAGGTACAGTCGTCGTTTATCGTGACGTGAAGGAGTTGATACTTTTTCGAACCGAAATAAAAGTAAGTACGAGTTTCATACTATTATTTATTATTAGAATGTGATTTAGAATTTGTTGAGTAAGATCGGGATTTGGATACGAATGGCTATGCAGTTGTTAATAAGGTTGAGAAATGGATGGGTGGGGTTGAGCAGCTCTTAGTATAGTTAAGATTTAGATTACGCCGTGGGGCTTGAAAGTAGATGGATGGGGTTAGGCAGCTGTTGGGAAGGTTAAGAAATAGATGGGTGAGGTAATGCAGCTGTTGGGTAGGTCAAGAAATGGATGGGTGATGTTAAGCTTTACAAAAGCAAGGTATGAATAAGTGGGGTTAAGCGTCTGTGGGTGAGTTCAAGAAAAGGATGGGTAAGGTTAAGCATCTTTTTACATGTTTGAGAAATGAATGGTTGGGCAGAAGCAGTTGTTAGTGAGGTCGAGATTTGGATGGGTGCGATTAAGATGTGAAGAAATTCGTTCCTGACGGCTGTTCCCTGACCGTACACTTTTTTTAAATGTATATCGAGATAGCCACTTGGAGGTTTGAGAGTGTATATATATATATATGTATATGTAATAAGTACATATTATATAGTATATCATCCTTTTTTTAATACAAAATGGCGGATATTGTGATGGGTCTTCTTAGGTAACAATTCATAAATATGACATGGTAGATGTTCCTCTTCTATGTTCCGCGGACAAAAAAAGCAAAGTTATTGGACGTCAAGCGTATGCGTACTTTTAGTTTTCATTTTAAAAGAGTAATGAGCAAATATATATTAATAATAATTAAATAGATATAGCAAAATACACCGAGTCATAAGAATGCATATATTTATACAGCGCAATGACTTCACATCCAATATAACAGAATAAATTAATTTACAATTTTACTTAGTGATATCTGCAGACCAATGGTAATGTAACTCCTAGCGGCCTACAACGTCATCGGGTAGTAACGTCTCTCGCCACCCGCTTATCATGGGAGTGTCACGTACGAATTTGCCAAGCTACTGGTACGATGTATTGTTAAAATGTTTATTTCGTTTTTTTTTTAGATGCCACGTATTCGGAAATTTGGTTATAGACTAAAAAAACCTGCAAACTTAGCAGTAAACAAAAGTAATAAGACTATGTAAGTATTTTCACTATGGAGTTAATTAATATTGGTGCCAATTCTGTTGTCACAAAATTTTCTTATCTTAACTAAAAATCTCTAAAATTTAGTTTAGCCCTGTCAAACGACATTTCGTATTCTGAAATCACTAAAAGTGACAGGACTAAAATAAATTTTAGAGATTTTTAGCTAAGATAAGAGAATTTTGTGACAACAGAATTGGCACCAATGTCTTCTGTTTATTAGTTATTTGGAGTAATAGTTTAAGCAATTTTTTTTCTATTATCAATCCCATTACGTTTCGTCAGGTAACTTATTTGGATGTATTATGTTTTTTGCTAACAGGGAGAGCAGCAGATGTCTCGTTAGACCATGATGAGCAGTATGAAATTTCATTTGTAAGTTTTATAAAAGTATTCAAAGTTTGTTTTTTTTTTTTACCATGCTGCTAGCTAGCTATTGTCATTTTATTTTCAGGAGCAGCAATGCGTAGTACAATTTAAGCCAAAAGGCAAAAGAGTAGTTGAAATTGATCACCTATTTGAGCAGATGATGCAAATAGGAAGCCACACTTCTCTTTTCGATTGCGGTATGAAACATCTAGTGATAAATAAAGAAAAAAGAGATGGCCTGCATTCGAAATTCAAACTTGCTTGCAAAATGTGTGGTGAAAAGTTTGAGCTTCAAACAGTGCGGAAAGACGACATGTCTACTGGTGCCGGTTACACCCAACTTAATACAGTCCTTGCCCATGTCGACATTCCACCGATGCCTCTGCGGGTATACCAAGCTACGCATGATCAAGTTTCCCAATGGTGGGAAAAAACTGCGGATCATTGCATGTCTGAGGCAGGAAAGGAAGAGGTCGAGCATGCAAAACATATCGGCAATATGTCATCTCAAGAAACACCAATGATTGCTGTTATTGCGGATGCGTGTTGGAGTAAGCGTTCATACGGAAATAATTACGATGCTTCTTCAGGCGCCGCGGCAATCATTGGTCAGCACAGCAAAAAAGTGCTTTACTGCGGGGTGAAAAATAAATATTGTGTGATATGTTCCCGATCAACAAACAAAGGAATTGAGGCACCTGAACATAGATTTTAAGGACTTCAGCGGCCCTTCAACAGCAATGGAAGCTGCTATTATTACCGAGAGGTTTAAACGTTTCATATCCGACCATGGACTTATTTATTCACATTTAATTGCTGATGGAGATGCTAATACCTATTCATGCATTAGAAATGCCCGACCCTACGAAAATCTCACTGTCGCTAAAATAGAGTGCAAGAACCATCTTTTGCGCAATTATTGTAAAGCATTGCTGGCACTGTCAACTACCTCATCCTATAACATCAAAGCAAAGAAACTTGTCAAAGAAAAATATTTGAGGTTGCGTTGGAGAGTTGATTCTTCAATAAAATACTGGTCTAGGCAAAACATACCTTTCGCAGAAAAGGCCAATAACATAAAAAAGGATATCCAAAATGGGCCCTACCACATATTTGGTGATCACAGCCATTGTTCACCATATTTTTGTAATAAAACCAACTCGGAAAACTTTGTTCCAGAATTAGTAGCTTTTGGGGTGTTCCAAAAACTTACCGATTTGGCGTATAGACTTTCCCAAAATGTATGTAGTTTTGCGTATAACGAAACAAACAATTTGGTCGAAAGTTTCAATGCCAGAGTTGCCAAGTACGTAGGAGGAAAAAGGGTCAATTACTCATTAAAAGGGTCATACAGCAGAAGATGTGCGGCTGCAGTCATATCGTTAAATACCGGTGGCACATTACAAACCTATGTGCATAAATTTATTTTCGGGACTGACGCAAGCGCACAAATAATTCGGCTGAAAATAAGCGCAAAACCAACAATGGTAAGAGAAGGAACATTAAAAAGAAAAAGACCATAAAACATGCCACTGCGAAAGATGCTCATTATGGTGTAATTTGTCAGAAACCTGACATGGATGCATTGGATTACACTAAAGCAAAACAAGACTTTTTTAAATCTTTGTCACTCTCTATAGAAGAGAGAAATAATATAGAAAGAAGCACAGTCTTGCAGAGTGCAAGCCCGCTCTGGCTAGAGACACGGCGGAAACTATTAACTGCTTCATGGTTTGCTAGAGTTTGCAAGCGGTGTGCAAATACAAATTGTGCTCCTCTTGGCAAACAGATATTATATGGAAATGATCTGAGCAATGTCCCATCAATTAAACATGGCAAGAAGAACGAGCACACAGCGCTTCAAGAATTAAAAAGCGCATTAAATTAAGATATACAAGACTGTGGATTACACATCGATAGTGAATTTTCATTTCTAGGTGCTACTCCAGATGGCAAATATCAACATGGTATTGTAGAAGTAAAGTGTCCATCGTCTGCATACAACTTAGAACCTGAAGAAGCAATCAAGCAAAAGAAAATTGACTTTTGGGTGTACATATCTGACGCTTTCATCGTCAATAAGAAAAGCAATTGGTACTACCAAGCTCAGGGTCAATTACGAGTAACTGGTCAAGATATATGTATATTCGCGGTGTGGACAGGCGACGGAAAAATTAAATATGAATTTATAAAAAGAGACGAACAGTTCTGGAAGGAAAATATGGAAGTGCATTTAGTAAAATTTTACAATAACTGTTTACTTCCAGAACTGGTTGACCCCCGATACATGAGGTCTATGAACCTAAGGGACCATAGCTCACACACACACACAAAAACGTGTTGTGTGAACAAAATAATGCCTAAAAGCTCAGTGTAAATAACACTAATGCTTCTGTACTTTTCTTACATAACTATATTAAATATATTATAGTATTTACTTCTTTCTGGCCTTTCAATTTTTACTCCCAAGCTAGTATGTCTATGTCATTAACTCTCTATGTAATGCTTCAAAATGTTAGTTATATGTGTATGTAATATATGTTAGTAAATTAATACCCGAATCAAATCGTATCAGTAGTTTTTGAGAAAATCTCGGATCTAGAAACGTACATACAGGTCGATGCAAGCACCTCCTTTTTTTTCAAGTCATAAATACTAACCTAATTATCACTAAAATAGTACGGTCACCAAATGCGCTTTCAAAGTTCCAAGTAAATTTGCTGAATCAATTCCAATAATATTAAAAATTATACCAAGGACCAAGATATTTTAAGCGATGTATAAAATCGAGCGCTCTGTTTCAATGTGCGCGACTTTATATACCTAAATTTGAGTTTGTCGAAAATGTAACAGCGTCCTTAAGAAACTATACATCTCACTACTCTAAAAAGTATCTGAACCAAAATGATGGTATCGTCGTTTTCTCCGAAAATAATCTACAGCTAGTCGAAGAACCTCATTTCAAAGACGCTAACTGTTTAATTAATTGGAACATTATATATAGTCATACTAATATCACCTAAGCAATAACAGAGTTCACAGAAATATTAGTTAAAACTGTACAAAAATTCACTACTGTAGAAACAATTCGAAACTCTAAATCAATTAAAAAGCCATGGATTTCTAAGGGATTAATTAAATGTATCCCCCGCAAAAGAGACCGTTTGCATATTGTGTTTTTATTGACCGTTTACATTATATAACATAACTATTAAACCTACAGGAACCTTTGCAATAATTTAATACAAAATCTTAAAAACGCGAACTACGTCAGTACTTTAGAACAAGCTAACGGCGATAGAAAAAAAACATGGATATAAAGAGTATTTGTAATATAAAGAAAAACAGCTCCAATAGTTCTGAACTTTTAAACGCTTGTTCAAACCCAAAGAGTCCTTAGACAAGGCAAATCTGTTTTACTTGCTACTAAAACCCTCTCGCTGCTAAACAAATCCAAATCTGAATTGGCTACAATTTCTGGTACATCAAATAATTTATCCCCATGTAACTCTTTCTATGCCAAGCCAACTGATAGCTATGAGGTTAACAAGATCATTTCTAATCTTAAAGACAACTCGACAGAGAGATGGGATGGTATTACAAACAAGATACTTAAATTAAATAAGCCATACCTACCGTGCCCCATTGCCTTTCTGTGTAATTTAAGTATTTAATTTAAACCACTGGGGTGATACCAACGGCTATGAAAATGGCCAATGTGTGTCCAATTTTAAAGCAGGTGACAAAAAATAGCATCAAATTACAGACCCATTTCCCCTTCTTACATCGCTGTCGAAAATACTAGAAAAGAACAACAGGCTTCTTAATTATCTGGAGAAAAATGCCATGATATTGGACAATCAATATGGTTTTCGCAACAACAGGTCTACGGAGGATGCAGTTATGAATCTAGTCGATTTTATTGTCACTAAACTTGATAAAGGCTACAAATGCACTGTTATCTTCCTGGACCTCGCGAAAGCCTTTGATACCGTTTCTACAAGTATCCTAATTAAAAAGTTCGAAGGCATAGGAATACGTGGCTCAAATCTTTGAGTGGTTTCAATCCTATCTGACAGACCGCACAGAGAATTTGCATAGGCGAAAACTGCATTTCCTGTGCTGGTCTCAACTACGGCGTGCCATAAGGCTACTTGGCTGTACTTGGGCCAAATCTCATTACCATCTATATTAATAGTCTTTTTACTCGCTATCACTGCTAAGTGCCAAAATATTCGCATATATGGATGATACCGCTAAAGTTTTCTACGAGAGAACATGGGAGTCCGTTTATCAGGCGGCTGAGTCAGGCATAAACGAATTCGCCACTTGGTTAAAATATAACTTGCTCACACTTAACGTAGACAAGACGAAAGTGGTCAATTTCTGCATTACCACTAAAACCATGTGTCCAGCACAAATGGCTGTAAAATGGCATACCTACTTGTAATAACTATATACGCACTGGTTGCCCATGCTCTAGCTTTGAACAGGTGGCTAACATTAAGTACCTTGGCGTCTTCATAGACAAACACCTCACCTGGAAAAAACAGCTGCAGTATGTCAGTGAACGCGTCAGAAAACTAATGAACATATTCAAAAGAATGGCCCAGATCGCAAACGTACAGCTCTTAAAGATCATCTATTTCGCGCTATGTGAATCAGTTCCCATGTATTACCGCATGGGGATCAGCACATAAGACAAATTTTATAATTGTTGAACGTTCACGACGTGCCATTCTTAAGGTTGCTTATAAAAAACCAATACGCTACTCCACTGATATGCTGCATCACGGCTCCAGTATTCTTCGTGTAAGACAATTATATATTATGGCGGTGGCATTAAAATACCATAAAACTGCTCATAAAACAGTAAAGGCCCATTCTCATTCTCACTCGTAGAAAGCCTAAAATAAGACTTGATTTTGGCAGACGATGTTTCTACTTTATGGATCCCTTTATATACAATAAATTAAATAATGAACTTCATAGGACTAGATCTAAATGTAAGGTTCTCATCAAAAACTATTTCAAGGACAAGAACTATGAAAATACGGAACATTTATTAAAGACACTGCAGTAAATCTAATTACTTTGGAATCTACACACATACACACACACACACACACACACACACACACACACACACACACACACATAAATTCATACACATACCAAACATGTACTCTATACTCAACTTCAGAATGAATTTTTTTAGACTAACCTCCACGACATAGGGAATCCTAGTGGGGAGGTTAGTTTCCTAAAAATGAATGTAACTATTTGTATTGGAACAATAAAGCATTAATACCATTATATTAGGGTCATAGGTAAATAGAACTACTACGTCTACTCAAAGACCAACAAGCTGAAGCAACTGATTAAAACCAGCCTTGTTTCCTGTTGAATTCAGTTTTATTTTAGAACTGACTAACCGTATCTTCCTCCCTTTATTTGTTGGTACATGGACATAATGCTTTAATGCTCACCCTCATGTTAAATAAGACAACAATTATTGTCAGTCTATGCAGAGTGTCCCAGAAGTCGACGTCAGGCCGGAATCAGGTAACAAGCTAAGTTATTATAGCTATAAGAAAAATATAAAAAAAAAACAAACTCGTACGTATATAAAATTATAGGCATTTAAAAAGAACAAAAATATCTACACACTGTGTCGGTAATTTCACTCGTGTTACTACAGATATTTACTTTCTCGGGCACACCACGATCGTGGCGGTAAGTCCCGTGTTTGAGGAGTGGCTGGAGAGGCGGCATGGCGCCCTCACCTTCCGGCTGACACAGGTTTTGACTGGCCATGGTTGTTTTGGCCGGTTCCTGTGTCGTATACGCCGGCAAGAGACGCCCGGTTGTCACCACTGCGGCGACTGCCGCGACGTTGTAGAGGATATGGCGCTGCACACTTTGGTGGTTTGCCCCGCCTGGGCATCGCAGCGCCGTGATTTGATCGCGGCAGTCGGATCGGTTGCCCTCTCGCTCCCGACCGTAGTTCAGTCTATGGTCCGGAGTGAGAGGTCGTGGAACGCCGTCGCCTCCTTCTGCGAGGAAGTGACTTCCATCAAGGAGGCGGCGGAACGGGAGAGGGAGCGTTTAAACCCTCTCCCCAACCGCAGAGCCGGGCGCCGGAGGGCGCGCGATGACCTCCAGCCACCCTGAGGTTTGACCTGGGGGTGGCGGGCTTTGTGGGCCTGCCCGCCATCCGTTCAGCACCAGGTCCGAGAGGCGGCGTGCGTGTTCCCACGCGCGCCTCTGTTTTGAGTCCGTCTCCCTTCTAGGGGGGAGGCAGTAGGATATTTATAGAAGTGAGTCTTTTGGGTAGGTCTCTTCGCGTTCCTGCCGTTTCATACGGCGGGCCGTAACCTCGGCGGGGTCGCGACTGCATGCGAAAGCGATTTGCGCGGCCCCGTCGATAGTGGTTTTGTCGAGGAACACTGTGGTAGGTTTAGTCGGTATTCCGGGAGGTACTTTACTATTATTCCATCTTTCTTTTACCCCGGCGAGTCCGACGTAATCCCTCCGCCCGCCTCCGTGGAGGGATAAGCGTCATTGCATTCCCACAGGTAAAAAAAAAAAAAAGATTTACTTTCTGAATTTGAATTTTTTGTTATTGAGCTTTATGAATCATTCTTAAAATGCCTATAATTTTTAAAATACGTAACTGATTTTTTTTATATTTTCTGACAGCTATTATAACTTAGCCTGTTACCTGATTCCGGCTTGACGTCGACTTCTGGGACACCCTGTATAAGTATTGACCCAGCCATTATTCGTGGATAATTGCTACTGAATTCGTCTAGTAATTTTCGCATACTACTACATATTTAGACAAACATATTGAAGCTATTTTTGGCACTATTAGATATTAATTACTAGATCAAGCATGAAATATGTGAAAATAATTACGTGTTTTCTTAGGTTTTTATCAAGAGTAACACTTACTTCAGCATTATCAACGGAAGACGTCTTGAGTCGACGGGATATGGACAGGCGTTCCTTGTTAAGATCATACATCTCATTGTAAAGAGCATTTAGTTCGGTCTCATAGGTCAAATCAAAATCCTTTGTGTTTTGCCGAATCCGACCCAATATATCTAGTATGCTTACTCGGATCCGACCGACCTTCAGTAAAAATGTATTAAAACATGACTTCTAGAATTAATATTGTCTTACGGTTATGAATGTTATATGTGGCGTATGTATATACGAACAGGCAACATATAGCTTTACGAGAAACCTGGAATCGAACGGAGCATCGTACAACTAGCCGCGCCGAAACCAAGCGACGCGCGAAGGCGATCGAACGGAGCATCATACGTCTAGCCGCGACGATATCAACTTTCGAACTGGTGACGCGCGAAGCTTCCCTCTGCTTTTTATACGTGGCACTACTTTTATACTCGCGAACAGATTTCCAAGAAATCATTCGTAAATGTTAGATTTTTGTTTACTTTTCACTGATTGGTGTAAATAATTATTGTACACATTAGTGTTAGCGTTACTTGCATGACTAATAAATGGGATATAAGATAGGTGAAAAATTGTAAATATATTCTCAGCTGAATCAGTCTGCGTGTTTTAATATAACCCTAACGATTACCAGCTACGGACCTGGCTTCTGTCCGCCGGCTGGTAACACATTAAATATACATTGAAATTACTCTACTTTATACGGATTTTGTCACGGTATTTATTTTAAAACACTTTTATCACACAATTTTGAACTATAACAGTGCTACTATTGAATTTTACTACAATTTAAGCTATTAAAATTATTTAAGCTATTTATATTTAAGTTTACACTTTCCCCAATGTTTCGGTTTGGTCAGTAATGTTATGGAAGAAAAATATTAAACTTGTGTTTGATCATACCGATTCGACCTATTGATATTGTTTTCACCATTGCGACTTAAGCGAATTTGATAAGTACTAATAATAAGCTCACAACTAATAAAAACCTTTGAAATAAACATTTTAACCGAGTATTTAAACTTTTTATACAAATTTAAATTGCAACCTATTGTTCGGTTCGTTAACTTCATAACAGCCTAGTATCATATCCTTATGTGTACGTTTGTATACTGGAAAGGACCATTAAATTTTTTTGAACATAAACTATTAACTATTTATTGAAAAATGGTATTGACAATAAAAAAAAGTTGAAGTAATGAATTTTTTTTTTAATAAGGTGTATTGCCTTCACGTGCCCTTATTACAGATTTTAATCGGTTCCACATAGATCTGATTAGGGTTATTAAACGGTCTTGCGGAATATTGTTCCATTCTTGTGAAATCGCTGTTCTTAGTGCTGCCACTGTTGTGGGCACAGGATTTCTCGCATATACAGCTTTTTTAAACAGTCCCAAACATGCTCAATTGGATTAAGATCCAGGCTGCGTGCTGGTCAATTCATGGTACGTATCCCAACTTCTTCGCAATATTGTCGAAATTGTGCAGCGGCTTGAGATCGGGCATTATCTTGCATTAGAGTAAAATTTTCACCTTTTAATCCCATGCAAGGTACCGCATAAGCTTCTAAAACCTCTGTTATATAGCTTTATGCCGTCAAACCACCTCTTCTACCGTTTTGACGGTAGTAGAGCCAAGCTGGTTACAGCAAGAATGGGCCGGCTCGACCGGTGAAGTACTACCCTCTCACAGAAAATCCACGTGAAATAGCAGTGTTTCACTGCTGTGTTTCGTTCGGTGAATGAGAGTGCCGGAGGCCTAAGCATGAGGTGACAATTTTTGCAGCTTACGAAGGACCTGCAGAGTATCCGTAGAGTCATTGTGTTGGTGGCGCGAGTCGACCCGGCGGCCAGGAGAGAGCCGTAGAAACGGTGCTCTGCTGGCCGCCCGCGGTATAGTCCAGAGGCCCAACCGAGTCTAACCAACTTGGTTGGCTGCCTCATCATGCCGCGCATAATCTCGAGGTGGCTCGTCGTGCCGGATGGTGACCGGAGGGTGGGTCCCAGCGACCACTTTCGGGAGGGTACGGGGGTCCTTCCGTCCGTCGGATCGGCTATCGCCATACCACAAAGTAATATGACGAAACTTGCTCTGCGCCTTGCCCCACTTTGCTGTGAGAATAGCCGTCTCTTTTTTTCACGCTTGCCCTTCCTTTCACTCTATGGCAGTACGAACAAAGCGTTGTCGTTCAACAGCAGCCAATCGCCGTAACCCCACCGCTGCTTCCTCTTCCGGTTTCGTGGAGTTTATTAACATCAGAGGACTCCACTCGCTTACCTTAATGCCGTCCATCACCACCTGGAGACGGCTCGGCCGGCAATGCTTTCTTAACGGAGACACAAATACGCCGTCCTGCAGACACGACCTACCTGCAATATCCCGGCTACGTGCTAGAGGAGTGTTTCCTCGCCAAAGCCGGGGTATGCTTGTTTGTAAGGGCGGATATTTGCTGTAGCCATCTACACTGCTAGAAGACCCTTCCTTCTCTGTCCTTTGGGTATACGTAGATCATGGCTCTTTCAGCCAAATCTACATGTGCCTCTACCGATCCCATTCAGGAGACGCTGAGACAACTCGACTCTTTGATTACCTGAGTCAGGCGGCAGACGACGCGCAGGAACAGTTTCCGAACGCTGAGTTGGTGTTCTTGGGAGATTTCATTGCCCACCATGAGACCTAGATAGGTTCTCCCAAAACAGACCACGCGGGACAAATTGCCCATGCGTTCGCTCTCACGCATGACCTGTCTCAACTGGTACTCCAGCCCACACGGATACCGGACATTGCAGGTTAGGCGCCCTCTCTGCTTGATCTGCTGCTGACAAGTAACCCGAACCGGTACAGTGTGTCGATTAGTGCTCCTCTGGGCACCTCAGACCACTGTCTGGTTTGTGCCACAGCTGTTGTTGTTACGCTCACGACCCGAGGAGGCAAGACGACGACTGTGGCACTACTCGTCAGCAGACTGGGATGGAATGCGGGAGTACTTCGCATCCATCCCTTGGGCTCAACGCTGCTTTGAGAACAGGGATCCATCAGAGAGCGCTACTGCTGTCGCTGGTGAAATAATCCTGGGTATGGAATATTATATTCCATACAGTGATGTCACGAGCGGTGGCAGGAGAAGGCACTGGTTCGATCGTGAATGCGCTGATGCTGTTGAACGCAAACAGACTTGGACTTGGCTTGGACCAGGGCTCGCGCTCTCCACGACTCTAACGTGGATTACCTTAAGGCAGCGTTCAACCAAGCCACAAAGGTCTGCAAGAGGGCATACTCAAGAGCGGATGCCCAGCGCGTCGCACGGTTCGGCCAGGAGCTCATGACGCATCCTACGGGCAGTCGTAGCTATTGGCGCCTGGCCAAAGCCGTGCAGTCCAACTTCTGCCAGACCTCGCTGCCCCCTCTGATATATCCGAATGGATCACTGGCTCATCGGCCGCAAGAGAAAGCAGATCTGCTTGCAAATCTCTTTGCGGCCAACTCCCGAATCGATGACTGCGGTTCGCAGTACCTAAACTAACATTGCCAACTGCGGCTACACCATGCCTGATATACGTATCAGGCAACGTGACGTTGAGGCTTGGAAGGAGGCGAACGTTCAACCGATTCCCAAAAAGGGGAACCGTTCCGAGCCAGGCAACTATCGACCCATAGCTATCACCTCGGTGATCTCCAAGGTATTCGAGCGGATTATAAACACCCAAATTGTCCGCTACTTGGAGGATCACTCGTTGATCAATGATCGCCAATACGGTTTTCGGGCTAAACGATCAACGAGTGATCTTCTAGCGTTCGTCACGCACCTCTGAAGTGAGGCTATGGACAAGCACGGCGAGTCTTTGGCTGTCAGCCTAGACATAGCGAAAGCTTTCGATAGTCTGGCACCGGTCTCTTCTTTCCAAGCTTCCGGCCTATGGATTGCCCCCTCAACTGCGCACCTGGATTGCAAGTTTCCTACAGAAGCGTCGTATTCAGGTCCTTTGCGACGGTCGCGCTTCCAAATTTATGCAGGTCAATGCAGGAGTGCCTCAGAGGTCCGTCTTATCCCCTACGCTCTTTCTTCTGCATATCAATGATATGTTGAATCTCGGCAACATACATTGTTATGCAGACGACAGTACCGTGCATGGGCGATATCTCGGATGTCCTGGGGCCAAACAGGCTGAGGTTGAGGGGAAAAGGCAGGATCTTGTCGTTGAACTTGACCAGACCTTGAACCGCATCTCTGAATGGGGTGCCAAGAACTTGGTCCAGTTCAACGCCAAGAAGACCCAGGCATGCGCGTTCTCAACAAAAAAGTCTCCGTTCTTTCCCCTCCCTTCTCTGAAGAACACTCCACTGGTGATACGTGACAGCCTCTCCATCTTAGGTATGGATCTTTGCCGCTCCCTTAATCCCAAAACCTACATCGAGAGCGTCATTAAGCAAGCTTCGCGAAAACTCGGCGTTCTGAACAGGGTGAGGCGGTTCTTCGCGCCTGGGCAGCTGTAGCAAAATAAAAAATAAATTTAAAAAAAAGCATGTCAATGAACACATGTTTCGTTCGTCCGATCATCGAAATGCCACCCCACACCATACACGAACCGCCTCCAAAAGGAACACGCTCCTCCATGCAACTTTGAGCATATCTCTTCCCACGTCGACGATAGAATCTTCTGCGATCGTCTGCACCATTTAAACATGTCCTACACTCATCGGTGAACAATATGGAGGCCCATTGCTCTTTAGTCCAATTAAGATGATCACGCGCAAATCTTAAACGAGCTTGTCTGTGAGCTGCAGACAGCTTTGGACCATATGCTGGTCTAAAAGGGGTGATTGCCGCTTCCTTAAGCCTCCTTCTTATTGTTCGTGCACTCACGTTTACTCCACGCACTTCATTCAGCTCTGTTTTGTTGTTTACTGACGTGAGGAAACGATTTCGTAGGAAAGTTGAAACAATAAATCGGTCGTCACGATGGGTGCTTGCTCGTGTTCTGCGGGTACCGGGTCTCCTGTTGTAAGAACCTGTCTCTACAAACTTTCGGTATACTCTAGAAACCGTACACTGATTTAAATTTAAATTTCTAGCATTCGTTCCTTGATCTAAGCCTTCCCGCACCAATACCACAATTTGAGCGGTTTGTTCGGACGAAGTATCTATATTTATGGTTACGAAACTTTTGTTGACTTTAAAAGACTAATAATCAATACTATTGGTAACAATAATTTAAATCGCAAATAAAAAATAAATCAAAAAGAATTAATTTCAAACTTTACTGTAATAATAAATAACACACGAATTTGAGACTATGCATAAATTTAATTTTTCCCGGCTATAATTTTATCTTTTACTGCAGTTCTGTTTAATGGACAGTCTCAACATTTTCATTTAGTTTAATGTAAAAAGTTTGCATACTTATCAAAAATATTTATTCGAGAGTAATCCTGAACTTTGATGTAGTTTATGAGTCCGTCAGTGTAAAGGCGGAAACATACTTACGTGTCGTGGCGTGTCGTGACGCGCCAGAAGCATATCGGTTTCATACATTTAATATGGTTAGGGGCATATTTGCATGTCGTGTCGTGTCGCGACGCGTTCTGTCGTGGCGTCGACTGCTCGCCACCGATTGCGCCAGAGAGATGGTGGGGGTTTTGACGCGACACGACACTACAGGCAAATGTGTTTCTATACCGCGCGTGATTCGTGGCGCTAACATCTAGCGGACACTTTTCATCCTATTATATTTGCAGCATATTTCTGAAAAATGTCTGACGAGCTTATCGAATTTGTACGTCATCGAAAAGTTTTATGAGACACAAAGTGTCTCCTTCAATCAGCAAATGGACTTCCTTATATTGTGCTTTGTTCATTCTAACTAAAGTACTGATGAAATTTCTATTCATCACTCTAATTCTTTAACAAGACGATGAAATTGTTTATAGGGCCAACCCAGTACCTTCTTTTTTTTTTGCCCTCTAAAAGATTAATTGCTAACAAAAATTCAAGTTTTTCATCAAAATCGCTATCCGAAACAAAAGAAAACATTATGTACGTTTAAACGCTGCGAAGGTTCGATAAGTACTATTCAGAAATAACGCCAGAGCACGCCACGACACGACACATTAGTGTGCACACTCACCGACACGACAGTAAGCAACACGACACGCCACGACACGTAAGTATGTTTCTGCCTTTAATACAGCTAATGCTACTTTTGTATATAACTTCTTGTGTGACTAAAACTGTATATATATAGGTAAATAGGTTCACGTCATTTGTCGCTCCGCGCCGCAATGTGCGGACGTGTACAAATGTTTATGTATTGCAGCTACAGTCTGTCTAAACAAATCCTTGGTACCTAATTCAACCTAAGGACGCTAATATGGCTAAAAATTGGCTTTGCGCAGGAGTACTAATCTTTTGCACCTTGTACGCTAGCATTACACGTTATAAGAATTAGTTATATTAGGTTCAGGGATTTATATAATAGAAATCTATATGTGGATGCCCAAAAAAAGAACAAGTATTAGGAACAGTTACTTAAAAGACCAATGTAATAAATATATAGAGCGTAGCGGCATTTATACTAACCCGAGCAAATATCATTTTCGATATAAACACATGTCCGTAATCGCACATCGCAGCCGTTTTTTCAATGCATATTGGTAAATGAGCTTGTGCAAATTTATGAATGTTTTCTGGTTTCTTAACTTCGGCTATCTGGGCGCCGAAATCCACTAGCTTTTTCCTGAATTCTTGATACTCGGCCACTGCTACATTAAATCGCGTTTCTTCTGAAACTGAGTCTCCGGGTTGATAATCTCTTTGAAACGATTGAAATCTGTCGTCATAAATGCTAAGCGTCTTGTTATATATTTTCATCATGTCATCATATTTTAATTCATGCTTGTAAAAATCAATTTTATCGTTTATACGGGCTATGCAAGCCACATAAAAATTAAAAAAACTGAAGACAATTTTCTTTATTTCACCATAATAAGCGTTACACGTGTTATGTTCATATGGGACGGCCTCAATCATCTTTACATAGTTTTCTAAATAATTCGGCGGATGTTCTCGTATTATTATTAGGATCGGCGTCTCACATTCTATTTTTCGTAGGCCATATACGAAATCTTTATATACATCCATTGTTTTTGGTTATATGCGGAGAAATGAAAATATATTTCTTGATTTTCAAATAGGATACTCGGCCTAATAAAATTATTTAAATTTGACACATTACACCAATCCACATGGAAAGCACGTTTATTTCAAAGAAATTTTTTAGAGATTTATAGAATTTTAGAAATGTATAATATTTTATGAAGACTTGCTCAGACTTGGTGAATTCATGTGCATGTATATCATAGATAAAACACTTTATCTGATGTGTATTCTTTTGTGTTTATTTGACGCATTGATTCGATGAAAACAAAAAAATCATAGATCTATTTATTCTTTGTTATAAGGAAACCATAAAACCGCTTCACACCTAAATTCTATGAACATATCTGTGCATTGTGAGTCCTTACGGAATTCCTTATCGCCAGCGTCAGCGTGTTTAAAATAATAATAATTAATTCTTTATTGCAAAAAAAAGTTGGTAACAATATTAATGTGTGAGCCCTGATTCCCAAACTAGCGTGAGCTGTGTGTTGAGAATCATTTCCTTCCCAGAAATAATTATACAAAATAGTTACAATGCAGTTTGTCGGTAAGTACCTACAAATAATAATAAACATTAATAAATATAAGTAGGTCAATAAAATAGAGGTCAGTGGTACAGACATAGACACTGTCCCAATAAATCTAATTTTGAATATGAGGCCTTTTGGTTCATAATTTCCTGTATCCGGGTTAGTGCTATTTCGCTTTTTATAATCTGTGCTATGCACAAATGGACTCTCGAACAATCTGTCAATAGTTATCGAAATTTTTATCTAAAAGCACCCGAAAATATGAATGATAACATGTGTTTCGTGACTGTTTCAACTAACATACGGTCAAAATAGTCATTATTGACCGTATCAGTGGACGTGCAAGGGTCGTTTGAACGATTAAGTATCAAAACATTCGGTTTCACAACGTTCTCCGGCGAATTGGTGAGATAACATTTTAATTTCTTTTAAGTTACTTTTGAATGCATTTTATAGTTGCTAGGCGTGGTTCCAATGTGAAATTTGCCTTATTAACCTTACATGACAGGCACATGTATTTTACTGGACAACGACATGTCATTGCGTTCGTCCTTTGGAAATTTTAAAGTTGACTGTTGAGTGGATGTTGTTTACATCTTATGCCCCATTACATACGTGATCATGGTCACAGTCTTTGTGGCTGTCGGCGGTAGCTGTGCGCTGTGCCTACTAACTAATTTATTCTTTGTGTGACCTACATCCTACTGTGTTTATGTAATCTGATACATGTGATTTTTTATTATTATATTTATATTTTAAAGTTCGATAATTTTTTAACGCATTTATATTTTTCCAGACATGGGTATGGTGTTATTCTGATCGTATCTGATCGTTGTTTACAATCATTCCACTAAGAATTTGTACATAACACAAAAAGTGATAAAAATGGCAAGATATTTTGAAAATACGTCTACATTTAATTATAGTTGGGATCAGGTAGCTCGTGGTTATTGGAAGAGGTACCCTAACCCACAGAGGTAAGATAATTTATTTTATTATCAATTTTGTATGTGTGGTCAAAGATCGTAGTTAGGAAAGTTAATATAAATCCATAATAAATGGAAAATATGAGATTAATTTAATAAAAGCTATACTAGAAATAACATTATGATACAACACTATCAGTATGAATAAAATTCCTTGAACCCCTTTGTTGGCTCCAATTGGCAAGAGGTTAAACAGTTAGTAATAAATGATAAATGAAAATTAACACATATTTTCATAAAAATAATATGTTGTTCATTAATTAAACTGACTAAAGCACATCATTTATTTACCAAATACAGCTATGTCTATTAAAATGAACCAAAGTAATCATATTGATAGCCTTGAGACAGTTTGCTTAATGTCAAAGAAACAATGTCAATTGTATGTACTTATCAGCTACCGGACCAGTTGTAGAGGCAAAGTGTATTTAAATTCAACCAAGTTTCTGCTTGACACTTAAATTTAATAAAAATAATTGTATATGTAAACTTTGCATTTGTTTGGTTTAAATTCTATAATATTTTTTGCTTGATTGTCTTTTCATTTATTCCATGAAAACAATTGATTCAATTATGGTATACTTTGGTTTAGTTGTGTAACATCAAAATGCCTTTTGTCTCAATTTTAGCTATCATTTTGCTATAAACTTATATAAAATTGTTAAGCCAGTCAGTTTTAATTCAAACATCTAATTTATGTTTTATATTGCAGTACACATGTGCTATCAGAAGACACATGGAGCAGAGAAGTCAAAGATGGATGTTTGTATACAAAGAGGGTTCTCACTAAAACCAACAGAGTGCCCAAATGGGGTGAACGGTATGTACTACTTATTGAATTTTTTTTTACGCCATATGTATTTTATTTATACACATAGGAACAATTATTGTAATATTTACAAAATAACAAAAGTCAATAAGTAGCAAAGAGATGAAATTGCTAGTAAAATACATTTAAACTAGTGCATCACAAATTGACTTTGCTGTTGATCATCTTGTTACTAATAGTTTGATGGTTTTTAGTTTAAGAACATTTTATTCTAAAAAAGATTATTGGTTTCAAAATATGCAATCCCAAAAATGTTCTATTTTGCCTCAGAACAAATAAGTGCTCCAGAAATTTTTGGTCTCTAGTTTGAATGTTTGCCTATCTTAGAATAATGAACAATAATATGGAATAAAAAGATAGACCTTAGTGTGTGACACACCAATTAACTTTCATGCATAATACTATGAATAACTCTAACACAGTATAGCAATCAACTATAGTGAGGGATAACAATTACCTAAGGTTAATTGTTGTGGTCTTACACCCTAGTCTGGTAGGACTTAAATTAATGCTTGTGTGGGCACAGTGATAAATACCAATACTATACAACAATTACTCCAGTATGGGAGACAGGTGTCATTGATTTGGAAAGAAGGGATCTTTTTGCATAAGGTTTGTCTAATATACTTTGGTATAACTATTTAGGCATAACATTTTTCGGTATAATAATACTTTGCCATAATTGTTTTGGCATACAGCAAATCTGGTGAGGTCTCCTTACCCGACCTTGCTTACGAAACGCATAATTAGTGACAACCCGACAAATAAGTAGTTAGTTAGACGGGTCATCAACCCATAGGCCACCCCAGGGCGGCTACTCGTGATAATTAAACAATTAAAATAAAATAATATGTATGTAAGCTGTTATGCATAAATATAATAAGGATAAACAAAAGTATGCCATGATATATTATGTCTTAAAATTTAATGCATCTTATCTTGATCCGGGGGCCAGTCATTGTAGACCGGCGACACTTCGACCCAGTGGGATCTTTTGTGTCGTCGTAGTCGTGTAAAATTTAATGCAAATCGATAGGGAACCATTTGATTCTTTTTATGATTTAACCATATATCATACCATTATATTTATATACAAAGTGGCGCAAATGTTATCACATTAATTATTGATACCACATAATAAATACTACATGGTATTCTTTGATGATTTACATATTATGAACCAAATGTTTTCAGTAGTTTAGCCACAGGACATTTTTATTTGTTTTTGTAATTTAGAACATCGTGTGTAGGTATTGCAGAGATAAATGTCAAAGACCTCGCAAGCAGCTATATTAAAACAAAACAAACAAACGAAAAAAATACACAAAAACAAACAAATAAAAAAAGCAAAAGAAATAAGGTCTATAATCTTGTGACGAAAAGAAATAGGTTAGTGTGTGCTTATTACAATGGTGTTCAAATTTGTGTCTAATTTTATTTTATTTATTTTGTTGAATAAATCATTTCTTAATTTCTGCGAAAATAGGTTTTTAGTTTATGTTAACCGTCTTATATCAACCAGTTTAAGGCAGTATATCATTTAGGGCCGGTTTTTCAATCATCAGACAACTTTTATCTTAAGGATAAATATGGCGGTATGACATATTTTCTATACAAAAGCTGTCAAAACGTCAAACATATTCCCCAGATAAAAGTTATCTGATGATTGAAAAATAGACCCTAATATGATAAGTTTTGCGCCACTTTGTATATGGCCACATAACAATTACATAATTATTAATTATGACTCATTGTTATGTTATTTTAATAAGTTATTATGTGCTTTATCAAAATAAGGAAATAACATAACTCAATCATGTCTTCCCCACAACCTTTTGTCACAAGTCAAACTTATTGATACCAGTCAATAAACAACAAGTTATAAATTTGTTTAGCTGTAATAGACCTAATGTAATAGACCCTCAATTAACTAAACCTTCACCTTCAAGTAATCATATAATGTTAATCATAAATGTTCATGTTGGCGAATGAAAATGTTATATTTTTTTTTTTGGAAAATTGTAACATGTACATTGTTGATGTGTCTTTAAATAAATAAATAAATATAAGTAGGCAGTTTAAACAAGAATATATTCAAAAGCATAACTTAATTTTTTTTATTTATATTTATAAAAAGAGAACTCTCGCACTGAGTATCAATCCTATAATCATAACAGATTCATATAAAGGACACAACGAAAATTTTGTATCAGAATATAGTTTTGTGGATTACATTTGCTCACACAGAACAAATGTGTGCGATACATATACCTAATTATCGTTCAATCAACTAAACGAAAAAAATTTAAACTCGTAAGCAAAGTATGAATAGACGAGGCGTTAATTGAACTTACAACTTAAGACTAATAGATATAAGGTTTATTATTCTCCGACTAAATGGATGGCATGACGGTTTAAGTGTTAACCTCGCCGCGCCGCCGCGCCGTTGCTATTGCCAGTCAGTACACAATGTTTTCGGTACCTTTGTCAAACGTTTGTGAGATCCACAACAGGGATGTGCAGATTTTTTGACATCTGCGGATGCAGATATTTAAAGGCTCACATCCGCAAATGCGTATGCAGAAGCAAATGTTCTAATCGATGCAGAAGCTCCGCAGTTGCGCATGCGGATGTTGATAAAAATAGTGCATCTTATTTAATAAAAATTATCTAATAACACCTCTGCAGGTTCAAGCCTGTTTTGCAAAGGTTCATAAATGTAGCTATACCATTTTCTAGTGTTTCTTGATTCTCATCTTTACTTGAAGAATCATCGCGCCATTCATCGGCCCGCCCATTTTCTTTTTTGTCGCAACCTGCGCTATATCTGGATCTGCATTAACATCCGCGTTGATAATTGCGGATGCGGATGCAGATGTCCAAATCGATGCGGAAGCTCCGCAATTACGGATACTGATGCGAATATTCGCAACATTCCTGGTCCACAATTAGGTAGTTGTATTGAGCCTAAGTTCTTTGTATTAGTTGATTGAATGTTGTGTGGTCGCCTGTCACACCTAAGTGCGGGAATTGCCTTAATTTTAAATCAAAATGTTACCTATATGGATTTAAAAGAGAAAAGGCCTGAGGTTTATAAAAAATACGAGGTATTGATATTGATATTATTGATACTTATACCTAATTAAAAATCCTTTATTTTGTTATCTTCAGGTTATGACTCAAACGTGGCTTTCTTTTAACTATAGGGATACATACCCGCTAATATTTTAAAGTAGAAAAAATATGTTACTTTTATATGAATGGTTGTCGAAAAATTGGTGCCCAGACTATTTTGTTATTAATAACTGCACTAGTGTTGACAATTTCAACTAATAAGTAGCGCGTGATAAGTAAAGTAGATTCTATAATTTTAACAATTGCGCTTTACTTAGTTATTTTGCAAGGAATTCCGTTCGATAATGTTTTGGGCCTTTGTACGTTTTTCACACTTTACTTTGCTCGAGATAGTAACATATCTAATATCTTCTGTTCTGTAAATAATATCGTTGGGTCAGACGAACCTAATATATAATTATAAAACTTGATGTTATACACGTATTTATATGCAAGCGTGTCTCCAGCTAAATTGTTATTCTCGCGGAGCGCACTGCTCATGTCTGTTAGGTAATTTAGTTTTATTGGTAGATGAAACACTGTCTGCCTGCAATTGAGTGTGATATTCTTAGCTCACATTTCACGCTGTGCACACTATTAGATTATATAGATGTTCTGTTAGTATTACGTCGTGAGTATAATCTTATGGTACCTACTCTCATTGTCATAACGAATAAAAATACAGTATAGGTACCTACTCCGCATAATATTATTATGGATAAGCGTAGTAGGCTTACCCCATCGAACTCCGTAATTCAATGGATTCTCTGAATCCAGAATAAAATAATTAAATGCAACTTCGCCCGTGTGGATCTCATGAGAACGTATACCTACGAGAATAAGCTAGGACATGGTCTATCTGCGTACGAAATTACATTCAATCCATTAAATGATTAAACGGAGATTGAATAATATTAGTACCTTTATAATAGAATAGAATATAATAGAATATTGTTATAGAATATTATTATTATTATGTTTCTCTTATCACAGGTACTTTCTAACATATTATATTAGAAAATACCTGGCCCTTTGGGAGGCTTACACGGAGACATGGGTCCAACGTGAAGAGGCCCTTCGAGTGTTTTAATCAAAGGTGGGATGGAACACCTACAGCGGCACTAGCCGCAGCAGGCGTAGGACTATTGCTACGTATGGATTTTAATATATGGGCTATAGGTATGGGTGTTTGGTGGACCGGTATATTGCTAACTATGGATGAAAAACGGCGTCTGTCCTGAATACTCTAATAGCATCAATGCAATGGGCAGACGGTGACTCGCCAACTCACTAGATGGGCCCCCTGATAAGCCACTATAGGCATACAAGCCAGCAGCAGAGGGCAACACCGGTGCAAGTGGCTAGGAGTGTCGAGCGGTGCGGCGCCGGTTTCACCATCACGGGTCTCGTGACAACGGAGACCCGGAGCGGGTTTCCCCGTAGTTATGCCCTTAAAAATGACACTTCCACCCCCAAGCATATAGCTCTAGTGGCCCCCCTCTGACCGGCCGACCAAGGCAAGCCAGAGTTGAGAGTCCTACGGGCGCTCTTGAAGTTCCACCCTAGCCAACCAGTAACGGCAAGCCGGGGACGAGGCCCTAACCAAGTCTCTGAGGCATTCAGGACTGCAGTGTCGCCACTCACATTCAGCCCGCCACAAGCTGCCCTGCGGATTGTGCGCTTTAATTTAACCTGGTGATACATTTTTTGTTTATATCACAAGGCGAAGGTGATAGTTTTAAAGCTAGTGTACTGTGCCCTCCGATATCGCGTTAGTCTCATGATGAGATAACGACTGTCCCAGAGGGGTATTTTATTATTATTATTATAATTATAATATTAGTAAGATACGGTATAGAGCAATTTATCATACAAATACGAGTAGGTTAAATTAATTTCATCTACGTCTCGACAATGCACGATAAGCTTATGCTTAACGTGCATTGTCGAAAATAAATACTAAAGAAAGCAGTGCTTACTTTAGGCGTTTGATAACATATATTATTTGATGCTTGGAATTCGTTCCTCATGTTAGGAACACAACACAAGGTTGTTTGACTGTGGTCTGCTGTACCGTGGAGTTGACTGACATTCTTGTCAGTTTATGCAAAACCATGCGGTATTTTTTGTAACTGTATACGTTTACAAAAGACAAGGAAACTATTTCTTAAAATACGATGTTATCGCATTGGACCTTGTCATTTGGATGAAGTTTGAACTGTCTAATACACGCCCACGTGTCTCACACGGGACAAACGTTCACGTATTCCATATAATTGTTTCGCATTTTTGTCAATTTGTGTTAATGACCTGTTTGTTTAGTATGTCGTCGTAGTAAATATAGACTGGAGTATGCATTTGTCATAACGTGAGATACTTATATTCATAACTGTTTTTAAGAAAGATAATTTTAGAATGTGCAATTATAACAAAAATATTTTTTATAGGATTTTTGCGAACTTGGTTGCAAATTACTATTGTTAACCCCTACACCAAGCTAGAATGCTTATATTAGGAGTGGGCTCACGTCGATAGTGCAATAGAGGGGCTTCGAGTCCACGAACTGTCGAGCGCAAGTTCAATGCCTTATCCGGTGAGCTGCCGCCAGTGCCACTTGAAAGTTGTTTTCTCGTTACAATCATACCTTCCTACATATCTGCTAAACTTCAAGTATACTTAAAATTTATTAGTGAGTGCTACATTGTTTATACCCGTTAAGGCCTCTGCAGTCTCTATAAATCTAAGTCTAAGAATTAAGAAGTAACTATTGTTTAATAGTGTGAGATAAATACAGCCAAGAATGTTTTTTTTACTTTGTAATAATATTACTTCTTAATTGCCTCGTAATATTGCTAAAATATTTTTTGAGTTTTGGGTTAAACAGCTCTTCTGTCTCTTAATATACATATACATGTATATATATATATATATATATATATATATATATATATATATATATATATATATATATATATATATATATATATATATATATATATATATATATATAATGCAGTAACTGAATTATATACAAAGTACTCTACTTATATATATATATATAGAAAAGTAGATAATGCGCGATATTATGTAATTAATTAATTATCGTTATCATATTACCACGTCTAAAATTACAACCATAACAAGATAATGCTTATCTTGATACGATTTGTCATTACGATAGAATGTACCAGAATGCTTAAGACGACTGAACTGTTTATTCAATCATACATAGGTACATAGACTGCTAAAGTTACTGGCTTTACAGGAATCAGTTAAAAGAGTGACACATTGGCAATTCTGTTGTCACAAAATTCTCATATCTTAGCTAAAAATCTCTAAAATTTATTTTAGTCCTGTCAAACGACATTTCGTATTCTGAAATCGCTAAAAGTGACAGGTCTAAACTTATTTTAAATTAAAATTGGTTTAGTTACTCAATTTAGTCCTTTCTGCATCCTGCTGTACGGCATAAACGTCAAAAATGATCTAAAATTAGAAATGTCAATCTAATATTAGATGACATCTGAAAACATGATACGAAGTTTTAGTTTTCCTAGAGATTTAGTAGTTAAGGCTTAAACAGTGGCATTTTTAAACATATGAAGAGCAGTAAAAGTTCTGTCAATTGTGCCATTAACCTTGGAGCCACCAAAAGTGAGGCCTGTAAGGCACACTTTTGAAAGGAAGAAATATCCCTACGAAACATATTTGTATCACCTGAAACGCCTGATTATGGATCACCAGACGTGGTCTGGAAGCCTTTAAACTATATGTCAGACTCAGTTATGCCGGAGCAAAGAGAACATGATCAGATGGAGATTCACGGACGGAACTAATTTGGGTTTTTTGTTCCTGGATGCTGCAACACTTGAACGCAGAAGAAATTGACGAGTGCCTCCGACAATACCTAATTCCTATTTAAAATTCTGTTAAATAAAAAAAATCTGGTTCTTAAGCATTCTGTGTCAATCATTATACCTATTAAATTTAATTAAGTAAATACATAAAATATAATATTTTATAAGGATTATCCCACAGCTTTCTTTATTTATTGCATTATCACACATTTTAATAAAACATCATTTAAGTCTTATACTTTGTATGATTACAACTCAATGTGCTTAAAATTATATACACTGTAAGTACTTGTATTTAATGTAAATGTATAGTGGCATGCCATTATACATTTTATTTACATTTCAGTGTCAATAGGTTTAAAGAATCAACTGTGTAATTAATTTTATGGGCCCTTTATTTAATTGCTGGCTAAAATAAATTTTGATATTAGGCTCAAACCGATGTTTCCTACAAGTTAAGCTTCTCAGGTACAAGTTAGTAACAAATCGGCACCATAATAATATATTGAATGTAAGCCAAGTATGAATCAAACAAAAAGTACCTACTGAAACTAACATTTACCCTGCCCTTTGTGATTTGTGCCACTGATTAATAAATATAATATTAAATGTTAACCTTCACACATATATAGTTGACTTTTAGTTGATAATGACTTAGGATCTCTCCTCGCCAATTGTATCCACAGAACAAATGTTGTTGTACTTGTTTTTTTCAAAATAATACTCTGGTCGTATCCATGTATTTCGTAATTTTATATCCTTTGGTAACTGGATCCACAGCTTTTCTGGCATTTTAATACTAGTGTTTTGACACTTCGGCACAATACACCAACGATGATTGCTGTATACATTGAACATCATAACAATATAATAAAATTAATCTATATTCCATACAAAATCTACGTGTTTATTTACTGCTTCAGCGACGTCACAGAAACAAACGTCAAGAGGGAACAGCGTTTTCATGCGTTCATAAAAAAATTGGTTAAAGTATTTATTTTAAAACTTTAAACTACATACTTATTAAAATAAATTGACATTTTTAACGACTTATTTAAGGATAGGGTACTCTTAAAAAAGTAATACAACATTAATGCAAATAGCATAATTTAAAAAAAATGATAGCCTGCCAGATACATTCTCTGTTGTGCAGTATTTACTTAACTTAGAACGACTAAAATACAATTTTACTTACCGTTTATTATTTATGAAGTGTTCACAAACAATTACACGCATTTAACAAAAATAAAAATATTATTTTAAAAGGGTTTTCCATTAACTCGCTCACATTCATTCTTTATATTTATGTAGTTTAAATACGGGTAACACCGCCTCAATTCAATTTAGGATTGTCAAACTCGAATTAAGTGCTGTCTAAACGAATTGTAAATTTAGTTCGATGGAACAGCAGAATGCCCTACGCGAAATCTCTTAGCTAAAATTAGAGAATTCTTGTCTTATTTTAGCTAAGAGAAAATTACAACAGAATTGGCACCATTGTGTTTTATTCATCACTTAATTTCAATTGTATGCATCGATTGTAAACACCGATAACGTAATGGGAGACAAAGATTTCGAGTTCGGTCCAAAGACACGCACCTCTGACTTTTCGAGGTTACGAGCGTATTAAATGGGTAATTATTCTTCAACGGTAAATGTAAACATTGTAAGGAAACCTGTAGAGTTCTTCATAATGATCTCGAAGATTTGTGAAGTCTGCCAACCCGCACTAGGCTAGTGTGGTGGACTATGGCGTAAGCCCGTGCTCAGTAATGGGACCGTTTATATACAGGGCTAACAAAATTAATATATTATTTTATATATTAATTTTGTTATTTCAATCAGTTCCTTATAAGTTATAACTGATAATCATCGTCATACTGATGATTTAATAGGACACTAGCACTATCAACTGTTTACCACTCTCTTACCTATAAATAACATTTTATAGAGAAGATAATCTCTAGAACTACAATATGCGTCTTTCGCTCGCAGTAATATATCTTCGATAACATTCCAACACTGATAAAATGTCATCGTATCCTTGTCCTACAGTGATGGATATCAGTAGAAGATTAAGAGGTTGTTCTACCACCTCCAGATAGCATTTATTTATAAGATAAAAGTCTCGCCATCTCTCTTCTTTAACCTAACATGAGTGAGACAGCATGCGATTTATCTTTCGGATAAGTTTTACTTGTTGTTGGAGTGGACGTAAAATATATATTAATCTTTTCACTTTATCTATCGAACAACATTTTGTTTATAATTTGTTACACATTTCACTCAGATAAACGGATAAAGGTTACGTAGCGGTGCAAAATATTTACATTCCGTATTCGCAAAATTATTTTTACCTACTTAAGTATAAAAGTAAACAAACATCACTAATTGTCGAACTGTGACTTTTATCTTTTTATCAGTTTAAGGTATGAGTATTATCGGGCAATAACTGACGTGGAACTAAGATGCGGTAAGCCGTATAAAGGCATTCATAAAAAAACATGACAGGAAATTATCATTAATGCCCTGTATGGACTTAAATGCTTAACTTTGAACAAAGTTCTAAAATATGCATAGACTCACGCCTTTATCCCCAAAGTCGTAAGCAGAGGTGTATTACATCTACACAGTTTTGGCTTTAGGTACCACGCAATACCGTTGGATAGACTATTGGAAACTGTTCTAGACTCCGTTCCGCTAATGAGATTTTCTTGATAGAAATTCCAATAACTAATCGAAATTGATCTTCTAATTGAAATCTAATTGATATTTGGTAGTTATGAATTCTGATTAAGTAAATTATTCTTTGACTACTGTGGTAAGAAATAGATAATTAATTATCATGATTTGTATATGAGGAATCCAAAATTTCCAAACAATTAATGACGCTGATTGCATATATGTACTTCAATTTAAATAGCCAAACATGTTCAAAACATGTGAGGCTAGATTCAGTTTTTAGATTTTAATTAATCATCGAGAAAACTATGTTATACGTCATGCTCGTGAACGAGTGACTCATGGAGTAAAGCGTCTTTTATTATAGATGTCACTGACGACTAAGCAGTTTGATTGTAAGTATAATTATATGTGAAATATTTGTAAACAATATTAATAACGTAGACAAACATTTGATATTAACTAAATTCAACTCATTGGCTCCAGATATCAAAATTGTTGAAAAACATTCTCTTCGCCTGCTTGGGTTCCCTGTTTTTGAAGAAGCTACATTCAGCTTTTACTATAATGCGTTACTGCCTTTTCGTCCCTAAATTTACTCATGCTTTAAGGTCATCTCAGTTTTGGAAACATTTAACACCTTTAGTTAAAATTGACAAAATCATACAGAATACATTAAGGCAAATATTTAATGTGGACTTGAACGAGCTTGGCTTCAAGCTTCTCTACCTATTCGTTTAGGTGGGCTCGGCGTTCGCAAAATTTCAGATGTCAGTTTACCGGCGTTCCTGGCCTCGGTCTACAGCACGGAAGAATTAACCAGGTACATTCTGGCACCCACACTGGTTAGTTCAGAAGTGTTGTGTAAGACCGACGCCGTGAACGCCTGGAAAATGGCTTGTCCAAATACTGATCTGCCTACCAACATGTTCTCCCAAAGGCAGTGGGATGGGCCGCTATGCAACACGGTAAGAGAAAATCTTTTTACTACATCTGTAAGTGTTGCTGAGCGCGCACGTTTGCTGGCTGTGGGAGAATGGGAATCGGGTTTATGGCTTCAGGCACTTCCATCGTCCAACACAGGTACAATGTTGGACGATACAACATTCTGCCTCGCCACCTGTCTTCGTTTAGGTGCCCCGTGTGTTTCTCCGCATCGTTGTCATTGCGGAGAAGCCGTCGACAGCCTCGGACACCATGGGCTGTCCTGCAGCAGAAGCGCTGGTCGTATTTCACGACACGCTCACCTTAATGACATTATCCATCGTGCTCTTATCACCGCCGGCGTACCAGCAGTATTAGAACCCATAGGCTTGGTACGTGACGATGGGAAGAGACCCGATGGTATGTCTTTGTTACCTTGGAAAATGGGTAGGCCTTTGGTGTGGGACGCCACATGCGTCGACACCCTTGCGCCATCACATCTTCCGAACACGGTGAGCTGCGCCAGTGCTGCTGCTGTAGCGGCGGAAAACCTCAAACGGCGCAAATACAGTTATTTAATTGGTAATTACGTTTTTGAGCCGTTTGGGGTGGAGAACGGTTCATGGGGTCCGGGCGCTCGTGCGCTTTTCAGAGATATATCTAAGCGGCTAATCGACGCTTCGACCAGAAGGCTGGACTTTTCTTGGCTCAAAGAATCAGCATTGCCATTCAACGTGGCAATGCTGCCAGTCTCCTGGGCACTTTCCCGGTCGACAGCTATTCTGAGGAATTTTACGACGCTGCCTGAACCAGCCATTTCCTTTCTTTATATTAAATTTATAGACCCATATTTTGTTACTTTCATGTTTTATTTATAAGTGGTTAGGTTTGTTAATATTAGTTAAGTTGTAAATTATAATTGTTGCTTCGTTTATGTAAAAAAAATAATTAAGATATAGTATTAAATAAAAAAATATTTTGATTATTTATCTAAGGGTGTGTGTCTTATCACGTAAGTCTATTAAATACGTGCCTTATCTTTTGTAGAATTTCATGTTAACATTGTCTGATTGTAATAGTAGACTCCGTTTCCACACTCGCAATAAAATGTTTTCCGTTGGTTCGATTCAGTAACGGTTGATACGATGTATTCGCAAATTTATATAAATTATGACACCATTGAGATCCTTTTGGTTACCGCTCGGACACTGAGGTCCAAACACAATTCTTTTTATTTTGGTGGATGCCGGATATTAATTCATTTATTAATATGATTAGATAATGTTATCAATTGTGTTTACTTTCTTATGCCAATAAACAGAACTGTTTATACAAGCATTATTTTCCACCACAAGTCTGTGAGGAAACTGATTACAATTACAAAAAGTAGTAAATATTCAACCATTCGTTTTCACTATATGTAAATTAGCTATGTGTAACAGAAAACAATACTACGCGTGCCGTAAATAGAAAGTATATCTAACAGATAAGTAATTACGTATGTAATAGGTGCCTTATGTAATAAATGTCTTGTTTGATTAGATAATGTTTGTTTGTATGAAGAAACAAGACTCACTGACTGTTTACAGTTCAGAATACGAGTCTAAAGGTAACTGTAAAGTTAGGGAAACAAAAAGATTTTCATCTAAATCCTGCTTATATTATATATGTGAAAGTTGGTGAAAATGTTTGGATGTCAAGATCACGACTAGACTATTGACCATAATTCTGTTCCACGCGGGATTTCACGCGGGTCCTATCTGGATAAACTACATAGTAATACATACCTAAATTCATAAATGTCATACACAGAACAACTTGCATAGAGATTACCACCCTTACACGATGAAATAAACATGTGACAATGGTGTTTCCAAATAATTGCTGTACTACAATAATGTTGAACCAATTGTTTGTTGACACAGCGTGTTTTATTACTTTTCCAATTATGATTTCTTCAAGCGGATGTTAAAAGTTATTAGCCATCAAAATGAAGGCTGCCGCACCACTTTTGTATTATCAGCAATAGAGATGTTGGATTTGCTTATGATTAGACACCGTTTAGTCAATTTTACAAGCACCTATTGAGCTCTGTAAATGATTTCAATTGTAATCTTTCCATTTCCGCCTTCAACTTTATTGTATTCAACCACACAAATATTTACTTTAGGAACCAAAGGGTATATAACCCATTATATTACTGAAAATGTAACCGACATTCCTAGCATTGTTGTTTGATTAAAGTAATTAAATACTCGTAAATGATCTTAGACCAGTTTGATATCTAATTGAATTAGCACTCAATTATATTGATGATTGTTGTCGATTTTAGCAAGAAATGAAACTTATTCATTGGCGCTAAAGTTTAAGTGATCAATACGCCGAATGTTGTAGATTCTACAGAAGTAACAAGTTGTGTGTTTTACAAAGGGAGAGCTCGAGAATTCTTGTATTGACTACGGACTTATCTCGTTCTTTATTGCTGGAACTTAAATTATCAAGTAAATTTTTAGTATAATTTTAATTTTAAAATTGATAGCATATCGATTGAATGTTATCAGTACACTAGTTTACATATTCATTATTCATATTTATATATCCTAAAAAATATGAATTTTATGTTGTAGAATATAAAGTTGAAATTGAATCATCAATTCTGTTTATTTGCTAATGTCGAGGTCGTCGTTTCATGGTACTATTATTACGTATTATAAATTCTAATACTTACAAAGGTGTTAACAATTTTAATTAATTATCAAAACAGTCAAATAGTTTGGCATTGATATGTATATTTTTGATATACTGAATTATACATATATGTGATTGGAAAGTAATGACTAGAGTGCCAAGCTATCTGCCAAATCTTGTCTTGTCTTACATAATACACAATATATTAAACAAAATCACACACTAATGCAAATTAGTGTTTGTCATTACCATCACATACATACACGAATGTTTTATGCATTAATATGCGACCCGCCTAATGGAAAGAATTGACCATAGCCAGTCGACGCTTGCAGTATAATAATAATATCAACCCTGTATTAAAATATCCCATTTTTGGGCGCGGATCTTTTCTCGTTGTGAGTACAGTTAGGCTATAGTCCACCACGCTGTCCTATTGCGAGTTGGCAGACTTCACATAGGTATCTTCGAGAACATTATGAAGAACTCTCAGACATGCAGGTTGCCTCGCGATGTTTTCCTTTACCGTTAAAGCGAGCGTCAATTAGCTATTTAATACGCACATAACTTTAAAAAGTGAGACACGCGAGCTTTGGGATCGAACCCGACATCTCTGCGTGGTAATCCAACAGTCACCATTGCTGGGTTTCAGTGAGGTTGATAAAATAGAAGAAGGTTAACAATATTTATCTTTGTCGCTGGTCAGAAGATACTTTAACCAAACGCAGAGTTCAACGTTCAGTTAATTGACGTTTCCGTTCGGATGAGGACTCAGGTTTTGAAGACTATTTCGTTAGGAAAGCAATAACATCGTGGCTTAGTGATCGCCTCGCCACTCGCCAAGTGTTGTGAGTTTAATCTTCACACGGGCAGCAATTCTGTGATTTACAAATGGTGGTGTGAGTCTGTGAGTTCTTTGAGTCCGTTGTATGAATGTTTATAAAGTCCCCGAAGTTGTTTTTGTAAACCAGTTTTGCTCTTGCTTTATGCTTCCTGCAGCAAGATTATACACTATACTCCGAAAAACATTGAACACAGCGTATTCATAATAAAGAAAAAGTAACCGACGTCATTATAGTTCAAACTTATTTACGAAGAAAAGAGTCCGTTCTAGTCAGTATTGGTTGTTTTATTGCCTAATCATAGCTATGAATCGATGTAGTACTCAGAACTATGAGTTATTTTAAATATTTAGCTGGTTTCAAACTCCATTAACGACTCTTAGTCAACTTCGGATAATTCGTTACAAAATTGGATAGTCGCCAAGCTATACTAAATTCTTACTAGTTTAAAATTTCAACTGACTTTAGTTATCTAATCTTGTTTCAGATTCTTCAGTGCGAAATCAGTAAAAATCATAGAGGAGAGCATTGTTGATCCCGAGAAAAAAATATTGATTACATATACAAGAAACCTTGGATATACAAAAGTTATGGTACGTATAACAAATATTTTTCCTTTAGTCTATTAAGTTCTTTTTCTTTCTTAACAAAATTTGTATAAATTTTCAATTTTTCGCAAGGGAAATTTTCGCAAACAAAGCAAAGATGTAGTACCCACAGTTCGTTACTTCTGTTTACTTTGTATCTAATATAAGAATAACTTACTGCATCTTATCTGGTGGTACAAATTGTTTCGGTTGTTTATAGTTAAGATTTCAAAATCCATTCTTAGATTTTTGTGGTGGGAAATTCTTAGTACCACAGTGTTACAATGTGCTTAGTAGGCAAGATAGGCTCATCACCTGTTTTGTGTGACTAAATAATATAGTGTGCGAAATGTGGGTGTAGTACTGTTTGTGGATATGTGAGTATCTTCTGAATCAATAACGCATGACGTTATTTTTTTAGGTATTGAATAATTCAACTAGTATAGAAATATTTGAACAATGATAAAAGTACTTACACAATAAGATTGTCAAAACCTTATATATATATATAATTGTCTTGTTATTATCATTACGTCGACCTATTAGCTTATGGTTAAGCAGGAGTAAATCATATCAAAATTTAGGTAACATACTACGTGATACACGTTCACGAGCATGAAGTGCATGCGTCATGTCCGTAAACGACACATTATATTTGTAGAGTGTGGTGGAGCGCGTTGAGTACCGCTCTCTGGGCGCTGGACAGACGGTGGCGAAGCGCTCGGCCTGGATCGACTCGCAGGTGTTCGGCTTCTCGCGCGCGATACGCGCCTTTGGCCTCGATCGGTTTAAGAAGAATTGTAATCAGATGGTAAGTGCACTCTACATATAGTATGAACAGTTAAGTTCATAATCGCTGTCACTTTTGGGCTTGCAAGTCATTGGTATTATTGTTAATCTAGTTAAGCCATAAGGCATTCACATAGTGGCAAAGGTGGAGGATCAAACTGTCGCGTCGTGGATTCTAAGATCGATGCCTTAACGATTGAGTTGCTCTACTTTGAAATGATAAACTATACTAAGTCATAAGTCTAATGATACTAACCTACTAACGTTAGATAATAACCACCAAAACACGTATAGTAAGTAGGTACTGATATAAAAGACTAGATAAACTAAAGGAAAATTAAAATGAAACAATCATACACTCATCATGAAATCAACATTAAAAACTTTGGATGCTTGATCGAACAGAAAGACTGAGCGTCTTTCTGTTCGATCAAGCATCCAAGGTTTTTATACATTACAATATTTTTGAAAATTTATTACCTTTATCGGTACTGAGGTTAAATTATTAATAATCGCTAATAAATGCAATTATTTTCTACTTTTACCTCGCTTTTCGGTAATTATTAATAATATAATAATAAATTTCAATTAATCACAATTTTTTTTTTTTTTTTATACGTGGGCGATTGCAATGACGCATATCCCTCCGCGGGGGCGGGCGGAAGGATTATGTCGGACTCGCCGGGGTAAAAGAGAGATGGAAATAATAGTAAAGTACCTCCCGGAATACCGACTAAACCTACCACGGTGTTCCTCGACAAAACCACTATCGACGGGGCCGCGCGAATCGCTTTCGCATGCGATCGCGACCCCGCCGAGGTTACGGCCCGCCGTGTGAAACGGCAGGCCACTACACAACAAGATCTACCCATAATAGGCAGACTTCACGCCACTAGTAAACCCTACTATCCCCCTTCTAAAAAGAGGGGAGACGGACTCGACACAGAGGCGCGCGTGGGAACACGCACGCCGCCTCTCGGACCTGGTGCTGAACGGATGGCGGGCAGGTCCACAAAGCCCGCCACCCCCAGGTCAAACCTCAGGGTGGCTGGAGGTCATCTCGCGCCCTCCGGCGCCCGGTTCTGCGGTTGGGGAGAGGGTTTAAACGCTCCCTCTCCCGCTCCGCCGCCTCCTTGATGGAAATCACTTCCTCGCAAAAGGAGGCGACGGCGTTCCACGACCTCTCACTCCGGACCATAGACTGAACTACGGCCGGGAGCGAGAGGGCAACCGATCCGACTGCCGCGATCAAATCACGACGCTGCGATGCCCAGGCAGGGCAAACCGCCAAAGTGTGCGCCGTGTCCTCAATAACGTCGCGGCAGTCGCCGCAGTGGTGACAACCGGGCGTCTCTTGCCGGCGTATGCGACACAGGAACCGGCCAAAACAACCGTGGCCAGTCAGAACCTGTGTCAGCCGGAAGGTGAGGGCGCCATGCCGCCTCTCCAGCCACTCCTCAAACACGGGACTTACCGCCACGATCGTGGCGTGCCCGGCACTGGGGTGCACAAGTCGCACCTTCCAATTCGCCACTAGGACCTGGCGGAGCTCGGACCTCACCGCCTCGACAGCGGAATTAATCACACTTACCGTAACATATACACTAAAAAGAGTTCGCTCTTTATACTGAAACAAAACAGTATTCATTTCTATGGAGCTACTACTAAATTATTGTTCAGTACTAAAGAGTGGTTTCGAATTCTAATGCAATTTGTATTCGTTATTTCAATGTTGGTAATACCGCCATCATGCAAACATGCACTCGAAAAGGGGCCATTGTGGACTATGGAAGATGTACTCATTGTATTGAAAGATGTATTATTTTGGTATTTTGGAGATGACGTACTTAAGCAGTCGTTGACAGATCAATATGTTATTCCAGTTCCACGGCTTCAACCATGTGCTGGAGTGCATGTTCCCGCGGCCCGCGCCGGCGCAGCACACCATGACGCACACGCTCAAGGAGATGCGCTCGGCCGCCGCCGCCGCCACCGACCGCGCCAAGGCCAACGTGCTCTCCTCTGTCAACAGGACATAACACGACCGTGACTGAACTAGTGTAAGGACAGAATTACAGTACGATAGTTGTACGATCGCGCCGCGCGCCGTCCCTCATGTTGGCACCACTCGATACTAACATTTGACAGTTTGCCGCGCAAAGTTGGTGCTGCCAACATTCAAATGGGACATGTAGTGAACCGTAGAGGAATTGCAAAAAGTATGGTAATATGAAAATATATGTTTGTGTCTGTGAAAGTGTTCAAAAATTTTGCTACTAATGAAACGTGCGTTAGATAGGCGAAGGTTTATTAGTGTTTAGACGGAACTACTGTTTGAGTGATTATCTCCACTACTATATTACCAATAACCGTAATGTTATTAGCTAAACAAAATTTGTGCAATCTATGCCGCATATGATGGCTTTGTGTCCATCTCAATGTTTGTAAACCTTTTGCGATAGACTATTCCCTAAATATGTGAATATCATCTTCGTTATTTTAATTACACATAAAAATCTAACATCGCTTTAAAATCACTCACAGTGCTCAATACTATAAAATAAGCTCATATTAGTGGCGAGATTTTCACATAGTTACCCTAAAGTTTGAAAGCTTCGAGTTTGGAACACATCACTATGGCAATTGCTAGAGGTATTATGGCCAGTCCCACAACTAAAAAGTTAAAGTTATCCGAATGATAAATCGCTTGCTGTCTCACTCTTGTAAGGTTAAAGAAGAGAGATGGCAAGACTTTTTATCTTTTAATAAATGCTATTTGTAGGTGGTGGGACAAGCCCTTAGTGTACTATCGTACAGCACAATAATATCTAAGGAATAGTGACGACATTTGGCAGGTATCAAATGACGTAATGCGTTCGTGAATAAAAGCGAGAGGCTCGGATTGTAGTAAACTAGAACGACTTGCATTCGTGCAAGTTGGTTGATTGCTGAACCGTTACATATTAGTGTTCGAATTCCAAAGGATTAAAAAATGGAATGGTAGTTTAAAATGTTTCTTGTGTACGATGTGTGTATTCAATAATTGATTGTAAAAAACTGTATTGAAAGTTTAGAATAGCAGTGTTTCTTAATAATGATGTTTTTCTCTCACAACACTTAGATTTTCTACTCTGTTTGAGAGTTAGACTAGTATTCCCAAGGACTCTCTTTTAACTGTGCTTCGATGCATTTTTATAGCTTAGTAAATGTTACACTTTAACAATATGAGGTTACAGAATAAGCATCGCAACAAAACGATTTGTATAATAAATGTTGTAACATAAATAAATGTATATCCACCGTCTATTTAAAAAAACCTTTTTAAATCGCCTGTGTTGCCAGCCTTATATAACAAGTAAAAGAGCACAGAATTCAATATTCTCTATCTTTATCCCCTTAGCAATAACTTGGATTCTATTCCTAGCTTGGGCAAGAATTTTCTGAAATTTAGATTTTATCTGGAATTGCCAATCGCAATCAATTACGTGGGATCATGTAAACTGTGAAAATCTTGGATGCAATAAAATTCTGCCTAATCCTCCACTGAACTAAATATGTGCCGTTTTGTGATGCTTCTTCAATTATGTTTATTAGTTTGACTACAGGTGCCGATTGCTGTATATATGCGATGTATATGTATATTACATATTATATATGTATGTTATACATAATAACAATGTTACAATAGTGTATGATTTGAACAGTGTTGAAATGTTGCAAAACATTCATTAGGTACATATAATCCTCAGTTAAAATTGTGAGTCCAATGTTTTTCTGCAATGTATAGACCCAGAAAATTTACAACATCAATTATACTCTTGTAACCTTGCCATAAATTAAGTAAATACAGAAGGAAACAGTCAAGCATTCCTAGAAGAACTGGCTTTGAATGTCATTCCTCGTAGTAAATTCCTTTTCTCAATGTCTTAATGCGTTGGTTGTTTTTTTGTGGTTAATTCTTTTACATATACATAGTGAGTAGCAATATAAGTGTATTACTACAATTCACTGCCACTGTATCATGTCTTTTACGTACACACAGCTATTTGTACCTACTTACCACATTCCAACTGTGTGGTTATTGTGTATATTTATGTATGCAGTTAAACGCTTCGACTGATTTTTTGGGTATAATCAAACTGCAAACAATTGCCTTATACTGCTTGCGTAGTGCTAGTGTCTGTCTCAAGTGATATACTGCCGTCCAAGAGACAATATCACAAAATACAAATGTGCAGAACGTTGGCTTAGCTCATACCGCGATTTTAGAATATTGCCTTCGAATGCTAACTTGATTTTCGCTCGCTGTATGGCCGCATACGCGTTGATACATCTATTTTAGTGCGCCCTATTAGGAGAGCGGTCTGTATTCTTGTATTTTGTGCAAATCCTGAAAGTATAGGTATGCTTTTAAAAGCAAAGCTTTTTGTAATACACATTCTTCAAGTTATTCAATAAGAACTATTAAGGGTCGATTTTTCAATCGTCAGTTAATTTTTATCTGGGAAATATGTTTGACGCTTTGACAGCTTTCGTATAGAAAATATGTCATACCGCCATATTTATACTTCAGATAAAAGTTATCTGACGATTGAAAAACCGGCCTTAAGTGTCAATATTTATCTGGTGAAATAGATTTTTATTGTATGTTATGTGAAAGTTCAATGATGGGTCAATAAGAAAATAAATAAAAAAAACTGCATAGACGTATAGTTGTCTTGGGTGTATGTTCTTTGTGTCTGTCGTTTCAATGACGTCAGATCTTTATGGAAGTTGACTTGAGTGAACTTCAATATAATGTCCAGAATAACGTGATATGTGATATTTTTTACATACTTATGGTATTCACTTTACTCTGATCGACAGTATAGGATGACACACGTGCATGTGATCGGTGGGCTTGTTTGAATTGACTGATTGTTTTACCCAAAATATGTGCTATTTTGTTGCGGAGAGCGAGCTTTAGTTAAAAATGGCAAAGTAGACGATTCAAAAAACGTTGCGGACATTTCTCTATTGATACGCATAATATTTATAAAATACCTTATATTTTTTTTTGAAATATAAAACAGTAAGTAGAAATAAATAGGAAAGCCTTATCCACCCAAATGACTGTATATTTTTGTTAGGACAAATGCGTAAAAAAAGAAAATCTGGTTAAAAGATTAAGTTGGGTTCTTTAGAAATAAAAAAGTAAGGAAACTCATGGTATATTTATAAACATGTTTCGTTTGTTAACATTACACTGTGTGCAGGTAAAATAACTCCTGATATGAGTTGTAATTTTCAAAATGCTGTCTTACAGTCATTACTTGTTTATTCACAGTTTAATGTTTCACCTGCATATATATGACGGTGCCATTATTTAAATATTTTATTCGTTTTCTGCAATGCCATTTCTAATACAAGCTAGGTCAATTAAATAATTATTTATTAATTTATTATTTTATTATAAATTCAAAAGTGAATATTAGTTCTGTACGCATCTACATTTTCGAAATATCTTATACAAATGGCGCTAGCGTCTTTGAAAACGGATGACTTATGTGCTACAACGGTTGTAGATCTAGTGACTTTGATGTATATGCCTATAAATAAATTTATTTACATAATGGTAAACTATAAGACTATATACTATGTACAACTGTATCGCGCATAGTTTTCACAGATTGTTTGGAGGTTAATGTAAATGAAAATATTATGTATTTACTCCATGACTTGATTATAATGAAACTTTTATTGCGAGCCCTAATTGATTATATAATTGTAAAAATCAAACATAATGAAAATATCAATGGTTAAAACTTAAGAAATATATTTTATTATACTCAGAAAATAATGTTTTAATTTAGACTGTTTGGTAAATGCATAGTTTTCTTTAAATTTCTACCTATTGCATTTTAGGTCTATTAGCACCTATTAATATTCTTAGTGTCTATGCCTATTGTTAATATTGTAAGAGCCACTTTGCAGGGGGAAGTGTAAATTGTATAAATATTATATGTAAATAATATAAAAATCATAACAACAAAATACAATAAATGTCTTCCTTTTTATATATTATTTTAAAAACAAGAATATAATAAGTGTGGTCTAACCGAATATCAACAAAATTTTGAATTACAAAAACCATATTTGGCTTGTAAATTCTGGTTAGGCTTGCTTATTTTTTGTCGGCCATATCACTAAAAAACAAAATCATAAACAACTGATGAATGGCGGCAGAAAAAGATTGCCCGCGCAAAGTGGCTGTTTTGATGGGCAGATGATGTTACTAATTTTGTGGTTAGAGCTAGTTTAGATGGTTACTCTAAACACATGTTATTGTAACAATGTTTGGGAACGTTTGAGCAGATCCACAGTATAAAAAATATTAGTATTAGTTACCATAATTGATGATAAGAAGATATAATAAATGAGTCTATTTCATTTAGTGTTTTTTTTCTATAATTTTGGAGTTAATGTGTACTGCCTACGAAAAGGAGACAATTGAGCTAAATTGATTGATGATCTAACATAGGTTAGAGTGCCTTCTTTCTTACTCAGAACCTTGCTTTGTGTTTACATGTTTAATTGATATGGACATTCTGGGATATGGACGTTTTGCACACTCTGGACATTTTGGGATTTGGACATTTCGAACTTAAACGTTTGTAAGAATGACACATCTGATTATCTAAAAACTATAGTGCTTTCATTCCTTGTCATTGGCTGCCCTGCTTTAGGCGAACGGATTGAAAGGTGCTAGACTACAGTAATTGGGCAAGTATCGGTTAGTACTTTTAGCGAGCGTGAATCATATTCACGTATTTTTAGTAGGTATGTAATGGCATTGATGCCTTGGTACTGACTGCAAGTCATGAAAAATTACTTACGTACAACAGTAAATACTTATTAATTTATGCATGAGGTTAGATAGATACTTCGGTACTGAATGAGGTTTTATTATTTTCATTTGTTATCCATGGTTTTATTCACCAGCAAAGTTCACAAGAGTAATACATATTTTTGGGTGTTTAATATCAAAGAGAAAAGAAAACCGTCAGTCATTAATTCATTACTTGTCATTCATCTCGGATAATAACGGCGAAATATAGATATCAATGAAAATCATCGAGAAATCTTCCGAATAAATAATCAACATGGAATAACTATTTAAATTTTGTATTCACCATACATTATTTGGGGCTGTGAGAGTATTTGAATTGTCTCCCGCCACTAAATATGCGTCGAGAATTATTGAGCACGTATGTTACCAAACTTGTTACTCGTGTTAATAATAAACAATGTTGTAGAGATCGTGTGCACAGGCTACTCATGGAGTGCCTAACAGAAGGATATTCTTAACCATTTCGGGATAGCGAACAAAGTCGTCGACAATGGTGCCAATTCTGTTGTCACAAAATTCTCTTATCTTAGCTAAAAATCTTTAAAATTTAGTTTAGTCCTGTCACTTTTAGCGATTTCAGAATACGAAATGTCTTTTGACAGGACTAAACTAAATTTTAGAGATTTTTAGCTAAGATAAGAGAATTTTGTGACAACAGAATTGGCACCATTATCCTTATTTTTATTTTCATACCTATTTAATCTGCTGCTTATTGCCTAGGTGCTCAAGTGCGGCTTCAAGGACAAGCAGAAGCAAGTATGTAATAAACGGGCGTGTTCAGAGCCTTGGCGGTATCTTCGTGTGTTTCTGCTATCCGCTACAAGTATCACGTAATCTTCTCACTCTCGATCTAGACTTGAGCGATCGTCAGAAGAAATTGAACATTTGTAAGGATTGGACACGCTTGTTCAAGAGCGATGGCCTTATCACCAAGGTTTTTATGAATCCACCAATGCCCCGGCTGTTATTAAAGTTCCTAAGACACACTTAAATTCATATTGTACATTTGATGAACTTAATGTAATATGCAGTGTGTCGTCCAAAGGTGTTACGGAATGTTTTATTTGTATCAATAGCTTTGAAAAGATAACAAGACTGTGAGCTAATGTTAAAATTACTAAGATACAACATGTAAATACAATTAAAATAAACTCCACAAGTATTTTGGTTTTTAAATAAAAGATAATCATCAGTCCTCTAAATTACAAGCTACTTTATTAACATCAATTTTATTTACAATCCTACATACACATTTGAAAATCTCATTTTACTTTGATTGCTGCTCGTAGTCTAGCACTACGGCTCCTAGGATTTCTATCTACCTCTTCCTCTGTTGGTACTTCTACATGTTTATTGATGGCCCGCCATGGGGTATCCAAGAACTTATCTATGGTGTCCTGATTTTGTACTAGAGTAGGACTCAAGTATTTCAGTGGGATAGGATTGGCAACTTCATTAATTATATTGCCTGCAATATGACGCTTCACTATGGTATCTTCTAAAGAATGGAAACATATTGTCACTAATCTTCCATTGATCTTCAAGTAATATTTTGCGAGTACCATTCCATAATTTAATTCATTCAACTCATTGTTTACAAAGATGCGTAATGCTTGGAATACTTTTGTGGCATTTGATTGAGGCCTCTGTAGTTTGTCTAATCGTACCTCATCCGGACAACAGGAATTGACAAGGTCTACTAATTCCTCGGTGGTCTCAATATTTTTGATCATGTATCTAGCTTGTATGATAGTTTGTGCAATTTTTGCTGCTTTCTTCTCTTCACCATAAATTTTAAATATTTTGTAAAGTTCATTCTCGTTGGCTGTTGCTAACACTTCTCTTGCTGTAATTTGATTTGGATCTCTACCTGCATCCATTCGCATATCTAAGTAGCCATTTTTGCTGATGGAAAAGCCTCTTTCCCCTGTATCTAACTGCATTGAAGAACATCCAAAATCAAATAGTATGCCATCTATAGACAACTGTTTTATTTCTTTGGCTTTTAAAAGTGAAGGGAGTTCACTAAATCTGCCTAATAAAGGTATCACTCTATTGGGATATTTTTCTGCTAGTTTTTGAGCCTTTTCATATGCCACAGGATCTCTATCTAATGTTATTAGTCTACAATCAGCTGATTCTAAGATTTTTATAGAGTGCCCACCAGCACCAAATGTCATATCAATATACAGTTCATTGTCTTTAGGATTTAAATACTTTATGGCTTCATTTAGCATCACCGGAGTATGGTCTTTGTATTGAACGTGTTCTGTGGACAATCTTCGGCAATTGACTGTCCTGTACAAGTGTCTGATCTGTCTAAAAATCATTTTTTATCCCTGCTGAATATTTTACTAAAGAAGCCCTTATTTTCCTCCTTTAAATACTCAAGTACTTCGTCAGATAGAATAAGGTTACACTCTTCGGTGCTTAGACCTGTCGCTGTACTGCTGTGCCTCCGTTTATACTTGTTTTTGTAATGATTATCGGCCAATTTGTTCAGTGAGTTGTACTGTCGGTTACAAAGATCCGAATCTAAATCTCGCTTATTTGTGACTTCAAATGCAACTTTCACCTTATCTCTGATAAATTTCCCAAGATCTCTGTAAAGAAACAGCAGTAATTAAATATTTTTAAAATAGAACTAAGTCTAGCTTAACCTAACATTTTATACAACTTACCGTTCACCTTTAGTGCTATCAGCAGGCCACTTAGCTAGAAGTTTAACGAATTTCTTGTACTGAGTAGTCATAGCTAATTATTCAAAATAGCATTTTTCTATTTTAACTCTTATTTTACTTTATTTAGTAAAATCTACACTACAAAAGTGAGAATTGAAACGATTTGTCAATGTTAGGTCAATTATTTTGAAAGTAATCAATTCGTGTAGAAATACAGTTACCAGCTATTGAAAGATAGGAATGTTTTTATAGAATTATAAATAGATATTCTTGTAGTATTCTATTTCTTATTCATCTATATACAAAAGTCCAATACTAATTATAATTTCTTAATATTGAAGACTAAAATAAATATTGCACAATAGTATACAATAACTATGATTGCATCATTTCGTATAATAAATGTTGTAAACATGATATACTGTCCGTGCAAACAAGTTTACTACTCGCCCACTGACCTCTATAACACTCCCTGGACAGGCAATCGCAACTAAAAAGTGATTAGTTAGTATTAACTCTCTCACTCTTGACTGAGTATTTCTGGAACTAATACTAGCGACAAACAACATTGACTTATTCACGTAATTTTCTATAATAAACCTCAAACTAAGTAATATTTACTTCAATGGTAAGCGGTTATTATAGCCTATGATAGCGAGAGGTATCACTTAAGTTTTGCTGATGCTAGGGCAAAGAAATTAAATGAGACGAAAGGAAAGGAATAGGATAGTTACATAATAATAATAATAATAACTTTATTTACACAAAAATGATTGTAGGGTTTTTACGATACTAGGTTACATCGATAGTATAATTTCTATATGTATAATTCCTTGATAGTATAAGATCTACAATTTCGTGGGAGGTTAGGTTTCCTAGATAGACTACAGGATAGCCTGTATTTAGGAGACACAGTTTCGATCCCCTAGTATTATGTTTAAATATAACGTGTAGATATTATATTTATGCTAAGTGCGTTAGTTTGTGTAAATAGTTATAAATTAGAACATACAATATTTGAAAGAAAATAAACATTTTTGAGCGTGTAGTGTTGTATGGTACCGTGTTCGTTCGTACGAGTGTGTGGATCTGTTTGTGTGAGTGCGTGTGCGTGTGTGTATGTGTGTAAGTGGGGGTGTGCGTGTGTCTGTGTGCGCGTCTGTTTGTGCGGCGCGCGCGCGCGCGTTTGTGTGTGTATGTCCGCGCGCGCGCGTTTGGGTGTGTGCGCGCGTGTGTGTGCGTGTGTGTTTGTATGTGCGCGCGTGTGTCTGTGTGTGTGTATGTGCAGTAGATGATGTGTGCAGAATGTGATTGCCGATAAGGTATTCTACAGTGTTGTAGTAGCTATGAGTAAGATACATATATTGTTGTCTTACATTAAGCATGTTACAGGCCTTATACAATTCTGTAGTTGGAAACAAGATTGGTCGAAATGCAGCGACTTTAAGTATTGCTCTGTGCGCGATCTCTACAGATTTTAAAGTTGTTTTCGAAGCACCTCCCCAGCAAGAAATACAATAAATTAGGAGCGATAGGCACAGTGCAAAGTACACATTTCGAACAATTGTAATGTTTGCTACATGTCGTAACGTTTTAAAGATGAAAATCAACTTGCTAAGTTTTGTAGAGGAAGAGAAGAACAGAAGTGAGCTTATATGGTCAAGGAGATATTGGGTCATAAAAAAAAAGTCATAAAGTTTGTTTTGTTGGTGTTTAGGTTTAGACTGTGACTGAAAAGCTATCTTAGAGCAGAATTGAATCCATCATGGGCGGTGGCTTGAAGTTGTGGTCATGAATTAGAGCAAAATGTAAGGGCAGTATCATCAGCAAAGGAAACGATTCTAGCATTAGGTATATTGAGATTGCAAAGGTCGTTGATAAACACAAGAAATAAAGTTGGGCCTAGTATACTACCTTGGAGCACGCCGTATTGGATGGGAAGCACGTCGATGTGGTAGTTATCGATAGTAACAAACTGTGAACGACTTGTGAGATATTTTTTGAATAAATTGAGTGTTCCTCCCCTGACACCTACACCTTCTAACTTGATCAAAAAGATTGAAATGGAAACTGTCGAATGCTTTTGCCAAATCTAGGAATATAGTTAGAACTTTCTTATGTTTATCTAGATTGTCTACTTAGTGGTCGACAAAGTCATGGACTGTGTCACAAGTAGTTTCGTCGAAAACCAAATTAGTGTGGTGATAATAGATTGAAATGTTCTAAGTAGTTAATCAATCTTTTGTTTATTAAGCGTTCGAGAATTTTTGACAGAGCACTGAGAACAGCTATGGGTCGGTAGTGGTTCGCCAGGTTCCCATCACCACCCTTAAAGAAAGGATAAATCATTGCTTTTTTAAAAGAAGTCGGGAATGTAGCCGTTTCGAAGCAAAGGTTGAAAATGTGGCATAATATTGATGCACGTGTGCGGGCGTATCGTTTTAAAAACATAGGAGAAATCCCATCACAGCCGGTCGTTAGATCTCAGCGAACTTATAGTGATTACAATCTCGTCAGGGTCTGTATGTTCAAGAACAAAGGATTGAACAAAGGGTCTGAGGGTATGGAGTGTTGATGTGTGTGGGAGTGTTAGGTTGACGTTTAAATCATCTGCAAGTTTCTTAGCAATATTTACAAAGAACTTATTTGTCTCGTTGCAGGACTGAATTGGTGTTGTTGAATGAGATAACAGTTGAGAAGAGTGTTGTTTTACCTTTGTAGTGTTTGTTATTGTTCTGATTTTTACCCAGAGCTTTTTAGGGTTGTTTATAGTCTTGTTTAATTCTTGACTGTCTAATTGTTTTTTTGCCTTTTTTAATAAAGCTGAGCAAAAATTTAAAATCATACTTCAACCAACCACTTTAAAACAGCTATTAAAATTTAAATAAAATGGTTGATTTTTGCCGATTATTGTTCTTATTGTTCAAACACAAGAGAGAGGATCGGTGGTCAGTCACCGTTGTTTCGTAGACTAGGGTAAGGGCTTTGGTCTTGGTACGTAGGATACTTATATGAGCTACCGGATCTTTATAGTAGACTTACCATATATGTATATGTATAAGTTCAGCAGTAAATCTATTCACATTTCAAACCATCTGAGTTTGTCCCAGAAGTTAGGCACTTTTAAAACGTTGTTTAACCTTAAAATATATATAGCTTTAATTTAAGAAGGTCATATCGAATTTTATCTACGACGAAGATGTTGGCTGAGGTGTATTACACCAATATTTTGCTAGCTATGTTTTTTGTTCGAAATAGAGGGCGAATCTATTACTAGAACTACTTGACTCACAGTGCGTTATGTTTGTCTTTCAGAAAAGTTTTATCTGAGCCGGTAATCGAGCCCAAGACGTTATGATCTGCATTTCATTCAAGCAGTCTTATATGCTGTCTCGTGGTGATTGCGTTCGCTACAACCTTGATCACATAAAGTACGAGTCCTTGATTTTCTTTACTGAATATTGGGTGCGGATGTGTGTAAAAACCTAGGATGATGATAATGAATTTTGACCCTTTGTTTGTGACCATTCTATCTTTTCAATCCCCAAGCCCATTTGCAATGCGAAAATAGCCGTTCTTGTTCTCTGTCCCATTACGCTAGGTAGCGGCTGGGTTCGGGCCATCACGCCCGACGGATGTAACCGGACCCACTACTCAGGCAGAAACGTGGGCCACAGTCGTCCGGAAGAAGCCCAAGAAGAAGAGCGGCCAAGCCACTGCTGCTCCTGTAGTGGTCCCTGTGGCCAAAAAGAATACGTCGGTACTGAAAGTACCTAAGGGGCAGAAGACGGCGGCGGTAATTCTGTCACTGGACTCAGAAGCGGAGCGCAAAGGCGTCACTTACGCCGACATATTGACGCGGGCCGAAAATGCCATAAACTTATCGGAGTTTGGCATCGGCGAGGGACTCCGTGTCCGAAAGGGGGCCACTGGCTCAAGGGTCCTACAGCTGCCGAAGACGCAGACCCCAGAGCTGACAAGCCGTCTGGCTGAAAAGATTCGGGTCGCTCTCGACGGAGTGGCGAAAGTCGCGGTCCCCACAGAGACTGCTGATATCCGGCTCACCGGGCTCAACGATTCCGTCACACCCGAAAAGGTAGTGGCAGCAGTGGTTCGGGCAACTAAATGTCCCGAATCTACAGTCAAGCCCGCGGAAATCCGGCCGGGCCCTATGGGCATGGGCATGCTCAAGCTGAGGTGCCCGGTCGATGCCGCCAAAATATTGGTTGAGTCGGGTCGGCTCCTCGTCGTTGAAGAAAACCTCGGTAAAAAATAACAAGTAGGGGCCCGTAAGGCCAGGGCAGGCCTAGGTAGGTAGGGTGGTAGGATTAGGTTAGGTATATATATATGTATGTATATATATGTATATATATATGTATGTATATATATATATATATATATATTTAGGGTTGTTAGGTTAGGTTTAGTTAGGGTTTTAGGTTGTAGGGGCCCGTTAGGGTGGTAGGATTAGGTTAGGGTTAGGTTTTGTTAGGTTACCTACTTACCTAGGTAGTTTAGGTCTAGGTGTAGGCGTCCTGCCCAGGTAGGCGGTTTTGGGGTGTTGGGGCGGGTGGATTGGTCCAACATGGACCCCCATCCGGCCCAACATGGGGGGATAGAGGAAGACAACCTCTCTAAAAAATCACCAGTAGGGCCTGTAAGGCCCGGGCGGGAGCACATAGGGGAGGGGAAACCCAACCCTGCTCCAATCAAATCGTTACCCGTTGAGTGTCGTTGATCACGTCTAGCGGCTCAACGGGACCGAGGGGCTTGCCTTAGTTGGCCGGCCCGCGAGAAGGAAAACTCACACCACCCAACAGCGAAGTTGTAAAAACCTCTGGGTACCTGCCGTCCCCCAGCAGTATGTAGGCCTTCCCCCGGAATGAGCGTCACCCGGGGGTCGAGTTTAGATCGTCTCCAATCGTGGGAACAACATGGCAAATTTAAACTCAAGCAATCCCGAAGAGAAGGAGAAGAGGACGGAGGAGCGCGGAGCGCCTTTGCGCGACTCCAAAGGGCGCTTTAAGTGCCCTTTACGACCTCGCGCCAGCGATGGTGGACCTAGCACGTCGACGCCTGACGGAAGCCGGAGGAGCTCCGTCAGCGTCGAGTCCGGGTCCGAGGCGGGCTCTGGTGGCAAGAAAGCGGGAGGCTTCCGCGAAGCGCCGGAAGACAACGCATCCCGTGCCGTCGCACTCGTGCTCAGACACGGAGGTGGAGGTGGTGGAGGGGATGCCCTGTCGAGGAAGGGCTGGTTCCCCGATGCCGCCTCCCTCCACGAGGAGGCTCCCCGGGCAGCCTTTACCTGCCCGTCAGGATGCCCCGAAGACGGTTGAGGTCCCGGATGCGTCCCCCTCGGCTGGGGACTTGGTTGCCCACCTCAGGCAACGGTTTGAGGCTGGCGCCGAGACCGTCTTGAGGGTGGCGGCACGGTCCGGCAACCTGAAGGGGGGGTTCGTCCGGGACCTAAAAAATGCCACGGAGGATATGAGGGAGGCCTTCTTCCACCTGTGGGGACAGACTTCCTCCGACCTTCAGAGGCGCTGGAGGTCGGAGAATGAGGGGCTGCATAGGCAGCTGGCGGAGCTCCGAGCGGAGGTGACGGCCATGAAGGCGGCCGCTGCCGCTGCCGCTCGGACCAACGCCGCCAAGACGCCCTCGGCCGCCGCCGTGGCGCCTGCCGGGAGGCCGCGGGAGGAGTTCCCACCCCTCCCGCGGCGCCCAGCACGGCCCCTCACTCCCGCGGAGGACCGGCGTCCCGCCTGGGCGGACGAACTTATGCGGGCCACGGTGGCTCAGGCGCGCAACGTGGTTGATGCGTGCCTGGCCAACTATGGCCTCACGCCCGTCCCTACCCTGGGCCCTCCGCTCGGGGGCCGCCCCCGGATGGTCGGAGGCACGCCGGCTGGCCCGGCGCCCTCCGGCCCACAAGTTGCGCGGCAGACATCTGCCCCCACACCATCGGCCTCCTCTTCTAAGGGGAAGGGGAAGGGCAAGGGGAGGGCGACCGCCACTGTGGCGCCGCGGCGCCCCGCCTCCCAGCCCCAACCCCCCCCGGTGGCCTCTTCTTCGGCTGAGCAGCCGTGGACAGAGGTCGTCGGGAAGAAGAGGAGGAAGAAGAAGAAGAAGAAGGCCTCCCGGGCTATCCCGGCCCCCAGCCAAAAGAGGGGCCTCCGCCCGGCCGACTTGCGCTCCCCGCGCTCCACCGCCATTGTGGTGGAGCTGACAGAGGAGGGGCTCCGGCAGGGCGGCAGCTATGCGGGCGTCCTCCGGCAGGCCACTCAGGCTATGAGAGATAATCTCGCCGAGATGGGCCTCGCCGGAGGCGTCCACTTTAAGGTTGCCGCCACTGGGGCCAGAATTCTGGAGGTCCCAGGTGCCACCTCCGGCGACAAGGCGGACAGGGTAGCGGATAAACTCCGCTCCCTGTTCTCGCCTGAGGAGGTCAAGATCTCCCGCCCGGTGAAGTCCGCAGAAATGCGAGTAACCGGGCTGGACGACTCGGCCTCCTCCGAGGATGTCGCCGCTGCGTTGGCACAAGCCGGAGCCTGCCCCCTGGCGCAGGTCAGAGTGGGGGAGATGCGCCGCGGTGAGAGTGGCTTGTGCACGGTGGTGGTGCGCTGCCCCATCGCCGTGGCGAAGAAGGTGGCGGCCGGCCGTTTGCTGGTCGGGATGGTCTCGGCTCAGGTGAATCTCCTGGAGCCGAGGCCTAGGCGGTGCTACCGCTGCCTCGAACCGGGGCACGTGAGGCAGCAATGCACCGCCGAAACTGACCGCAGCGATCTCTGCTATCGCTGCGGTCAGCCCGGCCACAAGGCCGCCGCCTGCTCCGCCGCAAAACCTTCCTGCAGCCTCTGTTCTGCTGCAGGAAAGCCGGCGGAGCACCGGATGGTGGTTCGGTGGGGAGCAAGATTTGCTCCCCACCGAAACGACGTAGGGCCAGAGGGGCGGTCGCCGGGACTCCGGCCGCCCCGGCCCCGTCCCAAGCAGGGAGCAGTACGGAGGCGATGGACACGTAATTAATTATGGCCCATCGCCTCCTACAGGTGAATATTAACCACTCCGCCAGGGCGCAGGATATTTTGCTGCAGCACATGGCGGAGTGGTTAATAGACATCGCCGTGGTCGCCGAGCCTTACTGCGTCCCCAGCCGACACAACTGGTTTGGGGACCTCGGGGGCTCGGCGGCCATTGTCTCGTCCGGACCCTCGCTCCTGGTGATGACAGACAGGGGCGAGGGGTATGTATGTGTTGATTGGGAGGGAACCGTCCTGATCGGGGTGTACTTCTCTCCGAACCGGCGCCTCGCCGAGTTTGAGCAATTTTTGGGCGCGGTGGGGGCCCTTATTAACCGGTACCCATCGCGTCCGATCGTGGTGGCGGGGGACTTCAATGCCAAATCAACGGCTTGGGGATCCCCTGTCACCGACGCTCGCGGCGACGCGCTGGAGGAGTGGGCGATTGCGACCGGTCTCGTGGTTCTTAACCGGGGATCGGTCGCCACGTGCGTGCGCTGGCAGGGCGAGTCCATTGTGGACATCTCGTTCGCAAGCCCTGCCGTAGCGCGCCGCGTCCGGGACTGGCAAGTGCTGGTCGAGGCGGAGTCACTGTCGGACCACCGTTACGTGCGGTTCGACATCTCCGCCTCGCCGGCGATCCCGGACGATCGCCCGAGGAGAGGGCACACCCCGTCGTACCCACGATGGGCGTTGAAACGTCTCGACGTAGACGTGCTGGTGGAAGCCTCCATCGTCCAGGCCTGGACCCCGATGGGTGATGGGCCTGTGGAGGTTGAGTCGGAGGCGGAGTGGTTCCGGGGCGCGATGACGCGGATTTGCGACGCGTCGATGCCCCGGGCCAGTGCTCGACCTCCTAGGCGTCAGGTGTACTGGTGGTCTGACGACATCAGTCAAAAACGCGCCGCGTGCATCGCGGCGCGTCGCCAGTACACTAGGTACCGCCGACGGAGGCGGTACCGTGACCCGACCGTGGAGGCACGGCTGCGGGGCGAATACTTACAGCGGAAGTACGCCCTGCAGTCCGCCATCAGTGAGGCCAAAGCCCAAAGATGGGAAGAGTTCCTGGGGACTCTCGAGGCAGATCCGTGGGGCCGCCCGTACAAGGCGGTCAGGGGCAAGTTGCGCCCCTGGGCCCCACCGGTCACCGAGAGTCTCCAGCCCCGGCAATTAGAGGAGGTGGTCTCCGCTCTCTTTCCTTCGAGAGCGGAGCACACGCCTCCCGAAATGGCGCCGCCCGATATTGAGGAGGGCGGTGCCGATGCCGGGGCGCCAGAGGTAACAATGGCGGAGCTCGGCGCGGCAATGGTTCGGCTCCGGGGCAAAAACACTGCCCCGGGGCCGGACGGAATTCCTGGCCGCGCCTGGGTTTTGGCCTACGACGCCCTAGGGGACCGGCTCCTCAGGCTGTTTAGCGCCTGTTTGGAGTCGGGACGGTTCCCCTCCATGTGGAAGACGGGTAAGCTGGTCCTCCTTAGAAAGGAGGGCCGCCCCGCGGACTCTCCCTCCGCGTACCGCCCCATTGTGCTGTTGGATGAGGTGGGCAAGCTCTTTGAGCGTGTAGTGGTTGCCCGCCTCTCCAAGCGGGTGGGCCCCGACTTGTCCGAACTGCAGTTCGGATTCCGAGAGGGCCGATCGACGATTGACGCGATCAGTCGCGTCAAGGCCCTCTCGGATGAGGCGGTCGCCTCGCGCGGGGTGGTGTTGGCGGTGTCCTTGGACATCGCCAACGCGTTCAACACCCTGCCGTGGGCGACTATTAGGGAGGCGCTCCGATTTCATGGAGTGCCTCCCTACCTGCGCCGAATAGTTGGGGACTACCTGCACCAGAGAAGTGTATTCTGTGTGGGGCGGAACGGAGAGACGTTCCGGAGGGAGGTGTCGTGCGGTGTTCCGCAGGGTTCCGTTCTTGGACCGATCCTGTGGAACATCGGCTACGACTGGGTTCTGCGGGGCGCCCTGCCCCCGGGCGTCGGCGTAACTTGTTACGCCGACGACACGCTGGTCACGGCCCGGGGAGAGGATTACGGGGCAGCTGCCCGTCTTGCCACGGCAGGGGTGGCCCTGGTTGTCGGTAGAATTAGGATGTTGGGACTGGAGGTGGCGCTGGAAAAGTCCGAGGCCCTGTTATTTCATGGGCCTCGGCGGGCGCCGCCACCAGATGCCCACATCATAGTTGGAGGGGTCCGCATCGGGGTGGAGCCGAGTATGAAATACTTGGGGCTCCACCTCGACGGCCGCTGGAACTTTCGCGTCCATTTTAGCCGCCTGGCCCCCCGGTTGATGTCGGCGGCGGGAGCGCTTAGCTCTCTGCTGCCGAATATCGGGGGGCCGAGTGTCGTCTGCCGCCGCCTCTATTTGGGGGTGGTGCGGTCGATGGCCCTTTACGGGTCGCCCATTTGGGCCGGCGCCCTCGATCGCCGAAACATCGCCCTCTTGAGGAAACCTCAGAGGGCGATGGCGATCAGGGTGTCGCGGGCGTACCACACCGTCTCCTTTGAGGCGGCGTGCGTCCTGGCGGCATCGCCGCCCTGGGATTTGGAGGCGGAGGTCCAAGCGTCGGTGTATCACTGGCGCGTGGACCTCCGGCTCCATGGTGAGGAACCCACTCACGGGGCGGTGGAGACGCGAAGGTCCCAGGCTCGACTGGTCCTCGAGGCCAAGTGGGAGGAGCGACTGGCCCAGCCCCGCTACGGGGTGAGGACAGTCGAGGCTGTCCGTCCGGTGCTAAGGCAATGGACGGACAGACGGCGCGGACCGCTCACCTACCGGCTTACTCAGGTGCTCTCCGGACACGGCTGTTTCGGAGAGTACCTGTAGCCGGTAGGGAGCCGACAACCAGGTGACACCACTGCGAGGAGTGCGACCGGGACACGGCGCAGCACATGCTGGAGGAGTGTCTGGCGTGGGCCGAGGAGCGCTGTGCCCTGGTCGCCGTGATTGGCCCCGACCTCTCGTTGCCGACCGTCGTATCCATGATGGTCGGCGACGACAGGTGCTGGGGTGCAATGAGGTCCTTCTGCGAGGCTGTCATCTCGCAGAAGGAGGCGGCGGAGCGGGGGCGTGAGGAAGATCCTTACGCCCCGGACATCCGCCGCCGGAGGAGGGGGCGCAGGAGACGCGCTTATGTCGCTCTCCTGCCCCCCACCTAAGGGTTCTGGGTGGCAAGGCCTCAGGGGACCCTGCCACCCGTGAGTAAGAACCCATAGAGGGCGCGCGCGGTGTTCCCGCGCGCCTTCTAACGTCGAAAGGGGAGAGCGGTGAAATTGCTCTCCCCCGGGGACGAGAGGAGGTCGGGTCCTATCGACCCGGCCGGCACCCACACGGGGGGGCCTGCTATGGATGAATCTTTTTAGACTCCCAACTGGCCCCCCCCATTGGGTGAGAGAGGGAACACCCCAGGTTTTTTTAGTGGGTATACCAGCAGTAGGCTGGTGAGTCCCACACGCCCCGCCGGTGCCGTCCCCTAGCCGGCGGGTAGTGCATCAAGCATTTTTTCCTGGGTATCAAAAAAAAAAAAAAAAAAAAAGGGTGCGGCCCCTAGAACAGATGCCCCTGCGCTGTTTCGGGTGCCAGGCGCTGGGGCATACGCGCCCTGTCTGCCCTGCGGGGGTGGATCGGTCGCGCCTCTGTTTCAGGTGTGGTTGCGAGGGTCACAAAGCCGCGCAGTGTGACAAAGCACCCAGGTGTGTTGTGTGTGCCGCGGCCGGAAGGCCGTCGGATCACGTCATGGGGACGCGGGCGTGTAAGCCCCCGAAGATCAGAGGAGGCGCTGGCCAAGGCTCGCAGATCACGCCAAGGGCGAACACCGCCAGGGTGGGAGAGGGATCCGCAATGGAAACATGACCAGTCGGCCTTGTGGATTCCTCCAGGCGAACGTCAACCACTCCGCCGGTGCTCAGGACCTGTTAATACAGTCTGTGATGTATGTTCAGATACTACATACTATGTACTACTACTACTTATAATATTACTCTTATGTTACTCATTTATTGGTTAATCTATGTATCATTTATATTCGATGTTATAAGAAATATAACTCAGTATTATTCGGGCACTCGTTGTTTTCATTACCTCCAACACCCCACCGTACATGGCGACCCTGCCAGCGGAATCTTCCAGTGCGCCGCGAATTTGATACCATCCCGTATAAGGACGTAGATCATCTCGAAGGTTCGGACTATTTTGTGACAATGGCGAGAGTGCAATTTTGTTTGTTTTACGGACAGTACGTGCGCGCTAAGATCGTTTTCGAAAATGGGAAAAAATCAGTCTAAGGAGGAAACCGTCATCGTACAAAATGCGGCTGCTGGGGATAACAAATCCACTACAGAAGAAATCCGTTTCCATATGACTACCACCAATATTATATTATCTATTATCCTGCTGATCGTTTTACTTGGTGTGTTATTCTTCGTGTACAGGCTTTATAGAAGATGCCATGTAAAATGGATAAATAGAGAGATTTATCGAACGACCATGAGGAGATCGCTTTTTCGGCGACAAATACAAGCGGCACCCCCGGACAATCCGAGACATTATCCAGAAGTTGATGTAGAGTGCGGTAAAATATAGAAAAAAAAAAAAATATGTGCGTGCGTAAAAATAAAGAAAAAGTAGTGCGTTAAAATGCGTTGAAAAGTGCGATAAATGTGCGTAATATCCAAATATATATAATATGCGCGGAAAGTGTATCAAATGTGCGTATAAATAGTTTTAGAGCAAATATTTAATCATCGTAATCGTAAATATACTCGTAATTGTTTTCGTTTTGCATCGTGTCGCGTGACCGTGAACTTTATCGAATGCAGTGACATACCATATTCGGAAGATGTGCAGATTGAACTTTGGACTCTGCTGTTAATTGCGCTCTCTAATGATAGTTACATGGTAAAATGAATTTATACTAATGTTTTGCTGTATTTCACAGGTACATAATTGTATAACTTTTTTCTACGTTATGGTGGTAAGTTATGGACATTATTTTAACACTTTATGAGAGTTTAAAGAAAATTAGAGAGTATTTAATTAAGATTGGACCGAAACGAAGGTCAGGAAAAATATTAGAAACTAAATTAAATGAGGCTCGTGTCATTTATGAACAGTATGAGGCTTGGTTGATAGATTTTAAGGATAAAGTTTTAAATAAATATTATAATAAAGAAGATATTTTATTGATAGAAAATTATTGTCGTAAATTTTTAGATTTACGTGAACAGATTTTATTGTTGTGTCGAACTGATAAATCCGAATTCGTATCAAATATGTCGTCTTTTGATTTAAAAACTGCTTTAAATCTTTTGCCTATTATGACCGACGAAGAGTCGAATACAAAACAGTTAATAGATAATATAGAATATTATGATAGTATTTTAAAAGATAGTGCATGTAAACAGAATTTAATTAATTTCATTTTAAAGAGCCGATTGTCTCAAGAAGCTAAGTTAAAGATGAAATTAAAATACGATACAATTAATGATTTAGTTAAAGATATGAGAGATGTGTTATTGTGTAAGAAAGCTGCAACGGCTATTCAAAATAAATTACAGAAATTTAGACAAAATGACATGTCTATTGCAGATTATGGTAAAGAAATTACAAAATTATTTGTGGATCTTACAATTTCTCAAGCAGAAGGCAATGATCAATGTTATACAATTTTAAAACCTCACAATGAAAAAATGGCAATCAAACAGTTTGCCGACGGCCTGAGAAATCGTAGATTAAGCACTATTATTTCCGCCCGCAATTATAGCTCTTTGAAGGATGCTGTCCAAGCTGCTCAGGAGGAGGAGACTTCACCAGCCACGACATCAGGAGAAATTTTAGGTATGTACAAACGATCATACAATAATAATTTTAATTATAATAGAGGTCGTGCGAGCTACTATAGAGGACAACGTAGAGGTCACAGTAATTTTTCGTCATACAGAGGACAAACACGAGGACGAGGTCAGTGGATGCAGTCTGGTACTCGAGGGCAGTGGACTCGAGGTAGAGCTGATGGATATAAGCAGCAGAGAGGTAAATTTCAATTTTCAAACAGAAATCAAGGGATACGTAATATTAATATGATTGATAAATCGGAAGATGTTACAGAATGTAAAGAAACATCAAACCAGTTTTTTCGTGACCAATAGCGAGAATTTTATTTTTGCTAATAATAGTAATTGTTACATATCTTTGTGTTCATCAATTAATCGTGGAAAAAACCATTACTTTCTAGTAGATTCTGGAGCATCGTTGTCAGCGTGTAATTATAAACATACACTCGAACATAACATTCCAATCCATAAAGACAACATAACCATAAATGGATTAGGAGGCAAAGTCCAAGCAATAGGATACGTGTTTTTACCTTTAGCTATAGGTAATCAAAGTATAAGCCACAAGTTTTATGTTTTTGATAACTTACCAATCAAGGCAAGTGGTATTTTAGGGCGTGACTTTTTAAACAAGTACAAAGCACAATTAGATTTTCATAGAAATATTTTAACGTTGTATATTGCCACAACACCTATTTGTTTGTCAATATTAAATTCATGTAATGTTGTTTTTAATATACCTGCTAGATGTGAATCCATACATTATATACATACAAATTTTATTGAAGATTGTGTAGTTTCATCTAAAGAAATAAAGGAAGGTGTATTTTTAGCAAGTTCTATAGCTACTCCTAAGAATGGTTTGATACCAATTCGTATATTAAATGTTACTGAAAATAATGTTTCTTTGACAGATTTAGAGCCTAAAATTGAGAAACTTTGTGAATTCGATATTTGTTCATTTGACAAAACGAAAAATAATTCAGATAGAGTTAAAAAATTATTACCTTTAATAAAATTAGACCATTTAAATATCGAAGAACAGAATACTATTGAAAGCATTTGTGCAAAATATGCTGATATATTTTATTTACCAGGAGACAAACTAACCACTACAGATATATACACACATAATATTACTGTAAAACCTAATTCAAATCCAGTATTTTCCAAACAATATAGATTACCTGTTTCCCAAAAAGATGAAATTAAACGTCAAATAAATAAAATGTTACATGAAGGTATAATAGAACCTAGCAAAAGCGATTGGTCGAGCCCAATATTATTAGTGCCTAAAAAATCTAGTACAACAGCAGATAAGAAATGGAGACTAGTAATTGATTACCGAAAACTAAATAACTGTATAGAAGATGATAAGTTTCCATTACCGGATATAACTGAAATTTTAGAATCTTTAACTGGCAGCATTTATTTTACGCATCTAGATTTACACCAAGGTTATTATAATGTCAAATTAGATGAAAACAGTAGAAAATTTACATCATTTTATTCAGGGCAATACCAAATGACACGTATGCCAATGGGTTTGAAAACCAGTCCTAGTTCATTTTCTAGGATGATAACAATGGCAATGGCAGGATTAAATTATGATAAATGTTTAGTTTATTTAGATGATCTTATCGTGTTTGGACGAAATTTATTTTCCCATAATAAAAATTTGCAAGAGGTATTTGAAAGACTGAGGTCAGTAAACTTAAAATTAAATCCAGCTAAATGTGACTTTCTGAAGAAACAAATTTTGTATCTGGGACATGTTATTTCAAGTGATGGCATAAAGCCTGACCCTGAAAAAATAAGTACAGTAAAGAATTATCCGTGCCCTACAAGCACTGACGAGGTTAAAAGATTCGTAGCGTTCACAAATTACTACAGAAAATTCATACCCAAATTTGCAGAAATTACATATCCATTAAATAAATTAACAAGAAAAGGTGTCTCTTTTGAATGGAATCGTGAATGTCAAAAGTCATTTGAAATATTAAAACAACGTTTAATAGAACCGCCTATATTACAATATCCTGATTTTTCTGAGACTAATAAATTCATAGTACAAACTGATGCGTCAAATAATGCTGTAGGAGCAATTTTGTCTAATGTAAATGGTCGACCAATAGCTTATGCAAGCAGAACGTTAAACAAAGGTGAAAAGAACTACCCAGTTATAGAAAAAGAACTTCTTGCCATCGTTTGGGCTATAAAATATTTTCGACCGTATTTGTACGGCCGACCTTTTAAAATACTTACAGACCACAAACCATTAGTCTACTTATTTAATATGAAAGACCCTTCAAGTCGACTAATGAAATTTAGAATTGCATTAGAAGAATATAATTTTGAGGTAGAATATGTCAAGGGTTCTGACAATACAGCTGCAGATGCACTGTCAAGAATTACCATAGAAGATTTAAAAGAAATGCATGAAAGTGTAGTAAATGTATTAACAAGGACACAAGCAAAAAGACAGAATGAAATTGATTCGACGGTGGATATGGTACCCACTGACTCAAGGAATGCGCAACCAAGAGTTGTGAGTACTCATATCAAACCGAAAGAATCAGTTGAATTGAGATTTATAAATGCCAATGGTTTAAGAAATTTAAGAAAAATAAGAAATATTACGAAAGAAAATGAAATATTATGTTATGTTGAATGTGAAAAAACTATATATGTAAAATTCCTAAATTCTCAATCACAAATGACGCGAGACGCATTTGTGAGAGAACTAGATAATTTTTGCATTGAATTAAAACTAGAAGAAATATACATATTAAAAAGTAAAGATAATGATGTTTTTATAAAGAAGTTATTAGAAGAAATAAAAAGTAGGAAAGATAGATTAGGACCACGTATATGTATTTTGAGTGATGTTGAAAGAATTGATAATAAAGACGATAAGCGAGTTATTTTAAATGACTTCCATCTCCTACCTAGTAGTGGCCATGCTGGTATGAGACGGATGTCGAACAATATAAAGAAATATTATTATTGGCCTGGTATCGATAAAGATGTTGAGAAATTTGTAAAGCGTTGTGATAAATGCCAGCGTCAAAAGTATTCATTACCTAAGAAAGAACCTATGATTATAACTAGTACAGCTAATTCTTCATTTGAAAAGGTGTATTTAGATCTTGTTGGTCCATTAGAAACTGATAGTAATAATTATTCATACATTCTAACATTACAGTGTGAATTAACAAAATATGTTGAGGCCTATCCCTTAATTTCTAAAAAATCTGAAGAAGTAGCGAGCTCATTTGTTGATAATTTTATCCTTAGGTATGGAGTGCCTAAAGAAATAGCCACAGACAGGGGAAAGGAATTTATGTCAGAAATATTTCAAGAGGTTTGTAAATTACTTAATATTAAACAGCTTAATTCAACAGCATATCATCATCAATCAATAGGAGCTCTGGAAGTAACACATAAAAATTTGAATGCGTTTTTACGTATTCAAACGGATAACCATCCTGAATTGTGGGGTAAGTGGATTCCTTATTGGTGTTTCGCTTACAACACAACGGTACATTCGGAGACAGGATTTACACCATATGAATTAATATTTGGTAAGAAATGTAGTCTACCCAGTAACTTATCAAAAAATTTAGATCCATTATATAATTTTGAAAGCTATCCTTGCGAATTAAAATACCGTTTGCAACTTTCCCAAAAAGAGGCTAAAAATAACTTGTTAAAAAGTAAGTTAAATAGGAAAATGAAATACGATAAATATGTAAACCCAGTAAGCTATAAGGAAAACGATATGATTCTTGTAAAAAATGAAGCACCTAGTAATAAATTAGATGTTATATACTCAGGTCCATACAAAGTTGTAAAAGAAGTACCACCTAACGTAGAAATAATAAATAAATATGGTAAAAAAGATGTTGTTCATAAAAATCGCACTAAACCTTATTATGAAAATTGAAACATATAATATTAATAAAAATAACTAAATTTATTGTTAAGATATTAAAAAGTATGATATACTAAAAAAAAATGCTTTGTAATTGTATTTTTTTTTTTATATAAATGCGGTGATGTGATGTATGTTCAGATACTACATACTATGTACTACTACTACTTATAATATTACTCTTATGTTACTCATTTATTGGTTAATCTATGTATCATTTATATTCGATGTTATAAGAAATATAACTCAGTATTATTCGGGCACTCGTTGTTTTCATTACCTCCAACACCCCACCGTACAAGTCCATGGCGGAGTGGGAAGTAGACGTTGCGGTGGTCTGCGAACCATATTTCGTCCCCAGCCAGCCCAATTGGGCTGGCGACAGGAATGACTCGGTTGCGGTTCTGTCGAGAGGAAGTTCTGGTCCTCCCCTTTCAATCATAGAAAGAGGTAGTGGTTTTGTCGTGGCGGGGTTCAGAGACTGTGTCGTCGTGGGGGTGTATTTCTCCCCCAACCGCAGCCTGGCGGAGTTTGAAGACTTTTTGGACGGCGTCGGAGCTGCGGTTCGACGTCAGTCGCCGAGACCAACCTTCGTTCTCGGCGACTTCAACGCAAAGTCCAGGGCGTGGGGTAGCCCCGTCACGAATGTCAAGGGGAGGACCACACAAATATGGTCGCTTCTCTCCGGTCTTTCGCTCCTAAACACGGGCAACACCTGGACGTGCGTGCGGCAGAATGGTGGTTCCATTGTGGATCTCTCGTTCGCGAGCCCTGCTGTCGCGCGCCGAGTGAACGACTGGAGAGTAGTAACGGAGGTGGAGACGCTGTCGAATCACCGTTACATCCGCTTCAGCGTCTCCACCCCGTCAACACCCGCGGAGCGCTTTCGGAGCTGTAGTCGCTTCCCACGATGGGCTCTCGGCCAGCTCGACCGAGAAATGGCCCTGGAGGCGGCTATAGTCCAGCGCTGGGGATCTGCTGGTGTGCAGAACCGCACTGAGGAGGATGTGGACGCGGCCGCAGGACGGTTAAGCAGTGCCCTCAAGGAAGTGTGCGATGCTGCGATGCCGAGGGCCCGGAGGAGCCCGCCGCGTCGCCAAGTATACTGGTGGTCGCCGAAATTGCGGAGCTTCGGGCGGCTTGCATGAGAGCGCGGCGGGCCCTTATGAGGCGTCGACGTCGCTACGGCGCCGAGTTCGTCGAGGGCCAGCTACGGGATGACTACCGAGCGGCCAAGAAAAGTCTGCAGCGGGCCATTAGCCGGGCGAAGGCCGAGGCCCGAGAGGAGATGTTGGAAGGCCTCAACAGGGATCCATGGGGGCGCCCTTACCTTGCGGCGCGGAACAAACTCCGCGCCCGCAGCGCCCCCATCATCGAGACTCTCCGAGAGGATGTCCTGTTGAGGGTCGTGGAGAGCCTGCTCCCCCAGTCTGGGGGGCTTGCTCCCCCAACTATGGCTCCTCGAGGTGAGACGGGGGATATCATGGATGTCCCCCTTGTCACCGAGGGAGAATTGGACCGGGCCTTGGCCCGGCTGCCGACGAACAGAAAGGCGCCAGGCCCGGATGGCGTTCCGGGCCGTGTCTTAAGCATCGCACTGAGGGTACTGCGGGAGTCATATCGGGAACTGCT